>JAYESA010000004.1:90446121-91046121 GCA_036927795.1 Iris macrosiphon | reverse complement strand
CTATGGGTGCCAAGTCGAAGATGTCTGGGGCAATGCGAGCTCGTCATGCTCAAGCAACTGTCCATTCGGCTAATCGTCGGATGGCACCGCTAACTGTTATGCGGGCCCCTGATAAAAAGTTGTATAAGACCGACTCGTGCACCTAGTCCTCGGCGGTAAATGGACATAGTCCATCTCGAAGGTGATCTTCCACTGACGATCTGGGGAACGTTCTTGTACGAACCCTAGATCAGGGAACAAAAACAACACCCACGCACCCGTGCGCTCGGTCTACCCGTGCTCACGAAAAGGGTGCAAAGACGAGTCAGCCCTCGTCTGACTTGCGTAATGTGATCAATCACAAGCGCAAGGCGAGGGAGGCAGCTACGGCACATGAAGTGTCCTCCCCATGACATCATTATGCCAAAATTATCATCAACTGCTGCTGCAAAAAAGTGGCAGTACCTACAAGCAGGCAGGCGACATTCCAACGACTGTACCCGATGGTACATATTCGGCAACAATCCAAGGATCAGGTGCAAACACGCGAGGAGGATGAGATACATTCGCCTCATGTTATTCTACTCAGGAGGACCCTTCCACCGTGCGAGGAAGGAAGCCCAGCACCTCTAGTCCGTCAATCTCAACTAGCGCATTGAGAAGGCGATTACCAGGTGTCACGACCCGCACCCGCTTTTCGGATACGAGTATGTGGTCAAGTCCAGCCTACGCCGCAGCATCGGCGGTAATACGTTGTCAATGATAACAATGGTCCATCAATCCAAATAGATAATATTTAATCTCAAATTCAAATCTATTGCTCATTCACAATATTTACATAGTTTTACAAGATTCTCAATTTACAATTAAATCATAACTCGGGAACAAACCCGCTAGACATCAAATCCAAAGAAGTTGCTAAACTATCTAAATTCTAATATTGACCTCCAAAAGTATCTCGATCTCCAACAAAATCCAATGAGCAAGATAGCAAGTCACCTAAAAATGTTTACCCAGTCAGGATGGAACGAGTACAACCCAATAGCAGTTCTAGTTAATTGACAAGTACTATGAACAGTAAATAGTTATGAAATACTTGATGAGCATATAATAATGAAATATGGTACATCATAGAGGAACAGTTAAATAAAGAAATAATGAAAGACAAGAAAGAAGAACAGAGAAGCATGTAAAGACAGACAGATATGTGAACTAGAAAATATGTCATGCAAGTGTACAATCAGCAAATATAGATTAATCCAGAATGAATATATCTAACTAGTATCTTAAAATACCAAGTTGACATGTGAACGGCTATGGGGTAATATCCGGCAAACCACACGTGTCGTGTGTGGCTGCTATTATTCCAGTAAGACCATATGATAGAAAGGAAATGTTTACGCGTCTCCTAGGTATTTCTTGTCCGACTAGTACTCATGGATCCAAGTCCAGACACGAATAATCTCAATAGTCCAGAAGATGTCAACAGGACAGAAAATACATTAGTCAAGTAATTCATTAGTCCAAAAAAAGTCAATAGGCCTGAAAATACGTATCTCACGAAAATAAATACATACAATACCAATCCGTGTATCCATCATATCAGGAATCAGGTAAAACACTACTATAAACATGCATCATAGAAAATATCAAATAATGAAAACTATCAGAGAATGTACTCGCATGTGGTCCTTAACTGGTACGAGTCGAAATCTAAGTCAAAGTCCAAATATCCTACGTATTATGAATTTACCATGTTAAAAGATATTTTATTTAATTTATTTAATTCTAAAATAATTACTCTAAAATCCTATTTTAAATTTAATTCTGATTTTTTAGGTAAATTCCTAAATTTTGTCCAAAGAACCCGATTTTATCAACTCGAGACTCATGACACGCAAATCGAGGCAATCTTATTGACCAAACAGTCAACCGATACAAACTCAACTTTCATGCATGATTTTTTGTAGATTTCAGCGTCACAAATATGCCAAAATTTATGGCTCATTCGGATTAGAATTCATTTGAAAACTATTACACATACAAAATCGTATTGTGCAACGGTGGTTGATTGCTAACCTAAAAGTTCTACAGAATTAACAGCCTAGAAATAATTTAAATTAAATTCTAGAGAAAATATATGTCGACAGTCTCGACGTTAGCTTTTCGAATCTTCAAACGGTTCATGATTCAGATCCTAGTTCTCCCGAAATCGCAAAAAACCGAGATGCATCTATTTTTGGACATGTTGTGCTCTACAAATTTTTTAGAATTTAATACTCTGAATTTTATGAAAAAAATAACATGCTCAGAAAGCTAACCTCAATACGGTTCCAACGCAAGAAACGGGAACGCGTTTGGAGTCCAGAGCTATGAGGAATGGCTACTGGAAGATCGAAGAACCCTAGATGACAATCCCCCAACCCCTTCTCTCTCTCTTTAAAATTAATCGGCTGATTAAGGTTATTATAATATATATATATATGCTGGTATGCGGCTGAAAGAAAAGGGATAGGCTGAACACATGTCAGAATCTAGTTGGGTGGTTTGTTTATATTATTTGTTTTTGATTTGCCTTTATCAAGACATTATTTAAGTCATTTTAAATCTAAATAACTCAAAATAAATATTAAAAATAATCATAATTTTTTGGAAAAATTACAGAAAATATATTTTGAACCCATAAACCCTAGAAAAATACTTGGGTCAGTTTTATGTTTATAGGTTTCCTACTATAATTAGGAGAAGCTCTAAAAATTAGTTTTACCTATTTAACTAAAAATAAATATTAAAAATATTCCAAAAAATCTGCAAAAAAATTCAGAAAATATATAATAATATTATAAACCTTATAAAATTACATGGGTCCATTCTATGTTTCTTGGCTTGCAAAATAAATTCTATAAGTCATAAAAAATTAGTTATTATTCTAAATAACTCCCAATAAATACTCAAAATACTCAAAAAAATTCTAAATTTTTTTAGAAAATATATTTGATTATTTAGAACCTAAAATAAAAGTTTGGAACATTTTTAATTATGTTTGACACAAAAATAAATTCTTGAAAGCCCTAAAAAATTACTGTTACTAGTTTTTAATTAACCAAAAATTATGGAAAAATTCAAATAGCCCCAAATTAACCTAATAACAACATTTAAGCTAGAATTTCAGGATATAGAGGTTACACCAGGGGGACCAGCTGTGGGACCTGCGGAAGAAGTTTATTTGGGCACCCGCTCGAAGAAGATGCTATCAGCTACTAGGGGTAGCTCTTCCTTAGAACCCCTAGGGGTTACATAAGCTGGGGTAGTAATCTCCCGGACTTATACGACAATCCGGCGTTCCGAGGATATAAGAATTCCCAAGGAACGAATGTTGAAGTCCCTGGGGGCAGCCACCCTCGGAAAGAAGACGTTGCCTGCTATGCTGGGGAAAGTACTCCCTCTGAGTCCAAATAGGGTACGACACTGCCAACCTTCCCTGACGACTATTCGTTGCAAGAGTCTAAAGCAGAAAGTGCTACATCTAGTATCCCATCCATTTATTCTCATGTAAGAATAGTGGGGAACAAGCATGAAGGCCCTAGTGATCGACAACGCCTAGAGGCCCTCGAGGCCATAATGCAGACCATGAGTGAATCAATGCAAGCCTTGACCCAAGCAATGCTAGACATCAAATAGCCTCCCAACCAGCAAGGGCTTCTAGATAAACAAGCTTGGATCCTGGGACCAACGCGGACTCTGACGCAACCATTCCGTCCATAGTCGAAAATCACCCTCTACCTGGTTCATCTACCCTTTCCGCAGGAGACAAAGCCAAAGACCAATGAGGAAAATTTGGGAACTCTGGGCTCGCATAAATTATATGGGCAGCCGGGATTCACTATACGAGCTCGAGATACGACAACCGTATCCCCGCAAGTGGAGGGATGTTTCGTACCCGCCAAAGTACAAGCCCTTCAACCTGAACCCATTCGACAGAAAAACTTCTTTCCGTCAATACACGAGCTATTTCAAGACTGTAATGGGGTACCTACCTCGTAGTGACGCACTCCTCACCAAGTTCTTTATGGGAGCATTGTCCGAGGTTGCATTCGACTGATTTTTTAGCCTACCAGACAACTGTATCTCGTCGTTTGACAACTTCAAGAGTCTTTTTCTCAAAAGATTCTATGACGGAGGAAGCGACATGACGATGTCTTCCCTGATGGATGTCACCCAAGGGGAAAGAGAACTTGACCAAAATTATATCGAGCGTTTCTGCCAAGCAGCACTGAGGTTGTCTCCAGGAAATCCTGAGTCCACACTCATGGACATGTGCCACAGGAACCTACTTCCGGCGGTCAGCCTCTGGATGAACGACAGTCAATTCAAAGACTGGACGTTATTCATCATCAACGATGTCGGCACTGAAAAGAAGGTCTAAGATGTCCGGTCCCTGGAAATACAGATCCCTGTCACAGATGACAGGGGAAAATGTCCCAACAATAATAATAGCATCAATAACAGTCGCGAGAGAAAAAGGAAGCAGGCCCTGGTGGCCAACTTAACCAAGAAGCCTGAGCAAAAGTCGGCTGAGGTTCCAAATCCCTAGGAGACTTACACCTTAGAAGATGACGATGCCATGCCCATGTTCGATGTATTGATGAAGGGTTTCGGCTCCCCGACGTCAAGCGCCCTGTAGAGGCAGCCGAGATGAACAATCCAAAATACTTCCACTACCATCGCTACGTCCACCATATGACGAAGGACTGCTACACCCTCAAGCGGTACATCTAGCATATGCTTAACACCAAGGCCCTTACCTTGGACTTTGACGACAAGACAGTTGCCGCCAACATGGTATCCCTCCAGATCAATAACTTTTCTGCGACGGAAGCCCAGGACGGAGTCATTCCAATCCCGAGGGCAATAATGGAGGTAGTTAATCTTCCACCATCTCGCGACCAAGCAGTCAGGATGATACCTCTTACTATACCTCAGGGCGAGATTATGTGAGTCCATCCGGATCTTGTCCTAGACTTGGTGTAGCAAGCAGCACCTTCCACCGTTAAGTCTAAAGCATGAAAAACCAAGTCCTACAACTTGGTTTCTCCCACCGCTGAGGAGGCCTGGGCAGGGGCAACCAGGTCGGACCTTACCTACCAACGAGATTACGAGGCTCCCGATGTCAATGCACCTCAAACTATTTTACCTGTCGTGACTAATCTGGGTCTATCTTAACCCCCACCAACCGACAAGTCCAAACAGAAAGAGGGCCGCTTTGACAAGCCGTTGCATAAAAAAATGGCTCAGGGACTAGAAAAGCCCTATAATTTTGATGTCTTGGCTCAACACGCCAATACCCCGGCAAAGTTGTCACTGTTTGAGCTTCTCCGACTCTCCAGAGACACCCGAAATGCTCTGAGTGAGGCATTATAAAATATCAATGCCTACCTGGCGCAAGTCAAGCCGTCAGTAGAGGATCCCGCCGTATTCCCACACTGCAACAATATGACGGAAGCGGTACCCAACATCACATTTTTGCAACAGGATATGTTGCTAAAAAACAACGCATGATCTTCCCCTGTACTATACATGGTACATTGATACCATCAAGGTAGATCGGATGCACATCGATCTTGGTTCATCAATCAACATCATCCCACAGAGTCTGCTTCAGACCTTGGGCATTCTGATGTATCGCCTGACAGCCACCAATACTGCCATCACTGGCTTCAACGCAGGAAGGAGCTACCCTCTGGGCAAGATCCGCCTGAAATATCAAATTGGCGACTTAAAAATCAAGGTCACTTGCTACGTCATAGACGTGGATGTATCCTACAATATCCTGCTGGGACGGCCATTGATACACGAATATATGATCGTGCCATCAACCCTACACCAATATCTAAAGTACGTGGACGATCATGGCACGGTCAAGACAAAGTTCGCAGATGTTGATCCTTTCAAAGGGATCGAGGCCTACTACTCCGATGCACTCTTATACAATCAAGTCTACAAAGATGAAGGTGGCAATAATGTTGACGATGAGGCAGAGGCCAGGACAACATCAGATAAATCTTTGGGAGTACATCTAAAGGCGCTTGCTCCTGACACAACCTCTTCCCTCGTTGTAAAACTATGCAGGAAGGCACCCGACCCTCTAGTTATTCATCTTCATAGGCCAAGACGATCACCAAAGAAAGATCCGGTGATATCTACTACGCCCGAACCTCTGGTCGTTCGCCTTTATAGGCCAAGCCGATCCCCAAAGAAAAATTTGGCGCCATCCAATACACCTGAACTGCTGGTCGTTCACCTTCATAGGCTGAGTCGACCGTCGAAGGATGCTTCATTACCTTTTACCACGTCTGAGCCTCCGGTAGTAAAACTGTGCAGAAAACCTCCAAAGTCACCTGCGATCACGGAAAGGACAAGCTAGAGGAGTACGTAGCTGCTCACGTAGACGTCCCTTCCCTCGACGATGTAATTTCTGGAGAAAAGATACCTTACTTTATGAATAAAGGGCTACCTTTGAACTACTCTGAAGTTGCACACATAAGCACTTTGTACTTAATAGAGCACGGTCTGGGCCAGCACCTGCAGACACAGGTGACTACCACCCATGCTGTAAGTCGGGTTCTTCCCAGCCAAAACTCTCACTTCCTAGTCCCAGCCAGGAAAAGGGGAGATAGACTCATCATCTTCGACAGAGTAGAATGCCCTTGATCGTTTGTCCCCGAAGAACTAGATCTAAAGACCGATACCGGCAAAACATTACTCCACCGGTATAGCTCTCAAGCCAAGCACCTTATCTAGAATATGGGGTACGATCTGAAGGCCACTAAGAGCTTAAACTATGGCGAAGGCCAAAGTCTTCCTCTGCGTCTACCTGCTCCTGTAGGCAAATTCGAGGACTACTACCATAAGACCAAGCATGGCTTAGGGTATGTAACGCCTCCCCCAACCTATGAGGGTTCAGATGAAAGAGACGAGGTGCACTCTCACTCTTCGCAATCTTTCGCTTGGGACTCCGACATCAGCATCGGGGTGATGCTCAAGCAAACATTATCTGCCAATATGGTGTCAGCTGACCCTGAGGAAGACAATGAGAATCTAGCAAAACTCTTTGAAGTAGAAGTGTGGACCCAATGCCTAGATGCATAATGAGAGATAAGGTTCGAATAACGAGAACCTACTACCAAGGATGAAGTCATACAAGTCAATCTGGGCGACGAATCCTCCCCCAAACCTATCTTCATCAACAAAATTCTGACTGATGAGGATCGAGAATCTCTGCTACAGCTCTTCAGGAAATACATTGATATTTTTGCCTAGAGCTACGAAGATATGCCAGCACTGGACCCCCAAATAATAGTCCACAAGCTCAACATCTTGTCGAACGCTAAACCTGTCAAGCAGCAACAACGGCAGTTTCGGCCAGAAATAATGAAAGCCATCAAAGTCGAAGTCAACAAACTGATAGCTAGTGGCTTCGTCCGTGAAGAATAATATCCAGACTGGGTAGCCAACATCGTGCCCGTCGTCAAAGAGAACGGAAAGATTTAGATCTGCATTAACTTATGTGATCTAAATGTGGCCTGCCCCAAGGACGAATTCCCTCTTTCAATCACAAACATAATGATCGACAACACTTGCGGCTTCGAGCACATGTCCTTCATGGACGAATTCTCAGGCTACAATCAGATCAAGATGTCCCCTGACTATCAGAAGCATACATCATTCCGAACGCCGATAGGAGTGTACTACTACACATTCTTGCTCTTCAGTCTGAAGAACGCAGGTGCTACATACCAGCGAGCTATGAGCACCATCTTCTGTGAGCATCTACGCAAGACGGTCGAGTCTTACGTTGATGACATCGCCGTCAAAAGTTACTCCAAAGGTGATCACCTCAGGGACTTGAAGACTGTGTTCGACCTTATGCGTGCGCCAGCTCAAGATGAACCCTACCAAATCCTTCCAGGGAGTCTCCAACGACAAATTCTTGGGCTTTATCATTACTTCTCAGGGTATTCACATAGACCCCCAAAAAACTAAAACAATCCTTGAGATGAACCCGCCGAGGAACCTTCGAAAACTCCGCGGCCTTTATGGTGGCTAGCATACATCAGGAGGTTCATATCAAACCTCTCTGGGCATTGTCTATCATTCACCCAGCTCATGAAGAAAGGTGTCTTCTTTGTTTGGAATAAAGAATGCCAACGCGCGTTCAACGATATCATGTGATACCTATCAAACCCTCCAGTGCTGGTAGCTCCGGTCTTGGGGAAGCCTTTCCCGCTTTATGTATGCGTGATGGATCACTCCCTCGGTGCTCTATTAGCCTAGAATAATGATGAAGGTCACGAGCAGGCCATCTATTATCTCAGCCGCTGGTTGGCACGAAGCATATGTACACCCTCATCGAGAAGGAATGCCTTGCCGTAGTATTCGATATCCAGAAGATTCGGCACTACGTGACTGGAAAGATGATTCATGTGATCTTGCGAGTCAATCCTCTAAGAATTCTCATGACCAAACCAGGGGCACTCAATTCCCGTCTAGCTACCTGGACGATATTACTGTCTCCATACGACATGGTGTTTGTCCCACAAAAAGCTATCAATGGTCAACCATTGGCCGACTTACTGGCAGCACATCCGATGCTAGATACCTTGAAACTCTATGATAAGATTCCAGACGAAGTGGCAGACTCAAATGTAACTTCACGCGAGGCTGTTTGGCAAATGTTCTTCGACGATGCTTTAAGAATAGGGCCCAAAGACAATATCATTATGGGGGTCGGGATAATGCTAATCTCCCCATACGGTCTGGTCATCAACCGGGTCTACTCTCTCACAAACTCATACTTTAACAATATGGCAGAGTACAACATCTTGGTCATTGGACTACAACTCGCCAAACAAGTAAGAGTGGAGTATTTGGAGGCATACGGCGACTCCAAATTAATAGTCAGTCAGGTCCGGGGTGAGTTTGAAGTCTGGCACGAAGAGCTGATTCCTTACCATCTAGCTGCGCTTGGCGTCATCTCAACCTTCGAGGGATTCTTCATTGAGCACATCCCTCGGCTGCAGAACGTCGAGGCTGACGCACTGGTTGGCCTCGCTGCCTCCTTGTCCATTTCAGACAACACCCAACAGCTAATTATAGTAATCGGTCGAGAGCTGGTTTTTCCAAAGAATAACCTCTGCCTATGTCTGAGCTACGCGACGGAAGTACACACTGATGTCCAAGACTGGAAGCTTTTATTCATTGACTACGCCGGCTATAGAATTCTCCACGAGAACCCAAAGGAAGCCACATCAATCAGAAGATGTTCCATCCGATTTTATTATGATACAGCTACCAAAATATTTTATCATCGGTCCTACAAAGGCCTTCTGTTATAATGCCTATCGAATACAGAAGCGAAGCATACCCTCTACGAAGCTTACGATAGCGTCTGCGGTGCAAACCAACTCGGCCCAAAGCTACAGGACCATTTTTGGAGAATGGGGTATTACTGGTCGACGATGGTAGCATAGGCCATTAAGTATGCGAGAAAATGCCAAAGGTGCCAAATCCACGCAGACTTCATCCACCACCCCTCAGAATTCCTCCACCCATCAGTCACATCTTGGCCGTTGTTTCGGATAATAAACGAGAGAGAATATGGAAAATGAGGTCTTATACGAAAACCCGTCTTTTCTTCGGTGTTTACAAACAAGATTGTACAATTTAATCCTATACGAGGATGTCTAAGTACAATTTATTTAATCTGGATAAATATTGTAATAGGTGTCTGATCTGCAGTCGATCACTTTAGCCCTTGGACCACACGATGTTAAAGAAGTGTCATGGAAGACAGAAAGCAGCTTCGAAGGTTGCTAAAGAGGGTGGATGCCCGATGCCAAAGTCGTCGATCCCTTCTCTTTGCCCGAGCTCTGGATTCTTCTCTCTCTCTCTCTCTCTCGGCCTCCAATTATCCGACCTTCAATTTTTTGACCTTTAATTTTTTGACCTGTTCCTCTGTTGATAGAGGTCTCTATTTATAGAGTTTTTAGTGACAGTGATCACTCAGTCGGCGTAGAAACCGAGTAGTGGAAAGTACAGCACCCTTTTATACGACGGTTTAAAATAACCAATGCATGCGTATAGATGACCTTTTGAGTGAGCATGTGACGCGCGTCCAACTAAGGGACAGAACTCATATATCTACTGCGAAGATCACGGCGTAGAATCCACGTAGGTAGTTATCCTTTGTGTAGAAGAGGTTGGCGTAGAAGCCAATGACTGTCACCATGGCATAGAAGCCGAGTAGGCGTAGAAGCCGAGTGGGCATAGAAGCCGAGTGGTCATAGAGGCCGAGTGGGCATAGAGGCCGAGTGGGCATAGAAGCCGAGCAGACGTAGAAGCCGAGTGGGCATAGAAGCCGAGTGGTCATAGAGGCCGAGTGGGCGTAGAAGCCGAGCAGGCGTAGAAGCCGAGTGGACATAGAAGCCGAGCAAGCGTAGAAGCCGAGATGATGTGGACGTTTTAGCCAGAATTATGGCTCTTGGAGATATAATCAAATCTCTTGCATTAAATGCAGAGATCTGCCCCCATCCTGCGTATTAAATGCAGAGGGTTGTCTTTAAGATTTGCCATTATTCTGCACATTAAATGCAGATATGCGCCTCGAATTCTGTACGAAGAGTAACTGCTGATGTGGCGATCTGTCTGCCTTCTGCGGAGCGTAAGAAGCTTACGTCTGCCAGTGTAAAACTAGGCGGCGTATTCCTTGTATACGTAAGAGCAATTGGCGCAAAGGGAATGTCACTAGACGACGGTTCGGTGACATTTAATCAAATCTCCTGTATTAAATGCAGAGATCCGCCATTATCCCGTGCATTAAATACAGAGGCATATTTTTGAAGATCTGCCACCCTTCTACGCATAAAATGCAGAGACGTGCCTCGGGCATCTGTCAGTATTCGGCGCATTAAATGCAGACACGTGCCTTGAGAACTTGTCACCGCTCTGCGCATTAAATACAGAGACGCGCCTCGATCCCTGTACGAAGAGCAGCTTTTGACGTGGCAGGCTGTTTGTCTTCTTCAGAGCGTAAGAAGCTCACGTCTGCCAGTGTAAAACTAGGTGGCGTATTCCTTGTATGCGTAAGAGCAGTTGGCGCAAAGGGAATGTCACTAGACGACGGTTCGGTGACATTTAATCAAATCTCCTGCATTAAATGCAGAGATCCGCCATTATCCTGCACATTAAATGCAGAGGTGTGTTTTTGAAGGTCTGCCACCCTTCTGCGCATAAAATGTAGAGACGTGCCTCGGGCATCTGTCAATATTCGACGCATTAAATGCAGAGATGTGTCTTGAGAACCTGTCACCGCTCTGCGCATTAAATGCAGAGACGCGCTTCGATCCCTGTACGAAGAGCAGCTTTTGACGTGGCAGGCTGTTTGTCTTCTGCGGAGCGAAAATAGCTCACATCTGCCTGTGTAAAACTAGGCGGCATATTTCTTTGTATGCGTAGAAGCGGTCTACGCCAAGGAAATGGCAGTAAATGACAGCCTGGGTTGCAGTACTGCGCCATCATTATAGCCGTCGCTTGGGTTGTCGTGCAGTACTCCTTGTCAGATGCCCAGACGTTAGGTTTATTACATGATCTGACAGGTTCATTTCGAAGAATACGAAGCGTTCCTCGTACACTTCAATGCTGCATTAAAAGCGGGTGAGTTTTACGCCATAAAGGCGATGTAGCACCATTTTTACGCTGAAGCAGCCTGGACATACTGCATTACACGGATGGTCCTTGAGCCTATATTTTATGCCATGCCCAGCTAAAAAGCTCTGTTGCACGTTTGATGGCTCTGAGGTCCTCTGTTTATGCTGCCCTGTATCAACATGCTGCGTAGAGCTATCCGGCGTATTTTTTATGCTTCTACAAGACCCCCTTCAAAGCTTTTAAATTCCTCGTAATTTAAAACGCTTTGAATGAAGCATGAATCGTTCCTCGGAATTTGAAACGCTCTGAATGGAGCCTGAAACGGTCAAGTCTGACACGTTCTTTCAAGGCTGACTTTATGGCAGAGTTATTGGGGATCGGTGTGATCTCTTTCGCCTATAAAAAGGCTGAGGAGTTAAACCTGTTCTTCCCATATTTCCTTTACCATACAGAGATGATGGCCGGAGTTTGCCGGGTCGACTTGAGGAAGAAGGAGATTATGCTCTTCCAGCATATACGGAGCCGAAAAAGACGGCATCTTCGAGCAAATGTCTTCTGCAATGATGGATCATGGAAGGATATCATAGCCTCCTTTGCTCGGGATAATCAGCAACTTTGTATGGCAGTTCTTCGGGAGAGAGGAAGGGTCGTATTTGACCAGGCAGCTTGCAAGTGGTGCCTTCTCCCGTTACCTGCGGACGAGGGCAAACAAACTAGCTGCTGTCCGAGATTGAGTTGGGTGAAAAATCTCAACTCAATCTGTCACGGCGCTGGACGTAGGAAAGCAGATTTACCCTGCTTCCTCTTATTGGAGGATGGGTCTAGGCCCATTTTTGTATTCTCCCGCCGTTGATCATATGTCAGTCATTTTGCGGTTAACGACTGACTGCTGGAGAAGATGGATGAAGAATTTCGCCCATGCGAGAACCTGGCCGAAATAGATTCTGGGCGCGATCTTTAAATGAAAATGAGAAACCCTTTGTAAACGGGATTTCCCTCATATGTAATCATGATTTTTAATAAGATCGTCTTCTTTTGTGCATATGATCATTTTGCCATACTTTGCTGTGAAGTCTGAATATGTGTAGCTTCGACACGTATGATACTTTACGCTGACTCTGTTTAGAAAGAGTGCTAGGTCCTATCCTATCTTTTATGCATAACAAAGGATGCACAGAAAGCCGCTTTAGCAGTCGAGTGTTCGAACTGTCCTGCTGTTAGGAATGAGGAACCGCTTAGAATTCTGAACTGTTTTTACTTCTGATAAACATAATTTTTGTTTAGACCGTCGTCTTCAAGAATGATTTCTCGAAAATCCCTTGGAACAGGGCGAGAACTGGCTATCAAAACTGAGTTGCCATCTTGAACTGTTTAGACAAAATATTCAGACTAGATTCTGGATGAACTTTGAATCGACCCATAAAGAAGAGTAATTTTTAATATTGAACTCTGTATGCTTTGGGTACTTGGGATATTTTGAGGTCAAGAAGGAGTATCCTCTGTGTGAACTCCTGTAATTGACCGCCTTGAGAATTGTTCAGATGTACTGTACTGGACTGCATATTTTTCAAATATACGGAAAGTCATAGAGCGTGAAATCATAAGTTTGTTACCTTTGAGCGTAAAAAGCCGCCGAGCATGAGATCATAGATTCGTAGCTGCTGAGCGTGAAGTCGTAGGTTCATAGCCTCTCGAGCATAAAAGCTACCGAGCATCAAAGCATCCGGGCATAAAACCATAGACTAGTAGCCTGTGAGCGTAAAATCGTAGATCCGTAGCTGTCGAGCGTAGAAAGCTCCTTAGCGTAAAACTGTAGATTTTGTAGCTTCTGAAAAGAAAATCTTCCGAGCGTGAAGTCGTGGATCTATTGCCTCTGAGTGTAAAAAAGCCACCGAGCGCGAGATCATAGATTCGTAGCTACTGAGCGTGAAGTCGTAGATTCGTAGCCTCTCGAGCATAAAAGCTACCGAGCATAAAAGCATCCGGGCGTAAAACCATAGACTAGTAGCCTGTGAGCGTAAAACCGTAGATCTGTAGCCGTCGAGCGTAGAAAGCTCCTTAGCGTAAAAACCACGAATCTTCTTTGCACGAGAACTTTTCGAATTCGCTGACTGTCCGCCTTCTCTGAGTAAATAGGCTGACGTAGTCCCCAATCATAACCAAATATTAAATGTAAGATTTGGTTCAGAATTCGAGGAGTCCATCCGAACTCTATATATACCCCAAGTTTCTGAGAGAAAAACTTTTCATCCGTCTTCTGCGAAAGAAAGCTTTTGTCCGTTCGAGTTCCTCTTCGTTTCTTCTCCGAGTCTTCGAAGTCTCCAGTAATGGCCTCGAAACAAGCCTCCTCCACTAAGGGAAAGAAGGTTGCTTCTTCTTCCCGTTCTTCTGTTCAAGCGGGGGCGACTTCCGTCGGGCACGGCGAACTTCATTTTGAACGAAGCATCCCGCCGACTAGCAGTGCACCTGGCCTTAAAGGTAGAGTTTTTGGGACAAAAACGAACGATTGAAAACCCTTCACATATGTTGTACGTGAACGCGCTAGGTCGTCTTCTGTGCTGATAGCCTCTTCGAGGAAGATGATGCACAGAGATATTTTATCCTTTACGCCCATATTTCTAATGTGTCAGCGCAAAAAACTCCATATTTTCGCAGTTTGGCGTAAAAGCTTTGACTATCGAAAGTTGGCGTAAAGCATATATAATTTGAGTGTTACGCAGGGATGGAAATTCTGGCGCAATGACCCAAATTTATCAGTCTGGCGTAAAGCACAGACTGTATACTGCCAACCTTGAATTTTACGTTTAGGAAATCGATTCCAGCGTAATAACTTAAGTTTTTACAGCCTTGGCGTAAAGCACAGACTGTTGATTTTTGCATATGCTGCAAGATTATAGAAACTTACTTGTTCCTCTTACACTCTTGCAGTTAACTTGCATGCGTCTCCGCTAGCCGATGTGATGGGCTCTGCCGCCGGGATGCTGTACTCCAACAATCTGGAGGATCTGTCGCACGTGACATTTCCTATCTCCGGGCCCCAGTATCCTGAAGGAAGGGAAATTTTGATATCGGCTCAGGGCGAGCGAACGCTACTAAACATGATCAATGGAGAGCCCCTGACGTACATAGATGGGGATCAATACATAAAGCCGGCTTTTCTCTTTGGGGACATGATCGACAAGCAGTCCCAGACGAAGCCCAAGAAAGAACTCTGGGTTTTCCCTGCTGGAAACTTGGTTTTGTATCTGCCCAAGATGCCGAGGGACTATCCCATCTCGGCATTCTTCCATGCTACACATCCCAGGAGGATATCGTGGACGCTGACTCCTGATCTTCACGGCAGGCCGAGGAAGATATTTCATTTGAAAGGAGCTGACTAGGGGTCGTTTGTCAGCCTCCCTACCGGCAATGTGACGATGTTCAGGGGACTGTACCCGGGCAGTGTCCCGAGTGAAGACAGTTTAGTGATCCAGCCGGTCCAATTACTGACTTTCTGCAATGATTTCATGGGGCGCGGGGGAGTATACCCTAAGGTGAACCCTCGGACAGGCGGGTGGATCACCCCCACAAATCTTCGATGGGCTTGCTTAGCTGATTGGGCCCTGAAGCATTTTTAGACCTAGCTGGAGAACATTGGTCTGTTTGCAGCTGTGAGTGCCACCGGCATTGGGTTGCCTCTCAACCCCAACCTATTTCTGGCGCTGATGGAGCGATATATCTCGCTCACTGGGACTTTCGCCACTCCACTGGGGGAGTTGGGATTGGCACTCCACGAGATGGCAGAGATCTCGAGACTGCCGATAGGGGATACTCCATATGAAGAGTATGTTCCCATGAACCGGGAGCTGGGGGATTCGGACCCTCGGGTAGTAGAAGTGTATCAGGAGCTGATGTGCTACTACCTCGCTTGTACCACTTTTTATGACGAGCCTTCAGATTTGGCTCACGTAAGTAAATGGACGTCCTACCTCTTCTTTCACCGGTCCAGGACTGCTAAGCCGGAGAAGGTATTGGAAGGCAAGGATCTGCCTTTGAATCCTCTGAGCGTGCTTAATGCTCAAGTAGTTGACGATCTTATGGAAGACGCTGGGGCTCCGGATTGGATCCTCGACGAAGGGGTAGGAAAGTATCCTGTAGGCACTAAGGCCTATAGTTATTTGAGGCATTGCCGCAGGCCTCTTTCCAGGGAAGCTCAACTGGCTGGCTTTCTCTCCATATGGCTGCGCCGACTAGTGGTACCCGACATCGCATCTGCGGACCGCATTCACCGTAACACGCTATGGCCTGCAGTGCGTCTGGTGTTTGGGGCAAGACTGGGCTTGCTCCCTGTCATGGTGTGCCGCATTCAAGCTGGCCTGAGGGCCATGACTGACGGGCTGCTTGCCGATGAAACTCGACGTGATAGCTTTCCCAGGGTAGAATTACCATACCTGTATTTGATGGGATGGTTTATTCTTCATAACCCCAGGGTTATGTCTCCCGGCTCTAGCAGTAGTTCGGGGGCTAGTTTCTTGTTGAACTATCAGAAATCCTCCTGGAACGTGACCACAGTTATAGACTGTCGGCGGGCTCTGAACCTCAGTCATAGCTGGAAGCTCTTCTGCACGGTTTCCCCTGTACATCTCAATCAGCAGGGGATCAGACTTCAGGACGTAGGCGACGGGAAGACCGTTCTTTCTCCCGAGTCTTTTAATTGGTTGGTCTGTATTAGACCTTCCCATCTACTGTACAGGAGTGAATACTATTGCTTTTTCGAGCCCTACTTGCCTAGTCGGTTTGCCAGGCAATTCGGGTACGACTACTTGCATGTGGGCAATGCCGTCACCAGCTTCAGGTCCAGGGGCAGACTCATTGATGGAGCCAGAGGATGGTGATATTTCATCATGGGTTGCACTAAGGCAACTTTTACCGTGCCCGTTCTTTCACTCTCCACGGAGCTGCGCATTCTCCACTCGTATACCCAGTTCTATGTGGCAACCAACACCTTCTATCGCAATTTTGATATGCATGAAAGTTTTAGGGTGCCTTCTTCCAAGTCTGGGGGAAGAGTTGAAGTCCCCTCGGTTTCTTCTGACGAGGGTGAGGAGTCCGTCACTCCAGATGAGCCTCTGTTGGCGGTATCGAGGGGTGAAGTACCTCTGCCTACAGGGCCTTTGGTGATCTCTGGGAAGCGAAGGGCTCCTACTCCGAAGGAGACTTCCCCTCGCAAGAGGAAGAAGAAGACGGTTACTCATCCTCTCCAGATTCCTGGTATTGAGGCTACTAGAAATGAGCCTGCATCTCCCCATGTTGGGGATAATTCTTTGATTGGAGGTTCCTCGTCTTTTAGAGAGGGAACCTCGACAGTCTCAGCTGGCGGCACCAGAGAATTCCTGCTGGAGGCTGCTGTCGCTGCTACCGCTTCAGGTAGTGGAACGAGATCGCCTTCGGGACCGAGCCAAATAAGGATATCTTTATCCGGATCAGCATCGGGAGAGACCCCTATCGTGTCTATAGGAGCACCCAACGAGATTCCAGCCGATGAACCTCGGTTGGAATTTGACGAGGACCTGGAAGAGCATTCGCCAGTGCTCCTTAGAGCACCCCCTTCTCCAGGTATGACAACTTGCCTAGCATCATTAAGGAATGATTTAGCTGTACTGGCTGCGAATGCGCCATATACACCATTGGCCATGGGTAAATATCGTCTTTTATGCCTCTTCTTTTAGGAAAATTAACGTCATGCTGATATTAACTTCCTTTTGTCTTCTTTTCAGGGGAAGACATCTTCGGGGAGGGCAGTGTAGATGCGCCCTTTGGCTCTGTGTCAGGTCTTGGCGGTGACACGAAGGTGCCTGATTTTGAAGAGGAGATATCTTCGGGTGCCGGCTCGCTTGGCGAAGAGATTCCGATATCTCAAGAGGAGGACGAGCCTGTCATTGCGACAATGCCTCCTTTGAGTATGCCGGTTACTTCGTCCGGGGTTGGCGCTTCTTCTTTTGTCGCACCTCCTGTTGAGGCGACGGCCGTGGCAACATCATCCGCGGTTGTTCTTGGAGGGTGACTCGCCACTATCGCGGCCACTCCCAGCGTCCATTCGGATCTAGCTGCTGTGACCGAGCAGTGCACTCGTATCTTCTATGCCACCTTGAAAATGTTAATATTAATGGTGTTGGAGAAGAATTTGGGCTTTGCGTCGCTGAGGAGAGCCTCCCGGGCCTCTATAGTGCCGATCTGAGAATTCAACGATACTGGGGTAGCTGACGCACTGGAGGAGATAGTTAATGGTTTGGAGCAACCTATTAACGAATACTTGCAGCTAGCTCGAGGCTACATTGACAGTCTCGTTCAAGCTGGGTACGACTTCCTGAGCGTGCAGCTTACTGAACAGATGGCATCTTTGAATAAGTCCATAGAGGCTCAGCAGTGGGAGATGGACGAAGAACGTGTCCAATTGGGGTATGTCGTCCTCGAGTTGACCCGATGCAAAGCCGAATATGAGGAAGCGACAGCGCAGGCCCGCATATTGAAGGATGAGCTCGTTCGAGTAGAGGCGAAGGTTCTCTCTTTGTCGGCGGCTCGAGATGTGCTGAAGGAGCGACGGGCGACTGTTCAGCAGAACCTGAAACATGTGGGTGTCATCCACGCCGATTTTGTGCATGCTCGGTCCGAGTTGGCTGCTTTGGACAATGATGCGGCAAGGTTGGAACAGGCTCGTGCCGACGTCTTGAACTCCCGGGATGAGAGAATGGTTGCTCTGGCGCAGCAGATTCGCGATCTAACCGCTCCCCCATAATGATGTACTTTTTTTGCTTTTTAATGTACTTTTGCTCCTTTTGGGGAATAATAAAGAGGCTTTCATCTGACTTTGTGGTCCCATCATTTTGGAATATAAATGATAGGTTTGGATGAAAGTGATATCAGAGGTAATATGGACGTGATATACTCTCGGTAAGTTTTAGTAGGACGCATCTATTCAGAGGTAATATGAACATGATAGAATATGATCCAACTAGTTTCGTTTTGGAGGTAGTTTTGTCAGAATAAGATTTTTGCCATATTCCACTTGAGCAAAGTAGGTTAAGCATAGTACCTTTTCAGGAATTTGCCATTGATAGGAGCCATTAGCAGGTCTCCAATAGGCTTGGCCAACCTGTAAGCGCCGTTTGAGAATGTCGTCTCGATCACATAAGGGCCTTCCCATTTGGGCTGGAATTTGCCCTTGCTTCTGTGAGTAAGAATCATAGGTCTTCTCACAGCTAAGACTAGCTCGCCAACTTTGAACACTCTTTCCTTTACTTTTTGATTAAAAGCTCTGAAAATGCGTGCTTGGTAGAACGGGATGCGCTGTTGAGCTTGGAGGCATTTCTCGTCTAATCCTTCTAGCTCTTGAAGCCTTAAAAGGTCGTTCTTTTCTTGAGTCAGCTCATTAGCCACGGCTATCCTGAGTGACGGAATTTGGATCTCGATGGGGAGAACTGCTTTGCTCCCGTAAACTAATGAGAATGGGGTGCAACCTGTCGGTGCTCGTACCGTTGTGCGGTATGCCCAGAGATATTCTTCCAACTTCTCATTCTAATACCTCTTGTTCGTGGAGACAAACTTTTTTATGAGCTTGATAATGGTTTTGTTGAATGCTTCCGCTAAACCATTAGCAGCAGGATTATATACCGTAGAGGCCATATTTTGTATCCGATTTTTATCAGAAAATCGATGAAACGCTTGGCTGATGAATTGAGGCCCATTGTCATGAATTATCCTCCGGGGTATCCCGAAGCGATAAATGACGTGATGCTTGATGAAGCTGATCATATTAGATGCCTTCACCTCAGCAAGAGGGATCGCCTCTGCCCATTTGGAGAAATAATCCGTGATGGCCAGTATGAACCGGTGACCTCTAGAAGAAGGCGGGTGAATAGGACCAATGATATCTATACCCCATGCTTCGAAAGGCCAGGACGCAACCGTGGGATGTAGATGTTCAGGAGGTTGATGGATGAAGTCTGCATAGACCTGACAGGCTCTGCACTATCTTGCATACTTTATTGCATCTATGATCATAGTAGGCCAGTAATAGCCCATTCTCCTGATGCGATCCTGTAGCTGAGGCCCGGGTTGATGTGCTTCGCATACGCCTTTGTGAGATTCACGGATGATCCGCCGTGCCTCATCATCTGAGAGGCATCTCAATAGCAGTCCGTCGTAGGTCCGACGATATAGACACTGTGAGGATGCCTCAAAATAGAAGCGTAATAATCATCTTTTGACGGATACTGCCTCTTTAGGGTCCTCAGGCAAGATTCCGTATGCTGCAAAATCTATAAAGGGACTTCTCCAGTCTCTCTTGGGAGGATCTGTGTTCACAGCGTAGCTGCATTCTATGTAAAAGTTGTTTTTCATACATAATAAGTCTCTGCTAAGAAGGATTACCGAATTCTGCCTTCTTATAGGAATAGCTAAATCTGCAGCTAGACTAGCTAGGGCATCAGCTTCCAAATTCTGAGATCGGGGCACATGCTCTAGGATGAATCCTTTGAATGTCATGGCTATCTCGACCGTTGCTTGGTGATAAGGGATGAGGTCTGGATTTCGGACTTCATATATTCCTCTGACTTGATTGACGATCAACAAAGAGTCACCGAAAGCTTCCAGAGATTCGACGCTCAATTCTTTAGCAACTTGGAGTCCGATTAGTAGAGCGTTATACTTTGCCACATTGTTAGAACAGGGCTCACTAAGAGAATATGCTCGGTAGATGACGAGCTTATCAGGAGTAACCAGGACAATCCCTACTCCTGAGACCACGTTTCCCCTGGGACCAGTCCTGGAGGCACCATCGAAGAATAGTTGCCATGCATCGCCTTCCATTGCAGAATTATACTCTGCAGCTTCGTCAGGAATGTCCTCGTACAGCTTGGAGGCCTCTGGGATCGGATGAGCAGCTAGGAAATCAGCTAATGCTTGGCCTTTGACGGACTTCTGAGGGACATACACCATGTCATACGGTGTTAATAACATTGTCCAAGTCGCAAGTCGGGAATTAAGAACGCTTGGCTTGTTCATCAGTACTCAAAGAGGATTGATCCTGGAGATGATGTGAATGGTTTGGCCTGTGACATAGTGCCGTATTTTCTGGATAGCGAACATCAGAGCCAAGCATTCTTTCTCCACTGGGTTGTACCGGTGTTCGGCTCTGACCATCATCCTGCTGAGGTACTAGATAGCCTGTTCATGGCCCACATCATTCTTTTATGCGAGAAGAGCTCCCAGAGAATGATCCATCGCTCGAACGTATAGCACGAATGGTCTTCCTATGATGGAAGGCACCAGAACTGGCAGACTAGTGAGGTAGCATTTGATATCACTGAACGCTCGCTGACAGGCTTCATCCCATACAAAGGATACACCTTTCTTCATGAGACGAGAAAAGGGCTGACATCTCCCAGAGAGTTTGGATATGAATCTCCGGATGTAAGCCAGACGGCCTTGAAATCCCCTGAGTTCTCTTAGATTACGATCGGTCGCATTTCTAAGATGACCTTGACTTTATCAGGGTCTACTTGAATGCCTTTGGCGGTAATGACAAATCCCAGGAATTTGCCGCTGGATACCCCCAGAAAGTACTTTGTAGGATTTATTTTGAGTTGATGTTGGCGCATCAATTCAAATACTGTCTTCAAGTCTTGGATGTGATTATCCTTGAGGCGGCTTTTGACAGCTACATCGTCCACGTAACACTCCACTGTCTTGCATAAATGCTCGTGGAATATGTTACTCATAGCCCGTTGGTACGTAGCCCCGGCGTTCTTCAATCCGTAGGGCATGACCGTATAGCAATATACCCCCAATGGTGTCCGGAAGGCAGTATGCTTCTCGTCCTCAGGATGCATCTTGATTTGGTTGTATCCTCAGAATCCGTCCATGAAAGACATACGTTTGAAATCGCACGTATTGTCAATCATGACGTCTGTGATGGGAAGAGGAAACTCATCTTTGGGGCAGGCTGCATTCAGATCTCGGTAATCGATGCAGACACGTACTTTCCCATTTTTCTTCATGACCGGAACAACATTGGCGACCTAGTCGAGATGTTGTTCTTCTCGGATGAAGCTACAGGCTATCAACTTCTTGACTTCAGCTTCGATGGCGTCTATCATATCCGGGCGGAACCAGCGTTGGTACTGCCTCACAGGCTTTGAATCGGGCAATATATTGAGCTTATGAGTGGCCACATTTGGATCAAGGCCTGGCATATCCTCATAATTCCACGCAAAGACGTCGATATATTCTTTTATCAGCTGGATAACTTCTTTCTTTTCTGCTTTGGAAAGGTTGTTACTGATAAATATCGGCTTTGGTGAAAGTTCATCTCCAACGTCAATCTGGATAACTTTATCTTCAGTGGGAGGTTCTCTCTGCTCGAAGCGGAACTCCCATTGTGTATCCATTTGCTGAGCCCAAACGTCATTCTCAAACAGTTCAGATTCTTGTTCGTCTGCTTCAAAGAAATCTGTCACTACCATATTTACTGGTAATGTTTGTTCGAGAGCATGAGATGAGTCGGAGGGCGCTGAGGAAAAGATAGCCTCGTTTGACTCAGAAGTTGCAAGGGAGGTGGTATACCCTAACCCGAAACGAGTTCGTTGATAGTAGGGATTGCCGTACAGCGGCATTCGTCTGCCTTTCCTGAAGTTGAGACATGGTTCCATATTTAAGTTATAACCCATACTTTGTATGATCTTCAAAGCTTGCAGGCTGTATCTGTGAACCTGCATTTTACCAACATCGTCGTTGGGAGAATCCACTTGTACAGTCGATTTATTACGCATGCGGCCGAAGACTATTGAATGCTGACCGCTGCAAGTAGGCGGGACAATAAAGATAGAATCCTCATATGGTCAATATATCGTGGTGACATTGGACGATGACGCCACTTCCCACATATACGGATGATAGGAATCTATAGCTTCTAAGAATTTTTGTGCTATAGGTTCTATGTCGTCATGGGGAGAGGATTCCTGGTTCAGAATTTGGGCGTCAATATACTGGAAAAGAGGATGTTTATTATCATCTGAGACTTCGTTCCCGATTGCATTTACATCTATCGGCTGTTTGCTGCGTCGGAGGTTGATGACCAAGGATGGAGGCTTCTGGTTCAGAGTGATCACTAGAGGATCACCCCCTTTCCCTGACCTGGTTTTGTTCTGCTGGATTGCCACAGGCTCTATGGCGTTTGGACGAGTAGTCCGTCCTTTCACCTTGATTGACAGCGGTTGTTCGGCAGAGGGTTCTTCTGGCTCCCGGTGGGATTCCTTCTCTACTTCGGCTGTCACCTCCTCCGTGTAGTCTTGAGAGTACAATACGACATCGGAGTAGTAGGATTCTACTCCTCTAAATGGGTTCAGGTCAGCAAACTCTGTTTGTACTGTTCCTTGGACGTCTACATATTTAAAGCATTGATGTAGAGTTGAAGGAATGATGTTGTGGTCGTGGATCCAAGGTCTGCCCAGCAGGATATTGTAGGACACCTCAGAATCAATAACATAACATGTAGCCACTGATCTAAGGTTACCAATCTGGATCCTCAGACGAATCTTTCCCAACGGCTTACTTTTTCTGGCGTTGAAATCCACGATTGTAGTGGTGGTGTAAGCCAATTCGCTGGTAGGAATCCTCAGTGGTCTGAGCAGACTATGAGGAATGATACTGATTGATGATCCCGGATCTATGTGAATCTGGTCGACCTTCATGGAACCAACGTACCCGGTGTAATAGAGGGGTCTGTCATGCCTGTTATGTTTTAACAGCATATCATCTTGAGTGAAAGTGATATTCGGGACCACCTCCATCACACTGTGGCATTGAGGACACGCCACGGGTTCTTCGTCAGGGGACATGAGCTGGGTCAAGTATGCATCCGCCAGTATCAGTGCTTCGCTCAGGGCTACACGAGTGTCTTGGGAGAGCCTGAGTAGTTCGAAGATGGACAACCTGGCTGGTGTATTAGCTAATTGGGCCAGGATGTCAAAGTTGTACGGCTTCTCTAAACCTTTGTTTTGAATATTTTTCACAGGTTTGTCGAAACGTACTTCCTTTTGCTTCCCTTTGTCCGCCGTAGTTGGTCTCGAAGGACCGGCCCCTGGTACGGCGGGCTCTGGTTCTGACGGCTTGGTAGCTGAAGCGTCTGCTGGTGCATCCTCCTGGCTGGCTTCATGGTCCTTGAGGTAAGCCCTCCCTGAACGGGTTCCAACGGCCAAGACCTCGTCTTCTGACGCCGAGTCTACCGCAACCATGTGACATGGTTTGCGCTTCGAGTTCTTCTTAGCCTTAGCAGCTTGAGTCTCTTTCTCAATCCCGGGCACCAAATCTGGATGAACCCACATAATCTCGCCTCGCCGGGTAGTTAGTGGTACCAGGTCATGATTTTGACCTCTAGCTGGAGGGAGATTAACGATGTTCATCGTCGTCCGGGAAATAGGTCTAACACCGTCTAGGATTTCTTGGGGAGGCATATCGCCAAATTGAAGAGAGATTATGTTGGCTGTGACCGTCTTCTCGCTGTTGCATAGAGTGATGGCTTTAGCATCGATCAGCTCCTGGATCTTCCTTTTCAGTATATAACACGCCTTTGTGGGGTGGTGTATATACCTATGGAAGATGCAGTACTTGGGGTTGTTGGTACTGCCAGCCTCATTGGGCCGTCTCACCTCAGGAAGGGTAATCTTGCCACTTTTGACGAGACATTCGAATATGCTCGGAATATCGTCATCGTCGAAAGAGTACACTTTGATGGGCCTGGAAGTCCCAGGTTTCGTCTGCGTGGTAGCCACTGTCTTCTGTCTGGACGTGTTGATCGCCAGAGGTTCTTTACCCTTGGTGTCACGAGGATGGTCGATGTTGGAGGATGACCTTTTACCTTTATCAGAGGCCGAGATCATGATGCCATTATCGCGCGCCTTCTAACTATTGTCCTCCGCGGCTACCGCTGACATGATGAACGAGGGCCAATCATGGAACTGATATGGTCCTGTGAACACTGAGATCACGGGAAGAAGGTTCTTCCTGCAGATGTCCATCAATGCCGAGTCTGGAACTCCTGGAGGCATTTGCAAAGTGGCTTGACGAAAACGTTCGATGAAAGTGCGAACATTCTCTTTTTTCTTCTGCTTGACTTCGATGAGAGAGGACATAGACATGTCCATCCCTCCTTCGTAGAATCGCATGAAGAATAACGCCTTGAAGTCTTCAAAGGAAGTAATGCAGTTGTCCGCCAGACTTCGGTACCACTGATAAGCTACCCCCGAGAGACAGCCTTTGAACACCCGAGTGAGGAGGGCGTCGTTCCCTTATAATAACATCATCATCATACTAAAGTAGTTCATGTACTGACTCGGTGACATTTTTCCTTCGAACAAAGCCATAGTCTGTGGTTTATATCTAGGAGGGAAATAGACCTCTTCCTAGATAGCTGGGTAAGGTTGGTTGATTCCCAATTTCTTGAGCTGATATTTGTGCTTCAGGGCATCAAATTGGGCTTTCAACTCCCGTACTGCCTGCATCGGATCTTCAACCGGTGGCGGGACCACGGAGTGATGAGGAATCAATTGCATCACGACTCCGACGGGAGGCAATACATTCTCTGAGTGAGGAAGCGGAGGAACTGTTGACTCCTGATCTAGAGCAGGCCCTTGGATTGCGTTGGATGGTGGTAAGTCTACCCCCACACGTATCTGAGTTGGAGGGACCGACGCTTGAGCCATAGCAGCTGTGTGTTGAGTCAGCATCATCTGGTGCATATTCTCTATCATGGATTGCATTTCTTTCAGAGATGTCTCCAGTATAGTAATGCGTTGCTCAGCGCTCCCGGATGGGGAAGCTTCCTCGCGTTCATCTCCAATGGCATAAACTCCCATCTCCCTGGATGTCATTGAAAGATTAGTATAGGTCTCTGTAGAAGTTGACTCTATACTTTTAGTATCCGATTCGGGAGACCGGCGACCCCGAGCTTCAGAATCAGAAGAGTACGAAGTCGGTTGTCGCGACCTTGAACGGGTGTTTCGGAACACCCCAGCTTCAGTGTTTATAAGGAGCTGGTTGAATCTCCTTCGACTTGGAGCTCTAGAGGGATGATGTCTTGAGCCCGATCTTCCTCTAGGTATGTGTGAAGCCATGCTCACCGATGCATGTGTGGGCTCTTTTTCCTGGAAAGATGGAGAGTAGCTCAACCGGTCAAAAACTGACCGTTTTGCTTCAGAACAACAACAGTTAATTACAATCCTATGACTATTACAAGAGTGCTCGTTAGGAGGCGTAATAGACATACTGGAAGATCCCCTATCATTGCATTTCTGGATCAGATACTTGCGCAGGTCAGGAGGAGTTACAGAAGAAGAAGATGACTTGTTCCTTCTGTTCACATCAGTGAGCGTGCGGATGTTGGGAGCCCTAGTTTTCCCTGTGCCTCCTGTATACAGCCGGTTGGCCATCTGGGTGGCAGATAATCCCCGAGGAGGGTGTCTTTCTGCAAATTGAGCCTTCTTTACGCTGAGGGGCTTCTCCTGGCGTAATTCGGAGCTCTGCTCTGGTTGGCGTAAAGCTGAGGATGTCCTCAGGCGGCCGTCAGCTTCTCGCGTAATCCGGAGGGCTGGCAGATTGTTCCCATGCTGGCGTAAAGGTCGAGAAGTTGATTAGTCTGCCGCTTGCTTTCCCTTGCTAGATTACAGGGGTCATCTGCTTTTCCGCGGAAGGCAGATACATTTTTATGCACGGAGCGCATTTGGAACTTCTGACTTGGCGCTAAGGCATTGTCAGAAAGTTTGTCTGTTTCGCTAGGGACGGGAGACTGGTTTCTACGCGCAGAGCGCGGTGTAAGCTTCTGGACTAGCGCTGAGGCATTGTCCGAAGTTTCGTCTTTTCCGCTAGGGACGGGAGACTGAATTTTATGTGTAGAGCGCGGAGTATACTTCTGGGTTAGCACTGAGGCATTGCCAGAAGTTTTGTCTACCCTGCTAGAGACAGGCGACTGAATTTTACGCGTAAGACGCGGAGGGAGCAAAGCTACAACCTCGTTGGTCGGAGAAATCGGAGAGGTCGGAGAGTCCACAGGAATGGTAGAGGATGCCTTGGGCATCCAGACCTTACGCAGCTTCCTGTTGTCTTGGACTGAGAGAGAGTGAGAGCTACCCCCTGTTTGAAGCATGTTTTCGTAGGCAGATTGGTCAAACTGGACGACCAGTGTCTTCTTCACGGATCCCACGGATACCGCATCGTGTTGAGCAATTGCTTCCTCGTCAGAAGAGAAAGACATCCCCAGCAGAGTCGCCATCTTGTTTCGGATAATAAACGAGAGAGAATATGGAAAACGAGGTCTTATACGAAAACCCGCCTTTTCTTCGGTGTTTACAAACAAGATTGTACAATTTAATCCTATACGAGGATGTCTAAGTACAATTTATTTAATCTGAATAAATATTGCTATAGGTGTCTGATCTGTAGTCGATCACTTTAGCCCTTGGACCACACGATGTTGAAGAAGTGCCATGGAAGACATAAAGCAGCTTCGAAGGTTGCTAAAGAGGGTGGATGCCCGATGCCAAAGTCGTCGATCCCTTCTTTGCCTGAGCTCTGGATTCTTCTCTCTCTCTCTCGACCTCCAATTCTCCGACCTTCAATTTTTTGACCTTCAATTTTTTGACCTGTTCCTATGTTGATAGAGGTCTCTATTTATAGAGTTTTTAGTGACAGTGACCACTCAGTCGGCATAGAAATCGAGTAGTGGAAAGTACAACACCCTTTTACACGACGGTTTAAAATAACCAATACCTGCGTATAGATGACCTTTTGAGTGAACATGTGACGTGTGTCCAACTAAGAGACAGAACGCGTATATCTGCTGCGAAGATCACGGGGTAGAAGCCACGTAGGTAGTTATCCCTTGTATAGAAGAGGTTGGCGTAGAAGCCAATGACTGTCACCATGGCATAGAAGCCAAGTAGGCATAGAAGCCGAGTAGGCGTAGAAGCCGAGTAGGTATAGAAGCCGAGTGGGCATAGAAGCAGAGTGGTCATAGAGGCCGAGTAGTCATAGATGCCAAGTGGGCGTAGAAGCCGAGCAGGCGTAGAAGTCGAGTGGACATAGAAGCCGAGTGGTCATAGAGGCCGAGTGGGCGTAGAAGCCGAGCAGGCGTAGAAGTCGAGTGGGCATAGAAGCCGAGCAGGTGTAGAAGCCGAGATGATATGGACGTTTTAGCCGAAATTATGGCTCTTGGAGATATAATCAAATCTCTTGCATTAAATGCAGAGATCTGCCCCCATCCTGCGTATTAAATGCAGAGGCTTGTCTTTAAGATTTGCCATCATTCTGTACATTAAATGCAGATACGCGTCTCGAATTCTGTACGAAGAGTAACTGCTGATGTGGCAGTCTGTCTGCCTTCTGCAGAGCGTAAGAAGCTCATGTTTGCCAGTGTAAAACTGGGCGGCGTATTCCTTGTATGCATAAGAGCAGTTATGTCACTACCACGTTCCGGAAACAGGGGTATTTTTGACTTTTTATAATATTTAATATTGTGGTAGTTACAATTAATTAATTGCATGATAGTGTATTTGATTTTAAAATAATTATGAGTGATGTGTAATTTTCGCATAAATAAAATATATTTCCACTTATGTACATACAGTTATACCTATTTTGTATATACTTTGGAATAACTATATATATGTATTATATTTGATTATTAATAATACGTTTAATTGGTGAATGCACTCGATAACCCTAGTTGACTAGTGCCATACCTGGCACGGCCCTGAATTCAGTGTTTTTAGACCGTGTGTTAGGGTAGCACCTGATACAAGTAATATTGTGATATGTTTATAGGACTGTTGCTTCGCCCAGGGGATACTCTGGAACAGGACATCAATAAATACCAGCTAAGGACCCAAGGCAAGTACATTCTCTGATAATTTCCAATTTCTTGATAATTTCTATAAGTTCAATAATCTTGAAATGTTACAACTGAATCTTGACACTGTGCTACACGGACTAGTATAGCTTGGATCTGCAGTCATGAGATGTTACATTGATTATCGTATTGATATTGTACACGACATGTATATTAGATATCGTACATGATAGACTGGACTTGCTCGTGTATCGTGACGTGTCATGGTTGGATCCACAGTACTAGTTGGGGGCGGGGAAGTAGTTAGTAAGAAATGTGATCATAACCTCTTATTGTAGTATAGAACAATGTAAGTGTTAATCATGCTCTTCACCCATAATTAGCCAGGCCCTATAGCTATCGTACATGTTCCCAAGCCGATCATATTTTGAAACTACTATTTCAAACACTTAGAATAGATTATAGTTCCCTATTTAAATCATATACTTCATCACCCGTATATGATACTGTTCCTTGTTCTTTTCATTTTCATACATGCACTGACTATATCATATTGCCTATTGCCTGTCTCTTTACATTGCCTGTCTCTTTTTAATTGCCATTGCATTTATTTTACTGTCTTTTCAGTAGCTAGCATCACATGTTTATTGCTTTATAGTCCTTATCAATTAAATGGAACTGTTATTTGAGATTTGTACTTTGCTCCTTCCTGACTGGAAACATTTTTCCAGACTATGCCTTAGAGGATCGGTAGCCAACACTTTATGGACCATATGGTGAGTAACTGCAGACTTGGTAGTCTAGTTGTGATTCCGGAAGGTCTAGCCGGAAATTACTATTTTTAGTTAGTTCTTTAAGTAGACTATTTGGTACCGGATTTGTCTCCGGCATTTTGATGAGACTTGGATATTTGTTGAGTTAGATTACATTCTGGACTTGTGTTGTATTTAATTTTTGTTCGATATCTTATCGTGCTATAATCCTGTGATTGAGTATGTGTCCATTTTATTGTGTCATCTGTGCCTCCTTATGGAGATTTGATGCTTGTGTGAGATTGGCTAGATAGTACCAAGACCTTGACAGCGTTCTACCGCCGATGCTGCGGCGTAGGCTGGACGTACCCACGCACTCGTGCCCCTAAATCGGGTGCGGGTCGTGACACATTTTTAGTGGTGGCCCATGCAGGTCAGACTTCGCGAGTTGTGCGATGTCGTAGTAGTGTGGCATCTTGGTTACACTACTGCGTACCTGCGATAGGATCTAGGACATAGGATACTAGGACGAGAGCGAATACTCAATCACAATTCCTTGAGAGATTCCTGGGATGACCCCTGAGAATTTTGTTAAAACTTTCAATTTAAAATCATTCCCTTGTTCCGTCCATTCTCACTTGTTGATTTTGATTAGTTATTAAGTTAGGATTTTGGTTTCATAGTAGGGTTTAATTTCATATCAAGATGAATTTGCAGATTAATCATGGTATTATTGATGACCCATGTCGATGAGGACAACGAGGAAGATTAACACTAGGGCTATTGGATTACTAGATATAGATTTAAATTTGAAGATTGAAAACGAATTGCATTTTTGAATTTTGAGAAGTCGAGATATTATGTTATTAAAATTTTATTTTGAGGAATTCAGATTCAATTTGATGAACCTAGACAAGTCTGTAAGAATTTTTTGTGATTAAGTTTTCACTTCAGCATTTAAATAATTGGTCTTGAGGGAAGTGTATGCATTTACTTTAAAATTTACTCGAGGAGTTATTTTCAGGAATTTTATTTGAGGATAAAATCTTATAGAGAGAGAGATATATTAGTATATAATAGATGAGATGCATGTGTAAGATCTGTTGGCTTGAGCATGATTGTGATTTCACTGCAAACTGGCTTGGGTTTTCATCTAGGGTTGGCAGTACTTAGAATAGTGTGTTATAATTGTTATGCACTTAAGTGATAGGAATAACTAGTATTAGCGATTGCAGTAGGTAAGGAAGCTAGCAGTGAGTATGTTTCAAGTAGAACTGTGGTACTTAGAGGGATAGAGGTATCAGACCTTGGATGTATCTTTGACCTGTGCAATCACAACTAGGGTTTATTTCCAATCTTTATCTTGAATGTTGCTTCTTTAGAACTGTACTGTCCTTCCTTGATGATATCGCAGTTTTGCCTAAATTGATTCTTTGGGATCTGTCTTCAGGATGTCGCCGCAGACACGATCTATGAGAGCGGGAACATCAGCTTTAGAGGGGCCTGCCACCTCTCCACCTGAGGGACAGACAGCAGTAGTTCCTCCTACATCTCCGATGCACGTAGGTGTGTCTGCACTTTTTGGGGATCCTCCTCCCCCACCTGTTCAGAGGATTGTCGCAGCTGTGACGGACAACCTTCCTCCTCCACCGACTCCGATTCCCGGAGGTTTGCCCATTGACGGGACGCAGATGTTTACCTTGATCCAGGGCATGGTAGATGCCCAGAGAGTGACGGCAGACGCTCAACAAGTTCAAGCTGAGGCTCAGAGGGTGCAAGCAGAAGCACACCAGGCACAAACCGAGCTGATAAGAGAAAACATGGAGAATGCTGATCAGGTGACTCTCCAAGCTTTGGAGAGAGTAGCACAATACCAGCAGTTTCCTGGCCAACAGCAGAGATCAGGCACTATAGTGGATTTCAAGAGGATGATGCCTCGAGAGTTCAAAGGCACCGAAGGGATACTCTACGCTGACGACTGGCTAGAGGATATAGAAAGGAGCCTGCGATTGACCCAGATTCCGGAGAACTTGCAGATAGAAGCCGCTGGCAGTCAGATGTTCGATATCGCACTCACGTGGTATCGCACGGAGCCAAGAATTACTGCACAAGGACTTACTTGGGAGACCTTCAAGGAACTCTTCAAGGAGAAGTTCTTCCCCGACGTGGCATTGGGAACCTTGGAAAGTCAGTTTCATGACTTGGTTCAAGGAAACATGTCGGTCGACGAGTACGCTGCAGAATTTTATAGATTGAGTCATTTTGCATCATCTATGATTCGAGACCCAGGAGATCGAGCCCGAAAATTTAGAAAGGGACTGACGAGAGAGATAAGGTCACGTACTTCTGGTCGTCGTACCGCTACCTTTGAGGCTATCTTGATGGATGCTCAGATTGCAGAAGAAGATCTGGATCTCAGGCGTAAGAGGAGTCACAATACTTTTGGAGATACGAATGGTAGCACAGGACTAGCCAAGCATCCCCGTATTCAGCACCAACAGCAGTACCAAGTACCATTTCATATTCAGCAACAACCATGGACATTTTAGCATCTACAGCAGTACCTGGCACCAGTTCCTACCCAACAACATCCATGGGCGTATCAGTATCAACAACAGTACCAGGCACCAGTCCGTGTTCAGCAGAATCAGCAACAGCCTCCGAGAGAAACACAGCAGACTTGTCATTTCTGTAAGAACCCAGGTCACCTTTGGGAGAGCTGTAGAACGAGACTAGGACTTTGTTTGCACTGCGGCGCTGCGGGACATCGAGTAAGGGATTGTCTTCTAGCCCCTTATCTTCCCGGCCAGCGCGCAGCTTCAGATTATAGAGATCCAGTTAGGCTACCTGTGGAACCGTATATTGCTCAGCACCCGCAAAGGGAACCACCCCAGCAGGGCGGGGCAATTGCGACGACGGTCGAGGAGACCGATACTACAGGTAATGTGTTAGCAGGCTCTGTTCTTTCCTTCCTTCTGTTCTTATCTATTTGATTGATTGACTGATACCTTAGTACCGTAGCTTGTATGCATGATTCTTGTTATAATGTAGTTAATGGTACCCCTGATATAGAGACTGCAATACCATGACAAGACACCATGACCGTACATATTCCCCTTAGGTTGCATGTTGTATAATTGTAGGAAGATTTTTCTTAGACCATGATTATCGGGGTTTGACCATGACGAAGATTCATGAAGGGGTTATGACTTGACAAGAGAGACAAGATGATTAAAATTCGAGGATAAACATTGATTTAAATAAAGGGCCAAGAATTTAACATGGCAGAATTTATGATTTATTAATTCCAGGAAGATTTTGACAGGATTAAATTGGTTATAAAATTTTTTTTTTAATTTTGTGAGACTATCATTATATTTATTTGGCTGCAAGTTATGAATTTTAGAATTTTATAGTTGGATGTCGCATTTGGAGAATCCTTAAGTATCGTATTGTTGAGTATTTTGAGGAAGAGGAAATCGAGAAATAAAAAATTTTGATGAATAAATGTTTAAATTCAAACTTGTGGGACGAGATTACATTTTATATTTGTGCATTAATCAAAATCAAATTTAAGGAATGGATATTAAATTCCGAGTATTGAATTATTAACTAAAAAATTTCGGAAAATTTTTGATAAAAAATGGACTTTGATTTTTATTCCAAGGATTTTTCAGGAATGCAATAATTTCAAAATCTTTGAAAATTATGAAAATACATTGTGGATTATTACCTGATTTCATGGTTGATGAATTTAAATTTTGAGGGAAATAATAATGTGTATGAATAAATGCTACTTTGAGGATTTTAAATTTCGAGGACGAAATTCTTTTAAGGAGGGTAGACTTGTCACTACTACGTTCCGGAAACAGGGGTATTTTTGACTTTTTATAATATTTAATATTGTGGTAGTTACAATTAATTAATTGCATGATAGTGTATTTGATTTTAAAATAATTATGAGTGATGTGTAATTTTCGCATAAATAAAATATATTTCCACTTATGTACATACAGTTATACCTATTTTGTATATACTTTGGAATAACTATATATATATATTATATTTGATTATTAATAATACGTTTAATTGGTGAATGCACTCGATAACCCTAGTTGACTAGTGCCATACCTGGCACGGCCCTGAATTCAGTGTTTTTAGACCGTGTGTTAGGGTAGCACCTGATACAAGTAATATTGTGATATGTTTATAGGACTGTTGCTTCGCCCAGGGGATACTCTGGAACAGGACATCAATAAATACCAGCTAAGGACCCAAGGCAAGTACATTTTCTGATAATTTCCAATTTCTTGATAATTTCTATAAGTTCAATAATCTTGAAATGTTATAACTGAATCTTGACACTGTGCTACACGGACTAGTATAGCTTGGATCTGCAGTCATGAGATGTTACATTGATTATCGTATTGATATTATACACGACATGTATATTAGACATCGTACATGATAGACTGGACTTGCTCGTGTATCGTGACGTGTCATGGTTGGATCCACAGTACTAGTTGGGGGCGGGGAAGTAGTTAGTAAGAAATATGATCATAACCTCTTATTGTAGTATAGAACAATGTAAGTGTTAATCATGCTCTTCACCCATGATTAGCCAGGCCCTATAGCTATCGTACATGTTCCCAAGCCGATTATATTTTGAAACTACTATTTCAAACACTTAGAATAGATTACAGTTCCCTATTTAAATCATATACTTCATCACCCGTATATGATACTGTTCCTTGTTCTTTTCATTTTCATACATGCACTGACTATATCATATTGCCTATTGCTTGTCTCTTTACATTGCCTGTCTTTTTTTAATTGCCATTGCATTTATTTCACTGTCTTCTCAGTAGCTAGCATCATATGTTTATTGCTTTATAGTCCTTATCAATTAAATGGAACTGTTATTTGAGATTTGTACTTTGCTCCTTTCTGACTGGAAACATTTTTCCAGACTATGCCTTAGAGGATCGGTAGCCAACACTTTATGGACCATATGGTGAGTAGCTGCAAACTTGGTAGTCTAGTTGTGATTCCGAAAGGTCTAGCCGGAAATTACTATTTTTAGTTAGTTCTTTAAGTAGACTATTTGGTACCGGATTTGTCTCCGGCATTTTGATGAGACTTGGATATTTGTTGAGTTAGATTACATTCTGGACTTGTGTTGTATTTAATTTTTGTTCGATATCTTATCGTGCTATAATCCTGTGATTGAGTATGTGTCCATTTTATTGTGTCATCTGTGCCTCCTTATGGAGATTTGATGCTTGTGTGAGATTGGCTAGATAGTACCAAGACCTTGACAGCGTTCTACCGCCGATGCTGCGGCATAGGCTGGACGTACCCACGCACTCGTGCCCCTAAACCGGGTGCGGGTCGTGACAAGTTGGCGCAAAGGGAATGTCACTAGACGACGGTTCGGTGACATTTAATCAAATCTCCTGTATTAAATGCAGAGATCCGCCATTATCCTGCGCATTAAATGCAGATACGTGTTTTTGAAGGTCTGTCACCCTTCTACTCATAAAATGCAGAGACGTGCCTCGGGCATCTGTCAGTATTCGGCGCATTAAATGCAGAGACGTGCCTTGAGAACCTGTCACCGCTCTGCGCATTAAATGTAGAGACGTGCCTCGATCCCTGTACGAAGAGCAGCTTTTGACGTGGTAGGCTGTTTGTCTTCTGTGGAGCATAAGAAGCTCACGTCTGCCAGTGTAAAACTAGGCGGCGTATTCCTTGTATGCATAAGAGCAGTTGGAGCAAAGGGAATGTCTAGACGACGGTTCGATGACATTTAATCAAATCTCCTGCATTAAATGCAGAGATCTGCCATTATCCTGCGCATTAAATACAGAGGCGTGTTTTTGAAGGTCTGCCACCCTTCTGCACATAAAATATAGAGATGTGCCTCGGGCATCTGTCAGTATTCGGCGCATTAAATGCAGAGACGTGCCTTGAGAACCTATCATCGCTCTGCGCATTAAATGCAGAGACGCGCCTCGATCCCTGTACGAAGAGCAGCTTTTGACGTGGCAGGCTATTTGTCTTCTGCAGAGCGTAAACAGCTCGCATCTGCCTGTGTAAAACTAGGCAGCGTATTTCTTTGTATGCGTAGAAGCGGTCTACGCCAAGAAAATGGCAGTAAATGACAGCCTGGGTTGCAGTACCGCGCCATCATTATAGCCGTCGCTTGGGTTGTCGTGCAGTACTCCTTGTCAGGAGCCCAGACGTCAGGTTCATTGCATGATCTGACATGTTCATTTTGAAGAATATAAAGCGTTCCTCGTACACTTCAATGCTGCATTGAAAGCGGGTGAGTTTTACGCCATAAAGGCGATGTAGCACCCTTTTTTACGCTGAAGCAGCCTGGACATACTACATTACGCGGATGGTCCTTGAGCCTATATTTTACGCCGTGCCCAGCGAAAAAGCTCTGTTGTACGTTTGATGGCTCTGAGGTCCTCTGTTTACGCTGCCCTGTATCAACATGCTGCGTAGAGCTATCCGGCGTATTTTTCATGCTTCTACAGCCGTTTGAAGCGTGGGGGATGGACATTATCGGACCAATCAGTCCACCTTCTTCTAAAGGGCATCGGTTCATCCTGGCTATAACCGATTACTTCTCCAAATGGGCAAAAGGTGTCCCACTCACTGAAGTAAAAATATCGAACGTGATTAGCTTCGTCAAGCATCACGTCATATATTATTTTGGCTTGCCATGAAGGATCGTCCATGAAAACAGTCCATAGTTTACAAGTCACGCGTTCTACCTATTTTGCGACAAAAATCGAATTCAAAATATAACGTCAACTGCCTATAACCCAGTAGCAAATAGTCTGATAGAAGCCTTCAACAAGACCATTATAAAGCTACTCAAAAAGTCTGTGTCTTTCAATAAGCGCAATTGGAATGAGAAGCTGGATGAATGTCTCTAGGCCTACCGCACAACAGTCCAGACAGCTACTGGAAACATGCCTCTCACTGGTGTACGAAAGCGAAGCAGTCCTTCTGTTCGAGATACAAATCCATTCACTCCGAGTATCCCTCTCCAACCAATTAATCGTCGACGATAATCACCACTGACGGCTATAAGAGTTAGAATCACTGGATGAGAAATATCTCTTAGCTCAGCAACACATTGAGCTATACCAAGTGCGTCTTTCAGGAGCCTTCAACAGATGGGTCAAGGAGAGAAATTTCCAAGTGGGATATCTTGTCCTGACCGTGAGAAGATCGATGGTCATGACCCACAAGACGACCGATAAATTCTAACCTAAATTGGAGGGCCCATTCATCCTGAAGTCCGTATTCTCCAACGGTGCCTACCGGCTAGTGAAAACCAATGGTGACTTGCTTATGATGCCTATCAACGGCAAGTTCCTAAAAAAGTACTATATATAAACTAGACTTGTACTCATCTTATCCCCAACATAACAACCCAGATGTATATCTCTACACTGTTAGTTCTTCATCCCTAGCAAGTGCCTTTGTGCAATATTTTTTTCTCTTTACAAATTTTTGTAAAAGCCATCATCTGTATCCAGAAGTCTTAGATACGCAACAGATGACATCCTTAAAGTCTTTCCAGCGGAGCACTCGTCAGGTCCACTTGTACACTCCCGCAGTGACCATTTAAAAACCAATTTCGTTAGACGCTAGCCATGTTCATATTGCCTCTGAGCTATCATCCCACCAATCTTCCCAACAGAGCAATCCTTAGGTCTATCTTTATTTTCGGATAGACCACACTCAATAAATCACTCCTCAGTGAGTTTTTCAGACATTGGTTCACGTATATATTATCTCTGAACTACTATCATAATATTTCTCTCCGATTGAGTTTGCCACGTCCATATTACCTCTGAGCAAACCTCCCAGGTCTTGGCTATTGATCATCACGTCCATATTATCTCTGATATCATTTGTCATCCCTACTTATCACCCGTACTCACCAAGGTACACCAGCAGTGTTAAGTTCACAAAAACTGCCACGTCTATATCACCTCTAGCAGGGCTTGTCTTAAACCTATTACTTGTACTAACATGCGCAAAAAGTAATTGGTCCACAAAAACTGCCACATCCATATTACCTCTGGCAGTGCTTGTTCTAAACCTATTACTTGGACTAACCTACGCAAAAAGTAATGGGTCCACAAAATCTATCACGGCCACATTACCTCTGATAGGAATTATTTTCAAATTTATTATTTGCACTCAACGTGCACAACAAATAATAAGTCCACCAAGAGTCCTCCAGTAGGATATCCTCAATGGAAGCAAATAGCCACGTCTATACTACCTCTAGCGCGCTTCCTTACCCTTCCACAAAAATACCAGGATCGTACCTAACCTTTCGGTATGGCTATTGATCAGCTTACGTCTACGTTACCTCTGAGCTAACGTCCTCACATCCTCCCCCGAGAGTGTGCCATGTCCAAGTGACCTCTGAGCAAATCTTTTCCTATGAATATCACCAGTCGTCATCTTAACTTATCACCTGCTCTTAAATTCAAGTACGCCAACGGTGTTAAGTCCACCAAACTTGCCACATCCATATCACCTCTAGAAAAGCCTATTTTGAACTTACAACTTGCAGCCTAGTGTAAAAAAAGTAATAAGTCCACTAAAGATCCCCCAGTGGGATATTCTTAAAAGCCTACGATATTATAGTATGTCCATATTACCTCTACTACAATACCCAAAAGTCCACAACATACAAAATTCTAAAAAAAAAAGACTTTATTGAATAATGTTCAAGATTATGAGTACATATGATGGAAATCCATTACATTTAAGGGTTTTTCATTAGTATTCAAGGTCATGAGTACATATGATGGAAACATGTTTTAAGGATTTCCATGAAGTCTCGCAGATACAAACATTTTTATAGAAGCGCCCCTACGTGCTATCGTTGCTACTGACACAAATCGAGCCCGCAGTAGAAATCAATGCTTTCTGGATCATCCCTCCATAGTGCAAATCTCAGTATATGGAAAATAATCCATACTGATGGATAGCAAGGGAGGAGCAGGAGCAGGAGCAGGCACTTTATAAATCATGTGGGAAGATCGATGATAGGAATGGCAATTAATCCAAATCCTGTCATCGATCCCGCAGTTTTCTGGTCGATAGCAAACCGTATAAAAGGAAAAAAATGCAGCTGGCATGCTGCATGAACAAGGAAAACTTAGCGCACGACGCAGGATGTTCATCCTTGTCTCTTGGATTAGTTCTTGCCAAATTGTCCTTGTCTCCTGGATCAGTTCTTGGCAAACTACCACATAAAGTTGGTCTTCACCCCGAACAATGGGTGTTATGATGTTCTTCCATGCTCCATCAGAAGTCGCGCAAGGGGGAACAAAGTCTGCACAAGGAAATCATATGACATTAGCATACAAAGATAAAGTTGACGTCTATGCAGCAGAGCCTAGTCGGCGTATGAAGTATCTTTCATGCGGCAGAGCCATGGTGGCCGCATGACCAGATTGAACTTCCATCCATGCGACAGAGTCATGGTTGTCATATATCCAGATTGAGACTTTATCTATGCAGTTGGATCTTAGTTGCCACATGATGGTTGCCCACCCATGCGATAGACTAATGAAGAAAGCCTGCGCATGTTCATGATGATCTCTCATCCATGCAGCAAGGCTGCGTAAAAAGTCTGCGCATATTCTTGATGATTTTTCGTTCACGCAGCAAGATTGTGCATAGGATGCATAGATTTCTCTTTAAGTCTCTTAATCTCCATAAACCCCTTTCTATACCGGTCGTAGCACACTCCAGGAGAACATTATATTTTCATTATTGCGAAGGGGCTTCCTTTACAATCCCAACAAGAAAAATTAGAGACAAGCCAATAATCTTCGGCAAGACTTACGGAAGAACAAACACGTATCCTCATGACTTCGAAAGCGACATGGGGATACTACAACTCCATCATTATAGTTGAACAACATTTTTAAGATGAGCTATGACTGGAAGACCAACAAAGGTCTCAACTACGGCCACCACTTCCATTTGTCGAGATATTTTTGTTATTTCACTATTGTTTGTTAATTATATAGTATAATTATATTTGTGTAGTTAGTATCATAGCTAATTAAAATTTGTTAAGTGTTAGTTAGTGCTAATTAGTGTTAGTTTCTAACTAATTAGAATTAATTATGTTGTTAGTATGCTAGCGAAAAAGGTGGTTAAAAAAATATGACATCAAAACTATGACTACCAATATCTAGTGAGTCTTTCTATTTCGTGTTTAAATACTTTAATCTCTTTATGATATCTAAATTTACCTCTCAAAATCTTATGGTCATCATGAAGTTCAAGGATAACATTCTCTAATTCATTGTACGTAAGAGTGTTTATAGAGAAATCAACAAGTAACGCATTGGAGCCTATTGTTATAAGGAAAACATTTACGGTATACCTAGAGTCCTTGTCGTTGCTGGAGTCATTAGCACCACTTTCACAACAAATGCTAGTGTTGGCATACTTTCTTGATGAGAAGCCACCTTTTCTAGATCTCTCATACTTTCTAGAGTCCCTCTTCATCATGGGATAATCCTTCTTGATGTGTTCGGCCTCCTTGCAGTTGTAGCAAGTCGGTTCTTTATCATTGTCTCGTCGTTGGCGATTTGCTTTGTTGAACTTTAGGAACTTCTTAAAGTGTCTAGAGGTGAGGGCAATATCTTCGTCATCGAAATTCTTATCATTGGTGCCTATCTTGAGGAATGCTTGTAATGGTTTTAAAGCAAGAGATTTTTCTTTATCTTTTACTTTCTCTTTCTCTTGCAAGGAGGCTTCCTCTTGATCCTTATTATCTAGCTCATGAGTCATCAATTTTTTTATAAGTGTCTCAAGGTTCATTGTGGTAAGATCGTTTCTTTCAACGATCGTCGTAGCTTTAGGATTCCATCTCTTAGTTAGTCCCCTAAGCTGTAGAAGCATAGAAAATATACGTAGCCGAAGTCTGCCACATACAGGGATACTTGCGTACAAAAGGGCAAAACCCATGGGAGCTGCCCTATTTTCTTTGCACGTGTTAGAGGAGTGCACACGTCTCCTTTACTCTTATAAAATCAACAGCAAACGGTTGAAAGTATGAGGACATAACATGCACAATTGATAAAGTATCCCTTAGAGAATCGTAGCAATTAATGCGGCGATCACGAAAAGACAGTTGCCATTATGATGAAATTCTAGTTAGCATGGCTGAAGTCTGCCATGAGCAAGGATACACGCATACATAAGGGGAGTTGCCCCCTTTTGCACGCATTTGAGGAGAGCACACATCTCCTTTGCTCTCATAAATCGACAATAAGCGACTAAGAGAATGAGGACAAACCCGCACAATTATTGAAGTATCCCGTAGAGGATCGTAGCATTTAATGCGGTTTTCATGAAAAGACCGTTGCCATCATGACGAATAGTCTTGTCAGCATGGTACGCATAGCATGCATATTTAATGCTCCTCCATCAGGGCCAGATCCTTATCAACATGGAAAAACGTACCTTATTTAGGCACGCACACATACAAAGTCTAGTCATATTGGCCAAAGTTTGCCTCGCTCAGGCACGTGCGCACATGACGATAGACAAAGTGGCCAATTTTGCAAGCACTAGGGAGCCTTGTCACTGCCATATTTTCTAGGAAAGGATATTTTAGTAATTTTATAATTAATTAAATATTGTGCACATTAAATAATTATTTGTTGTATTATTTAATTATTGTTAGATGTTAGTTATTTATTTTGGACTTGTGTTAGTGGACCTAACTAGTTTAGTTTAGACTCATGGACCAACTTGTATTAATTGCTAGATTTGAGCCCATTTAGAAAGCCCATTGATTAGGAGGATGATTAAATTAATTAAACCTTTAGACTAGAAGCTTCCCTCCTTAATTATTTCTTCATGAGAGGCCCCAAGAGATATTTTAGACTTTACATAGTAGCTTGAGGGAGGGAGCAAGCGAGGCCTATATAAAGAGGGGGGAAAGTTTCTCTTTCCTCTTTTTATTTCAAATCTATATCTAAAATTTTTCTCAACCCAATTTTCATCATCTCTACTTTAATTTTATCCCAATTTCTTCCCAAATCACCATTGGAGGCTAGTAGAGCAAGGATCTAGAAGGAGGAAGCAAGGATCTACAAAGAGGAGCAAGGATCTATAAGTTGGAGGCCAATTTTATCACAATTAGAGGTTTCATTGGGAATCCATCTCTCAATAGGTATAATTTAATTTTTTTTCCTTAATTTAGGTAATAAATCTGGGATTTAACTATAAAAAATTAACCCATATGCATAGGCTACCAATAGGAATTAGTTTTGTGTTCATAGGAGGCATATTGTGAAAGTTATGGTACTTTTTGTGTCAATTTTGGGGGAATTCCGAGATTGACATTTGTTGTGTGTATAAATTGGTCCTATAGATCAATTTGGCATATGCTTGTGTGTTTGGGACTAGTGTCGTATCTACAATTGGGTACGTATAGGTCGTATCCCAATAATTTGGTGATACGTGTTGATTTGGGGGGTTTTCCTCCGACACAGGACTTTGAGCATGTCATATTTTGACACGGATATGTAAATTTATATTTGACTCTTCGTATTGTTCATTAATAATATATTAGATTTGCTTGTGTCCTTCGGGGTACGTTTGGTTGTGTGGTGGACTAGTGTCGCAAGCGTATCATAGATCGAGTGTGATACGGGTGCGATGCACTCCACGTATTTGTTATGTTATATTTCTAGATCTAAATTCTATTACTCTTAGTCATAAATAATAAATGTATTCATCTATATTCATTGTTATGTATATCTATATTTATTGTGTTAGTGTATCATATACCTATATACCTATGTAGTTATACCTCTTATGTATATCTCTAAGTTATATATATATGTATGTTGTGTGTATATATATATATATATATATATATATATATATATATATATATATATATATATATATATATATATATATATATATATATATATATATATATATATATATATATATATATATGTGGCTATGTTTTAATTATTGATAGTTAAATATAGCATGTGAGTTAATGCTTAAATTTATATTGGGGTATACTAGTAATTGATATTAGTGTACTAGAAATATATTGGGATGTTAGTTAGATATATACTAAATATCACTTTTACCTTGAGAATACAATGTAAGTATCAAGGTATTTTAGAATACACATGGTATTGGGTTTGGGTATCAAGATTATGGTTTAGTGTTGTGATACCAAGTTGGTTCAAAACCAATGTATCCATTTAATGTTTGTAATTGGAATTTTATATAATTAATATTTGTTTGATATATATATGTGATGCTTTACCTATTGTTTTATGTATCCTGAGATACGGTATCCTAGTATCCTAAGATATAGCTTTTATGACCTAGACTCTAGTATTTGAACCCAACATTCTTGAGATAGACTCATGCAACCTAAAAATTAGTAGTTTGACAAAATTGACCATAGTTTGACATAATTGACCATAGTTTGACTTAGAGTTGACCTAGTTTGACTTTTGACTTAGAGATGGCTTGCTGACCTAGAAGTTGACTAGTTTAACTTATTTTCTTTTTGAAACCTTGTATTGATGTTATATTCTATATCTAGGTCTTCGAGGCATCGTATTAGGCATCTGTGAGACTATTCTTTGGACTTCAGGCGAGTACATTCTCTGATAGTTTCTCATTTATGATATCCCCTATATTTATTGTATCTAGTGTAGATATCCATGTTTCTTGACATGATGGTTACACGGATTGGTATATCCGAATCTCGTCATGAGATATTATTCCTTGTATATGGTGTATCTTGTGCAAGTCTTATTTTATTGATTATCTTGTGCATGTACAGACACTGATTCTCGGAGAGATTTGCTACCTTCCTAGAGAATCCCGTGCCATAGCATACCATGGTTGGATCTACTATACCAATCGAGGGTTGGGAGTATTTTAGTGTAGATATGTGATCATACCCTCCTTGTGCATATTTTGTTCCTTGTGAGTATTGATCATACACCGCACGTATGATTAACCGGGCCTTTATACTCTTGTGCAAGTTCCTAAGCCGATCACATGTTAAAGCTAGTACTCATACACTTAGATATTAGTATTCTTGTTCATTGTCATATTGTTCATTATTGTATTTATTTCAGTATTTCCTTATTGTGTATCTCTTATTTCTATTGTACATCTTGTATATTCACATCTATTTACTGTTACATAGTTTTTATCATTGACTAGAACTGCTGATAGAGATGTACTCTGCTCCTTTCCTGACTGGATATATTTTTCCCAGATGACACTAAGGAGTGGTACCCTATACATTATGGACCTCAGGATGTTGTGGGCTTAGAGTCAGAGACCCTGGCTCAGGAGGGACTTATCCCGACTGAGACAGATAAACTGGGACTTGTAGCTTCTTAGTATTCTTTGTACTAGATTTGTCGCCATCTTACTTGTTAGTATTCTTTCAGACTCATTGATGTTATTATTTTAGACTCATGAGTTGTATGTGACTATTCTATTCTTTATCATATTCGTGCTCGTTTCTATCTTAGATCTGTGATTGAGTATATTGTTATTGTTGTTGGTTTATTATGTTGCTAGATAGATTACCCAAATAATATTTTACCGCCGATTCTGCGACATAGGCTGGGCGTTGTTTCTGACATGCATCCCTACATATGGTGCGAGTCGTGACACATTTTTAGTGGTGGTCCATACAGGTCAAGCTTCATAAGTTGTGCAATATCATGGTAGTACGACGACTTAGTTGTACTATTACGAGCCTGTTTCAGCATATAGGATATAGGCTGAGAATACTTAATCACACCTAGGAAATTTTTTTTAATTCATTCAACTATTCTCCTTTGATATTGATACTTGATCTCTTAAACTGTCCTTTCCTTGAGTGTCTTACATCATGTGCCATATTGATTCTTTCTTTCGCTTTGTCTCAGGATGCCGCCTAAGACTAGATCGCAGCAGAGGAGAGCAGCTTCTAAGAGGTCTGCGATATCCCGAGGGCCTGCACCAGTCACTTCTCCAGTGATTAGAGTGTCAGCTACTTTCGGGGATCCACCACCTACTCAGAGGACTGTGCCAGCTGTATCTGAGGGGCTTCCACCTCCACCTTCTGTGCCAGCAGAGGCGACACAGATGTTTACACTGTTTCGTGAGATGATCGAGGCACAAAGGGCTCAGTCTGAGGCACATCAGAGGCAGACCGATATTTTACGGCAGGGCATCGAGAGTGCTTATCAGCTTGCTCATGCCGTAGTTGAGAGAGGAGTTCCGGTCCAGCAGCAGGTTGCTCAGCTTCGGCCAGACAATATTCAGGACTTCAAGAAGTTGGAGCCTAGGGTCTTCAAAGGGATGGAGGGCATCGTCTATGCTGGTGATTGGCTCGAGGACATTGAGCGTCTTATGAGGGTGTCCCGTCTTTCTGAGAATATGAAAGTTGAGGCGGTAGGACTTCAACTGTTCGACGTTGCTCGTACTTGGTTTAGGAATGAGCTAATTCTTGTTGACACGAGATAATCTTGGGAGGTATTCAAGGACCTCTCCAAGAAGAAGTTCTTCACTCGGGTAGATAGGTTAGACTTGGGGAGGCAGTTTGAGAGCCTCATTCAGGGGAGTATGTCTGTGGAGGAGTACGCTGCGAAGTTTGATAGATTGAGCCGATTTACAGAGTATTTGGTGAGAGAGCCGGAGGTTCGGGCTATTCGTTTCCGTGAGGGTCTAATCTGGGAAGTGAAGATCCTCATTCCATCTTTTTATGAGACATACTCGGAGATACTTGCGGAGGCACGCAATGTTGAGGGGGAGTTGGGTTTGAAGCCCAAGAGAGACCGTGATTCTTTTTTGGGGGCCAACAGCAGTGCAGTATCTGCCAAGCGTCCTTATTTCCAGTCCAGGCCTTTCCAGCAACCGTAGCAGCACCAGACTCCAGCTAGGGCGCTGTTTCACCAGGCACTACAACAGCAGAGACAGTTACAACAATCTTTCTGCCATTTCTGCAAAAAGCCCAGCCATATCTGGGAAGTTTACAGAAAGAGGTTGGGAGTTTGTTTGTATTATAGTACTGAAGGGCATCAGCTGCGGGAGTAACCTTCCAATCCTCGTCATACAGTTTAGGGAGCAGCCTCAGCTCCGAGGGCATAGGCGAGACCATTTGTCGTATAGCCGAGGGGACCGCTTTCGACCCAGCAATACCGTTATGTCTAGCATCTGCAGCAGGAAGGTGCACGTCAGGGACGAGCGTTTGCTATGACCGTCGAGGAGGATGAACCCACCGGAGATGTCATTATAGGTTCTATTCTTCTTGATTCCATTCCAGCTTTAGCTTTGTTTGATAGTGGTGCTTTCCATAGTTTTGTATCTGTTTCTTTTGCTCTGAAGCATGGTTTGGTAGCTGAGTCTTTGCTTAGGACTTGCAAGATCATGACTGGGGGAGGCATTATCCTGGTTAATGATATTTGCAAGGATCGGAGAGTTACTCTAGGAGGCCGGGAGTTGAGTGCATGTCTACTTGTAATGCCACTTTCGAGCTACGATATTGTACTTGGGATAGATTGGTTGAGTAGGCACCGTGCTAGCATAGATTTTAGAGGAGGTAGAGTTTTGTTTGGTCCGCCAGGAGAACCATAGTTTGAGTTTGCTAAAGGAACTGCAGAGCAGGGAGAATATATTATTTGTGGAGCTATGGTAGAAGATAAGGAGTTGTCGCATCCGTTAATAGCAGAGTTCTTGGATGTGTTTCCTAAGAAATTGCCAGGATTGTCGCCAGATCAAGATATTAAATTCTCTATAGACTTGGTGCCAGGTGAAGAACCAATTTTACAACATGTCTATAGAGTAAACAACAGCGAGCTGGTCGAGCTGAAGAAGCAGGTAGACGAATTACAGGATAAGGGGTTTATCAGACCGAGTTTTTTACCGTAGGGAGCCGCGGTATTATTTGTACTAAAGAAGGATGGATCGGTGTGCATGTGCATTGATTATAGGGCATTGAATAATCTCACTATCAAGAATAAGTACCCTTTGCTACAGATTGATGATCTGTTCGATCAGTTGAGTGGTGCCAAGGTATTTTCTTAGATAGATTTGAGAACAGGTTACCACCAGGTGAAAGTGAAGCTGATGGACATACCGAAGACTGCTTTTAGAACTCGATATGGTCAGTATGAGTTTATGGTGATGCCGTTTGGGTTGACTAATGCACCGGCGATATTTATAAACTTGATGAACAAGGTGTTCCATCAGTACATTAACAAGTTCGTGGTGGTGTTCATCGACGACATACTCATATACTCGAAGACACCAGAGGAGCACGAAGAGCATTTGCGGATTGTGTTAGATGTGCTGAGAAAGGAGAAGCTGTATGGGAAGCTGTCCAAGTGTGAGTTCTTCTTGGACAAGGTAGAATTCTTGGGGCATGTTATGACTGGTGATGGTATTTCAGTGGATCCGAAGAAGATTGCAACAATAGAATCTTGGAAGACCCCAAGTTCGGTGGTAGAGATCAGGAGTTTCTTGGGATTGGCAGGCTACTACAAGAAGTTTATGCAAGATTTTTTGAGGATTGCCAAGCCAATGACCAGACTTACCAGGAAGGATATAGAGTTTGTTTTGACAGAGGATTACCAGGTTGCTTTTGAGGAGTTAAAGAAGAGGTTGACGTCTGCTCCTATTTTAACGTTGCCATCAGGGTCTGGAGGTTTCACTATTTATAGTGATGCATCGGGGAAAGGTTTGGGTTGTGTTCTTCAGTAGAATGGGAAAGTGATTGCCTATGCATCCAGGTAATTGCGTCCTCATGAGAAGAACTATCCAACCATGATTTGGAGTTGGCAGCAGTCATCTTTGCCCTGAAGTTGTGAAAACATAATTTATACGGAGAGTGTATGGAGATCTTCACAGACCACAAGAGCTTGAAGTACATTTTCACGCAGAAGGAGTTGAACATGAGGCAACACCGGTGGTTGGAACTGATGAAGGATTTTGATATATCTTTATAGTATCATCCTGGGAAAGCTAATGTAGTTGTCGATGCTTTGAGTATGTATCCGGTAGCTATGTTTTTGATGCAGGATCGATATTTGTTGGAGGACTTGGAGAGCTTGGGCATTGAGGTGATAGTTCCTGTTTGTGTGATTCAGATGTGGGGATTGCAGATACATTCAGATTTGATGGACAGGATCAAGGCAGCACAGTATGAGGATGTATCTCTGAGGAGCATTAGAGCTTAGGTGAGAGCAGGATTGGAGGATAATTTTACTATTGCTGAGGATGGTTCCTTGCGGCATGGAGTTAGATTGTATGTGCCTAGTGGGGAGCTGCGTGAGGAGATGTTGCAGGAAGTGCATCGCTCTCAGTATTCCTTGCATCCAGGTGCTAACAAGATGTATCGGGATATGCGAGAGAGTGTGTGGTGGTATGGCATGAAGAGGGAAGTGGCACAGTTTGTATCTAGATGCTTAGTGTGCCAGTAGGTGAAAGCCGAGAGACAAAGGCCAGGAGGTTTACTTCAGCTATTACCCATTCTAGAGTGGAAGTGGGAGCACATTACTATAGATTTTGTGTCCGGACTTCCATGATCTCCAGGAGGAAAGGACGCGATTTGGGTCATCATTGACAGGTTGACCAAATTGTCCCACTTTTTGCCTTTCAAGGTGGGTTTGTCTACGGAGAAGCTGGCAGAGATGTATGTGAGGCAGATCGTCAGGATACATGGAGTTCCTGTTAGCATAGTCTCGGATCGGGATAGTCGTTTTACTTCTCATTTCTGGAGGAGTTTGCAGGAGAGTTTGGGCACTCAACTCAAGTTCAGTACTGCGTATTATCCCCAGATAGATGGGAAGTCAGAGAGGACTATTCAAACTCTCGAGGATATGTTGCGCACTTGTGTACTAGATTTTGGGGGTTCTTGGGAGGACGATCTCCATTTGGTAGAGTTTGCTTACAAAACAGTTACCAGGCTAGTATAGAGATGTCACCTTTTAAAGCTTTGTACTGTCGGAGGTGTCATACTCCCTTGTCATGGGACGATGTTGGAGAGAGAGTTTTGCTTGGTCCAGAGATGGTTATGGATGCCGCAGAGAAGGTTCAGTTGATCAGAGACAGACTTGGAGTGGCGCAGGACAGACAACGGCATTGGGCCGATAGCCACCGGAGACCTTTGGAGTTTAAGGTATAGTTTAGATTTTTGTTTTGTGCTTGTTATTAGTTGTTTGTTATAGATTAAGTTCTTAAGGTTGTATTTGTTCTAGGTGGGTGGTTTGGTATTTTTGAGGATTTCTTCGATACGAGGCACGATTCGCTTTGGTGGAGGTGGGAAGCTTAGTCCGCGATTCATCGGACCTTTCACTATTCTAGAGAGGGTTGGTGCAATTGCTTATAGACTAGACTTGCCACCAGCATTGGAGGGAGTGCACAATATGTTTCACGTATCACAGTTGAGACGGTATGTGGCAGATCCTAGTCATGTATTGGATCACTCGGAGATAGAGGTGGGCCCTACTCTTAGCTATCCAGAGCAGCCAGTTGAGATTCTGGATCGGAGAGAGAAGGTGCTGAGGAACCAGACTATTTTTTTGGTACGAATTGCTTGGAGGCATCACTCTCCGGAGGAGTCTACCTGGAAGAGAGAGGATAAAATGCGAGAGCATTACCCTATATTTATTTGTGCCTTAAGATATGTTCTTTCATAGTTAGTTCTGTTCTTTAGTTCTGTTCTTTTGTTATGTTCTGTTATTGTCTGGGGGTAGTTTTCGTCTTTGAATTTCGAGGACGAAATTATTGTAAGGAGGGTAGATTTGTCACTACCACATTTTCTAGGAAAGGACATTTTAGTAATTTTATAATTAATTAAATATTGTTCATGTTAAATAATTATTTGTTGTATTATTTAATTGTTATTAGATGTTATTTATTTATTTTGGACTTGTGTTAGTGGACCTAACTAGTTTAGTTTAGACTCATGGACCAACATGTATTAATTGTTAGATTTGAGCTCATTTAGAAAGCCGATTGATTATGAGGATGATTAAATCAATTAAACCTTTAGACTAGAAGCTTCCCTCCTTAATTATTTCTTCATGAGAGGCCCCAAGGGGTATTTTAGACTTTACATAGTAGCTTGAGGGAGGGGGCAAGCGAGGCCTATATAAAGAGGGGGAAAAAGTTTCTCTCTTCTCTTTTCATTTCAAATCTAGATCTAGAATTTTCCTCAACCCAATTTTCATCATCTCCACTTCAATTTCATCCCAATTCCTTCCCAAATCACCATTAGAGGCTAGTAAAGCAAGGATCTAGAAGGAGAAAGCAAGGATCTACAAAGAGGAGCAATGATCTACAAGTTGGAGGCCAATTTCATCACAATTGGAGGTTTCATTGGGAATCTATCTCCTAATAGGTACAATTCAGTTTTTCCCTTAATTTAGGTTATAAATCTGAGATTTAACCATGAGAAATTAACCCATATGCATAGGCTACCCATAGGATTTGGTTTTGTGTTCATAGGAGGCCTATTGTGAAAGTTATGGTATTTTTGTGTCAATTTTGGGAGAATTTCGAGATTGACATTTGTTGTGTGTGTCAATTGGTCCTATAGATCAATTTGGTATGTGCTTGTGTGTTTGGGGCTAGTGTCGTGTCCATAATTGGGTACGTGTAGGTTATATCCCAACAATTTGGTGATACGTGTTGATTTGGAAGTTTTTCCTCCGACACGGGACTTTGAGCATGTCACATTTTGACACGGACACGTAGATTTGTATTTGACTCTTTATATTGTTTATTAATAATATATTAGACTTTTTCGTGTCCTTCGGGGTACGTTTGGTTGTGTGGTGGACTCGTGTCGCAAGTGTATCATAGATCTAGTGTGATACGGGTGCGATGCACTCCATGTGTTTGTTATGTTACATTTCTAGATCTAAATTCTATTACTCTTAGTCATAAATAATAAATGTATTCACCTATATTTATTGTTATGTATATCTATATTTATTATGTTAGTGTTTCATATACCCATATACCTATGTATCATATATGTACGTAGTGATACTACTATATACGTAATAGCTACTTGTATAGGTTATGTTATGTTATGTTATGTTATATATATATATATATATATATATATATGTTATATGTATATTTGAGTAGGTAGTACTTGATATTGTATAGATGTGTGTGTACGTATGGATATATGTGTATATATACATGTAAGGGTGTGTTATCTATATGTATGAGTATATATATATATATAGATAACACATATATATATATATATATATATATATATATATATATATATATATATATATATATATATATATATAGTTGAGAGTGAGTATGTACATATATTTAGAGATTGTTGGGATCTATGGGATACTTATATGTGTGGGTTTTGTTGTATGTTGTTTGATATGGGGGGGGGGTCGGGCACTCGCAGAGTAGCAGCTGCTGCAAGTAACGAAGAGCAGCAGAAGCAGCTGCAAGTAACGAAGGAGTAGCAGCAGCTGCAAGTAGTGAAGAAGCCAGCAGTAGCAGTAAAATGAAACAGTATCAACAACAACAATAAAATGAAGTATAGTAGCAGTGGTAACAGATTGGTAGCAGCAGCGGCAACAGATTGGTAACAGCAGCAGCGACAACATGAAGTGCAGCAGCAGCAACGATCTAAAGTGCAGCAGCAGCAGTAATGTGATGGTTAGATACTAGTAGTTAGTTTTAGTAATAGATGGTTAGTTATCTAATTATTCAACTACCTAGTTAAATAGTTACTTATGTTGATACTTGTTATATTTAGTAGTTAGATAGATGTATATATCTAGATATCTTCATGTATCTCTAAATTATCTATATAGTGTAGATACGTGTACTTGTGTATACATATTAGTAGTAATTAGTATCTAGTTAGTTAGTAGTATCTAGTTAGTTAGTATTTATGTAGTTATACCTCTTATGTATATCTCTATGTTATATATATATGTATGTGTGTGTATATATATATGGCTATATTTTAATTATTGATAGTTAAATATAGCATGAGAGTTAATGCTTAAATTCATATTGGGGGATACTAGTAATTGATATTAGAGTACTAGAAATATATTGGTAGATATATACTAAATATCACTTTTACCTTGAGAATACAAGGTAAGTATCAAGGTATTTTAGGATACCCAGGGTATTGGGTTTGGGTATCAAGATTATGGTTTAGTATTGTGATACCAAGTTGGTTCAAAATCAAGGTATCCATTTAATGTTTGTAATTAGGATTTTATATAATTAATATTTGTTTGATATATATATGTGATGCTTTACCTATTGTTTTATCTATCCTGAGATACGGTATCCTAGTATCATAAGATATAGCTTTTATGACCTAGACTCTAGTATTTGAACCCAATATTCTTGAGATAGACTCATGCAACCTAGAAATAATTAGTTTGACATAATTGACCATAGTTTGACCATAGTTTGACATAATTGACCATAGTTGACCATAGTTTGACTTAGAGTTGATCTAGTTTGACTTTTGACTTAGAGATGGCTTATTGACCTAAAAGTTGACTAGTTTAACTTATTTTCTTTCTGAAACCTTGTATTGATGTTATATTCCATATCTAGGTCTTCGAGGTATCGTATCAGGCATCTGTGAGACTATTCTTTGGACTTCAAGCGAGTACGTTCTCTAATAGTTTCTCATTTATGATATCTTCTATGTTCATTGTATCTAGTGTAGATATCCATATTTTTTGATACGATGGTTACACGGATTGGTATATTCCGGATCTCGTCATGAGATGTTATTTCTTGTATATGGTGTATCTTGTGCAAGTCTTATTTTATTGATTATTTTGTGCATGTACAGACACTGATTCTCAGGGAGATTTGCTACCTTCCTAGAGAATCCCATGCCATAGCATACCATGGTTGGATCTATTATACCAGTCGGGGGTAGGAAGTATTTTAGTATAGATATGTGATCATACCCTCCTTGTGCATGTCTTGTTCCTTGTGAGTATTGATCATACACCGCACATATGATTAACCATGTCTTTATACTCTTGTGCAAGTTCCTAAGCCGATTACATGTTAAAGCTAGTACTCACACACTTAGACATTAGTATTCTTGTTCATTGTCATATTGTTCATTATTGTATTTATTTTAGTATATTCTTATTGTGTATCTCTTATATCTATTGTGCCTCTTGTATATTCATATATATTTACTGTACATAGTTTTTATCATTGAATAGAACTGCTATTAGAGATGTACTCTGCTCCTTTCCTGACTGGATATATTTTTTCCAGATGACACTAAGGAGTGGTACCCTACACATTATGGACCTCAGGATATTGTGGGCTTAGAGTTAGAGACCCTGGCTCAGGAGGGACTTATCCCGACTGAGACAGATAAACCGGGACTTGTAGCTTCTTAGTATTCTTTGTACTGGATTTGTCTCTAGCTTATTTGTTAGTATTCTTTCAGACTCATTGATGTTATTATTTTAGACTCATGAGTTGTATGTGACTATTCTATTCTTTATAATATTCGTGCTCGTTTCCATCTTAGATCTGTGATTGAGTATATTGTTATTGTTGGTGGTTCATTTTGTTGCTAGATAGATTACCCAAATAGTGTTCTACCATCGATTCTGCGGCGTAGGCTGGGCATTGTTTTCGACTTGCATCCCTACATATGGTGCGAGTCGTGACATATTTTTAGTGGTGGCCCATGCAGGTCAAGATTCATAATCGTGGTAGTACGATGACTTAGTTGTACTATTACGAGCCTGTTTCAGCAACTAGGATATAGGCTGAGAATACTTAATCATACCTAGGAAAATTCTTTTGATTCATTCAACTAATCTCCTTTGATATTGATACTTGATCTCTTAAACTGTCCTTTCCTTGAGTGTCTTACATCACGTGCCATATTGATTCTTTTTTTGCTTTGTCTCAGGATGCTGCCTAAGAATAGATCGCAGCAGGGGAGAGCATCTTCTGAGAGGTCTGCGATATCCCGAGGGCCTGCACCAGTCACTTCTCCAGTGATTGGAGTGTCAACTACTTTTGGGAGTCCATCACCTACTCAGAGGATTGTGCCAGATGTATCTGAGGGGCTTCCACCTCCATATTCCGTGCCAACAGAGGCGACACAGATGTTTATATTATTTCGTGAGATGCTCGAGGCACAAAGGGCTCAGTCTGAGGCATATCAGAGGCAGACCGACATTTTACGGCAGGGCATCGAGAGTGCTCATCAGCTTGCTCGTGCCGTAGTTGAGAGAGGAGTTCCGGTCCAGCAGCAGGTTGCTCAGCTTCGGCCAAGCAATATTCAGGACTTCAAGAAGTTGGAGCCTAGGGTCTTCAATGGGACGGAGGGCATCGTCTATGCTGGTGATTGACTCGAGGACATTGAGCGTCTTATATGGGTGTCCCGTCTTTCTGAGGATCTGAAGGTTGAGGCGGTAGGACTTCAACTGTTCGACGTTGCTCGTACTTGGTTCAGGAATGAGCTAATTCTTGTTAACGCGGGACAGTCTTGGGAGGTATTTAAGGACCTCTCCAAGAATAAGTTCTTCGCTCGGGTAGATAGGTTAGACTTGGGGAGGCAGTTTGTGTCACGACCAGCACCCGGTATAGGGGCACGAGTGCGTGGGTACGTCCAGCCTATGCCGCAGCATCGGCGGTGGAACGCTGTCTAGGTCACAATACTAGCTAATCACTCTCACATGAATATCCAACTCCATAAGGAGACACAAATATCATAATATAATATGGAATACTCAATCACAGAAACTAAAGCACGATGAGATATCAAAGAAAATAATGAAATACAAGACAAGTCTAAACAACAATAAATAGTCTAACCTGCAATAAATAACATCCATATCTCCAAGTATGCTGGAAACAAGTCCTCTATGTCACAGTCTAGAAAAAATATCCAGTCAGGATTGGAGCAAAGTACAAGCACTAACATTAGTTCTATGTATATTGACAAAAAACTATAATACAGTGTAAAGAAATAAAAGATGGATGTAACTGCTAGAAATAAGAAATACTGGCAAGCATGAATATACTGGGAATAGAAATACTGGAGCATATGTCATCATCAATGGTATAACTAGCAATGAACAAAAATACAAGTGTATACTAAAACCATGAACTGGAATATCAGTGGATGCTAGAACAATAACTAGAATATAAGGAATGCTAGATCAATATACTAGAGATACATGTCAAGAACATCTAGCTAAGTGTGTAAAATATTAGCATATTATGTGATCGGCTTGGGACTGATCAGGCTTGTTACATATGATTAGCTATAATTCATGTAAGGCCGGCTAACCATCCGGATAGCTATGATGCAAGCAATAGTCAGGCTAATTATACATGCATGTAATGATCAGGCTGCACCGACGTGAGGTGTGGGTGAGCTATGATGCATGTAGATTTGGGTATGATCACATAAGCTACTAATATTTCCCCGTTTCCCCAGCTAGCGCGATGGATCCCAATCACGACTCCTCGTGACAGGTCTCGATGATGCCAACTCGTGTATACAACAGTATCAGAATCATGTACGCCATACAACTAAAATTATAGAGATAATCAACATAATAAAACTGTCAGAGAATGTACTCGCCTGTGGTCCTTAGCTGGTATGAATCAGAGTCCAAGTCACAGTCCAAATAGCCTATGTATTATAATTTTACCATGTCAAAAGATAATTTATTTTAATTTATTTAATTATGGAATAATTACTCTAAATTCTTATTTTAATCTTATTATTCTGATTTTAGGTTAATTCCTAAATTTTGTCCAAAGGAACTGAATTTTATCCACTCGAGACTCATGGCACACAAATCGAAGCGATCTGTTGACCAAAAAGTCAACTAACACAAACTCAACTTTCATGCATGATTTTTTATAGATTTTAGCATCAAAAATATGCTGGAATTTATGGCTCATCCAAATTCAAATTCGTTTGAAAATTATTGCACATACAAATTTTGTATTGTGCAACGGTGATTAATTTTTAACCTAGAAGTTCTACAGAATTAACAGTATAGAAATTATTCGAATTAAATTCTGGGAAAAATATATGTTAATGATCTCGACATTAGCTTTCCGAAACTTTAAATAGTTCATGATTCTGATTCCTGGTTCTCCCAAAATCGCAAAATATCGAGACGCGTCTATTTTCGAACATACTGTGCTCTACGAATTTTCCAGAATTTAATATTCCAAATTTCATAAAAAAATTTATATATTCAGAAAGTTAACCTCAATACGGTTCTAATGCAAGAAACTGGTCCGAGTTTGGAGTCCGGAGCTATGAGTAATGGCTTCTGGAAGATGAAGGAAACCCTATATGACATCCCCTCAAATCTCTCTCTCTCTCAAATAATAGGATAATTAAGGTTATTATATTATATTATATTATATTATATTATATTATATTATATTATATTATATTATATGTATATATATATATATATATATATATATTTACATGCGGCTGAATGAATAAATTATAGGCTGACACATGTCATAATATGATAGGATGATTTTGTTTATATTATTTATTTTTGATTTGCCTTTATCAAAACATAATTAAGTCATTTTAAATCTAAATAAATCAAAATAAATATTAAAAATAATCATAAAAATATGGAAAAATTATAGAAAATATATTTTGAACTTTAAAACCCTAGAAAAATACTTGGGATAATTTTATGTTCATAGGTTTTCTACTATAATTAGGAGAAGCTCTAAAAATTACTTTTACCTATTTAAATAAAAATAAATATTAAAAATATTCCAAAAATTCTGAAATAATTTCAGAAAATAATAGGTGTATATATTGTATATAACTATTCTTCTACATGTCTATATATAGAGATATGTATATGTTAAGTATAATTACATGTGTTATGATTATATTTATATAATGTGTGTTATATATAGGGAATGATTATATGTACATACATATATGTATATATATATATATATATATATATATATATATATATATATATATATATATATATATATATATATTGTGGGTTATATATATGGTATTTAGATATATATTGTATATATAAACATATATTTTTATTAGCGACATCAGTGAGCAAGAGCATCACAACAGCAACAGCAGGCAGAAATAGCAGCAGCAGCCGCTTTAGCGACATCAGCAAGTGTCGCAGCAGCAATAAATGCACAGCAGCAGCAGCAGCCCTATAGTGACAGCAATTAGCAACAACTGCAGGTATCTGTCACTTATACTGTAGAGTATCAGCACCGTATCAGAAGCTACAACGACGGTTTTGGCGACAACTGCAGGAATCTGTCACTAAAACAGCAGTGTATCAGCATCAACAACAGTCTTCAACGACAGCGGGCAGGGTTTTTAGTGACAGTTTGACAGATTTTCTATTATTAGGTATTTATATATATATATATAGATAGATAGATATATATATATATATATTTGGTATTAATATATAAGTAAATATTTTCCTAATTGCTACTAGTATTATACTATATGTATAATAATTATTGTAGCATATATATATATATATATATATATATATATATCTACGGGTAGATAGTATAACTAGTATTTGGGTATTACCTTCAGATACGAAGGTAAGTACCAAGGTATTGGGTTTGGGGTATCAAGATTATGGATTTATGTTGTGATGCCAAGTTAATTCAAAACCAAGGTACCTAATTAATGGTACTCTTTAAGGTTTTATTAAATAATATTGTTTTGGCATTTGTATGTAATGTTACCTTTTTGGATTTACGTATCAGGAGATACGATATCCTAATATTTAAGTTGTGGGTTTTGGTGACCTAGACTTTAGTATTTTAACCCAATATCTTTGTGTTAGACTTGTGCAACCTAGAAATAGGTAGTTAACCATAGTTTAACCATAGTTGACCTTAGAGTTGACTTAGTTTGACTTTTGACTTAGAATTGACTTGTTGACCTAGAAGTTAACTAGTTTAAACTTATTTTCTTTTCGGAACCTTGTATTGATATTGTATTCCATATCTAGGTCTTTGAGGCACCGTGTCAGACATCTGTGAGAATATTCATTGGACTTCAGGCGAGTATATTCTCTGATAGTTTCTCATTTATGATATCCTCTATGTTCATTGTATCTTGTGTAGATATCCATGTTTCTTGACACGATGGTTATACGGAATGGTATATCCAGATCTCGTCATGAGATGTTATTCCTTGTATACGGTGTATCTTGTTCAAGTCTTGTTTTATTGATTATCTTGTACATGTACAAACACTGATTCTCGGAGAGATTTGCTACCTTCCTAGAGAATCTCGTGCCATAGCATACCATGGTTGGATCTACTATACCAGTCAGGGTGGGGAGTATTATAGTGTTGATATGTGATCATACCTTCCTGTGCAAGTATTATTTTCCTGTGAGTGTTGGTCATGCACCGCACGTATGACTAACCAGGCCATTATTCCTGTACAAGTTTCCAAGCCGATCACATGTTAAAGCTAGTACTCACTCACTTAGTCATTAGTATTCTTGATCATTGTCATATTGTTCATTATTGTATTTATTCCAGTATTTTCTTATTGTATATCTCTTGTATCTATTGTTGCATCTTATATATTCATATCTATTTACTGTTACATAGTTTTTATCATTGATTAGAACTGCTGTTAGAGATGTACTCTGCTCCTTTCCTGACTGGATATATTTTCCCAGATGACACTAAGGACTGGTACCCTACACATTATGGACCTTACGATATTGTGGGTTTAGAGTCAGAGACCCTGGCTCAGGAGGGACTTATCCTGACTGAGACAGATGACCCGGGATTAGTACCTTCTTAGTATTTCTTGTACTGGATTTGTCTCCAGCTTATTTGTTAGTATTCTTTCAAACTCATAGATTTATTATTTTAGACTCATGAGTTGTATGTGACTTTTCTATTCTTTATCTGATTTGTGCTATGTTCTATCTTAGTTCTGTAATTGAGTATATTGTTATTGTTGGTGGTTCATTATATTGCTAGATAGATTACCCAGACAATGTTCTACCGCCGATTCTCCGGCGTAGGCTGGGCGTTGTTTCCGACTTACAACCTTACATCGGGTGCGGATCGTGACATACAACTCCCTCGTGATTGATCATGACCCTTGATTTAATTCCCTACTCCATCACAACCACACACTCCCTCTATTTTAACACATACACACACATCCCAAAGTGGCCAGCCCTAATCCCAATGCCTACCTCCTCTCTCTCTCCTATGTGAACAACCTCCTCCCTCTCTCCAAATCATAGCCAACCCTACTAGAACCCTAACTCCCTCCTTTTTCTTCCTTCTCCTTATTCCTCCTCCCATCCAACCAAACACCACAGCCACCACCTGCCAAACTCCTTCCTGACCACCACGAACACCCCCTCCAGCATCTCCACCACCCACCACCGTCACCAAAAGCCACCCTCGCCTCCACTAACCGCCTCTATCAACCATGACTGCCATGTCATCGTCACCACCACTTCACCGTCAACCTCATCACCACCACCACAGTCCCGAGCTTCCCTCTCCCCTCTAACATACGACTACCACTACCATTCCCTCCGATGACCATCTCCGCCGCCAACCACCATCTCCACCACTAGCTCACGACTCCCCCTCCCCTTCTTCTCCTCCACACTGCAGCTGCGACTACGAACGATGTCGCCGTCGCTGCTGCTTCAAGCCGCAGTTGCTGCTACTGTGAGCCACCGCGAGCCGCCGTATCCTGGCCCAGCGAACCACGGCATCCTGGCCCTGCGCCGCCGCTTGACACCACCATAGCAAATGCTGCTGTTGCCGAATCTATTGCTGTTGTTGCTACGCCTACTGCTGTTGTGGCTGTTATCGTGTTTCTGGTAGGAGCAGGCCGCCGAGCTCACACACGACGACCGATGACACCCGCCAGGGCTCCCCCGACCTTCGACTAACTCTCCCGCAGCGGGCCAGACCACCGTCGCCGCCTATACGGACGTCCCGAACCTATCCGCGTCAACCCACTACACAACTGCAACCACCCCGACAACCTGACTTTGGCGGTGTGGTCTTTATCGTCTCTCAAAAAAAATATTCCATATTCACAGGTGTGTTCACCACATAACCCTCATTAATTTCCTTCAATTAGTTTAATTTATTTCGCATAAAATCTGATTTATTTATGTCTTAAAATCGAAGAAAAACTATTTTATAAAATATTAAAATTCTCCGATATGGTGTTGGTCCCGTCAATCCGGGCAACCTCATTGTGTACCGATTATACCAAAAGGCGTGCATTGTTAAAGTGGACGTGTGGACTTTCGCAGAACTTGATTTGGATGTGTGAGCACATCGGAATCAACGCGTATCCGTCAAAATGTACCGTATCGGCCAAATTTTATGTGTGCCTGTCGTTTCGAAACAAAACTTGCGCCATCGGATTCGCAGCGTTACGTTGGTCCTATGACCCAAGATTGATTCGATTCTGAGAACGTTGACTAAACATTATTTTGTGGGCCCTACCGTTCCACATGACGGATAATTTCGTGATCGGCTCATCGGAATCTAGTTCTGCACATTTTGTTGGGTTCATATCATCATTCTGGACTCGTAGACACTAAGTTTGACGAATTTGGAGAACCTTGTCTCTGGCACATTTATCGGTGCAATACGAGCCTACTTGTGGATCCCGTGTTGACCAAAAACTATATTTTTGCCCATGTGTCCAAATTGGACGTATGTATATGCTTTTTTGAGTATCTTACTCATTCCGGGATTGTTGGTGATATTTGTGACAACATCCGGGGATATCAGCTCCAGTTTTAACTGTTGCGCTGCTACTTCCATGACGAGTTCGTGTTCGAATCTTCGCCTGGCTTTCAGGCAAGTATATCTTGCCTTGTTGTACTGTTTAAATTCAGTTATAATTAGTTGCATATTTTATTGTTTAAATATTATATCTGTGCGCGTCCGAGAAAGACTCGGGTGTAGTCAACAAAGGCATTGACGTTAGGACTTGTGTCTAACCTAGTGTCTAGTGGACGCACCTAAAGTTGTGGAGTTATCAATATGTCTCCCTAGGCCTTGACACATATTATTGCACGTCACAGAGTGAGTTCATGTAGGGATGCGTGCTTCATGCTTGACTGGCCATCGGTGTGAGCAACACGTGTGACAGTATTTAGCTTAGTTGTATAGTGACTTGTATTATAGTACGAGATGTCCACGTTGTATTCGCGATATGTACATTGACATTGGACAAGGAGGACAACTTGTAGGCGTATGGGATACACATATTGGAATCCGTAGTGTCCAGAGTAGCCACGAATCCAATGACTTTCTTTATTCAGATACCGCGTTCTTCAGAGCGATACAGACGTATATATTTGCAGATACCTTATTCTTTGGAACGATGGACGTTACATGTACAGATACCACGCTCTTCGGAGTGTTGGATGTTATGCATACACCTACCCATACATACCAAGGTTGTCCTTATATTGCATTCACTTAGATGGTTAGCACACCCCCTTTATTTATTCAGTATTTATATTTGGCATGTATTTGTGTATCTTGTTACGTCCCTTTGAGGACCTGGTTCCCTTCCAGGTTATTTGTGCAGTTTGCTTGATGCTTGATCTATTGGAGTATGGACATCATTGCAGGTATCTTTATATTTTTAGCTATTACAGTCATGTACTACTTTTTATTTTTGATTATGCTTTTATAGCCTAGTGTTTATAGGCCTATATTATTCTTTTGGCCTAATCAAACGAATGTATTATTGGGCTGCATACTGATAATGTGTATCGTTCCTTCTTAAGATTTATTTACCATAGATTGAGATTTAGTTTAGCTGTTGCATGTTAGAATTAGATTATTAACTGGATTATTTGACTGTGGACAGCGTAAGTGCACTTCATCTCGTCCATTAAATTGGAAAGCTTACGGAGTCGTACCAGCTGGCCATTGCCACGTGTCTGGTCCCATACGTTTGGGACTGGGGCATGATAGTAAATAAGGCTCCAAAAAGACAGTAATCCAGTTTTGATATAATAGAAAAGAGGGGAATATGGCGAGGAGAAAATGGTAGATCTCATTTGGCAAAGTGCAAGCATCTACTCTGTCATCTGTATGGACTACATTCCTCTTGTCTATAGAAAAGTTAAGAACTATCGTGAAGAACGTCCAGCCTCCATAAAGGCAAGCGCCATTCTACAGTAAGGAACCTCAGTATGAAGCCACTTTATCTCACGATAATATCGAATAAAGGCATCCCCTTCCAACATATAGTCCTCCATCCCAGGGTGCATTAGAGACCGGTGATACAGCAAGAGCCAGTCAACTAAGTAGTAATAGGGTAATTCAACCCTGTTAAAATCTCTGGATCCTGGGTGAAGCTTTACCTTCAAGACAGAATCTAGGAGATCAAGATGGATACGATAGACCATCGTTGGCAGTAGCGCCAGTTTGCAGCCCTAATCTTACGGTTAGGAGGATAAGGTTGTGACTTATCCTGTTTACCACGCCTGAACCTCCAGGGACTATGCAACTTCGTAGCCAAATTATTAAGAATCCCGCCAACATCGCCTTATCTAACAGCTTATACATGTCCATGTAAAAGTAACCGAGCTTGTTAGTAGAGTCATCATCTTTGTCCTCTTCAGTAACAGTATTCTGGTGCTTCCATATTAAAGCCTCGATCTCTTTCTGAGATCATGGTACCCGGATATAAACCTTATCCAACTCTTTCTCTTCGGGGAACAGGTTGTGAGTCCAAGTGGTGAGATAGGGGGAGGCCCCTTTATACGACTTCTTTTTTTTGATAACTTCTGGCAGATATTATGATGACACAATAACTCCTTATAAACTATCAAAAACTCTGGGTTCTCCTTCTCAAACTCCCTGAGTTTATCATTGGTAGTGGTGTATTCTTTATATGGCTTTTCGCCCCAAAGGAGTTTCGAAACTATATCCATCTCGTGCAAGGCTAGTCCTATTTCGCCACCAGGCATGAAGAAGGTCCCAGTGTGACAGTTATACATCTCTATTAAACTATTGAAAAGGGAACTGTTGTCTCTAATCCATAATATGTACCCTTGATGACGAAGAATAAGCCAACCGCTTTGAGGTCTTGCTCATATTTCTTCAACACCTACATGGTCTGGCAAATCTACAAGGTGTTATAATTAGTCAAACTGACTGTCCGTAAATTCCCAGTCAGGTAAGACCCTTCTTGGCAACCATCTTGAGGAAGGTTTTTGCACCATAGGCACTGAGGTTCGGTACCAGTTCACTCGCCATAAAGCAAGGTATCAGTCCTAGCACAGAATAAGAAGGTGACTCTTTATGACAGAAAACCTTCTGCTTGTTCTTTCCAGTCTTGGGCCAGAGCCTGCAGCAATGGCTCCATCTTGCTCTGGAGTCAAGTCCCAGTTCATCTTCCTCGGACCCATTACCCCCTTGAAATTTGATAGTGGTAAATGACGCTCGATAGTAGGAATGAACATCTCTGTCTCACTGTCACTACCCAATTCTAGAAAATAGGGTTATTTTTTTATTTTTATTTGATAAATTGTGAATTATATTTAATTAATTATATTTATATTTAAATAGTGATTGTATTATTTTTAATTGATTGTTTTAGGGTTTTAACTAGCCTGGACCCATGTCAGACCCTAGTGGACCCATGTCCGATCCGACCAACACCCTTGTGAGGATTATTTTGGGGCTTAGAATTATTATTATATTTTTAGTGGGTTAGTTGGAGAGATTTGGAGTTAGTTTGAGTGCTTTTGGAACCCGAAACCCAAAACCAAGTGAGAGGGGGGCATTTTGGGCATTTGGAAATTTGTGAAACCCCTTTATTACACCTTGGCCGGCCCCAAACCCTTCCCACACCCGTGCATTCCAGCAGCCCCTACCCAAAACCAGCAGCCACTCCCCCATCTTCACTTCTTCTTCTTCTCTACTTCTTCTTTCTTCTTCCTTCCTTCTTCCAAGTAAGTGTTTCCATTTTTCTTCCTTCTTTCTTCCATTCTTTCTTCTTTATGTGAACCCTAACCTTGCATTTTCCCTAACCTAGGTGTGTAGAGCCTAGATTTAGTATGGAGGCAAGATTTGGAGGCTTGGAGCTTGAGGGAGATGATTTCTAGTGGATCAGAGACTTTGGCCTTGGGATTCCAACTCCTAAGAGATAAACCCTAACTTCCCTTTGTAATTACTCTAATGTAGTATAATTAGTAGTTTAGAACCTTCCTAGACCCTAAGCCTACCCGTGGGAGGAAGTTGGAACTAGTTTGGTTGAGTTTGGAGACTTTGACACTAGGTTTTGTGTCAATTTTGGGTGGAATCCAAAATTGGCCCAATTTTGGGTGATACCCTAGGTTAGACGGACCTAGGTAGACGTTGTCGGGTGTCTTGAGGGTGAGTGCGTGTCTCCGTTCGGACACGGGAAGTCGTGTTGAGGAGAAATGGGCGTTTCGGGCGAATTTGGGGTTTTCGTCGTCGTCGATTCTAAGTGCGTGCGCGTTTTCGCCACGGGCCTAGAATCGACGGGGTAGCATTTTTCTAGGATCTAGGCATCGTTTAGAACCCGTGGGTAAATTTTGGGCCAATTTCGAGTTGGTTTGGTCTGCGTTTCAGGAGGTTTTCCGAACCGCACACCGCGTGTTCGTCGAAATGATCGAACGGCCATTTCGACTTGGTTTCCTAGTTTCGGGCTTGTGTGTGCGTTAGGTTAGCATCGGGGAGTGTGTTCTAGAATTCTCGGGTTATATTTTATATATATAAAGGTGTTTGTGCATGTCGGGGTCGTTGGGCGTGAGTGGGGTGTGTTGTTTGTGTGTAGTGTTGTATTTGTGTTTAAGTGTCTATATATATATATATATATATATATATATATATATATATATATATATATATATATATATGTATATGTAATGTATATGTAAGAATGTGTGTATATATATATATATATATATATATATATATATATATATATATATATATATATATATATATATATATATATATATCAACACACACATTCTTACATATATATATATATGTATATGTAAGAATGTGTGTGTTGATATATATATATATATATATATATATATATATATATATATATATATATATATATATATATATCTGTGTGTGTGTGTGTGTGTGCGTATATATATAAATAGGTGCTTTTATATATATAGCTATGTGCATATATATTTATTTGTGTGTGTGTATTTATATATGTTAGTGTGTGTGTTTAAGTGTGTGTGTGTGTGTTAGTATATAGATATTAGTAGGTGTGTGTATATATATATAGTAGTGTATATATATATATATATGTATATATATATGTGTGTCTGTGTATGTGATTGTGTGTGTGGTCGTGTGTGTGTGAGAGTGAGAGGGGGGAGGCAGGCAGGCAGACAGCAGTAGGTGCAGCAGCGTGCAGTGCGCTGCGCACTGCATAGCAGCAGCAGCAGCATCTTCAGCAGCAGCGTACGCAGCAATATAAGCAGCAGCAGCAGCGAGCGCAAGCGCAAGCACGTTGCATTGCAGCGGGTAGTAGAGGGAGTGAGAGATTAGATAGATAGTTGGATAGATAGATTAAATAGATAGCTAGAAAGATGGATTGATAGTTAGATAGGTAACTAGATAGATATGTAGATTAATAGATAGATAGTTGGATAGATTAGATAGATATATCTATAGATAGGTAGGTAATGGATAGATAGATAGTTATATCTATCTAGGTGTATAGATATAGATATATACATATAGCTATATATAGGTATAGATTTTAGATATAGATATATATGTATATGAGAGGTATATGGGTATATGTGTATGTGTGTATGTGCTATGTGTATATATATATAGATACTTAGATATGTATAAAATATGAAAGTTATAGATATTCTAGCCTAGATTAATAACTAGGAATATATCTATATAGCCTAGATAGCTAGTTAGAGGGGTAGTTAGAGGGGTATTGGAGAGTATCTAAATACCTTGAGATATCAAGGTATCTCACCAAGGTATTGAGTTTCGAGCGGGGTATTTGAGCAATAGCCTAGGAATAGTATTGGAGTAATTTTTATATGCTTATGTATATATAATTACGCATGCTAGCATATATTTTAGCGGGTTTAGGCGGGGTGCGTGGCCTAGGGCGAGGTATCGGATACCGAGGGTATCCCGGTATCTCGAGGAGGCGAGTTTGAGAGTTTTCTATCTTAATGAGCTCAGTTTGACCTAGAATTTCAGGGGCACCCTAGTTTGACCTAGCTTTGACCATAATTGTCCCCATTGACTGTTAAAGTCAACATTTGACCTAGTTTTGACCTAGAGTTGACTTTTTGGACTACGGGTTGACTTTTTGATCCGAATTTTACCGGTTTGACCCGTTCGACCTAGAATAGCCCTAGAAGCCTGTTTTTACATATTTTATATTAGTTTAAATCCTTAGAACCCTGTTTAATTCTACTTTTCGCAATAGGTTCTTGCGACACCGGTCCGGATCTCGATCCTCATCAGTTGCTCAGGACATCAGGTGAGTACCTACCTCTGATAGTTTCCATTTCATGATAGCGTTTATATCACCTGTTCTAGAACTGTAATACTTGATTCTGACACATTATTACATGAGCTGGTACTAGTGGATCCCGTCATGAGATGCTATCCCCCTTACCGTGTTCAGTGGGTACTCTATCACGTGTATTTCATCATGTGCGTCGGGTATTGATTCTCATGTGCTATCATGTGCTTCTTGTGCTCTCGCCTTCATGTGCATGAGCTATTATCATGTACGTAGCATGTTGTGGTTGGATCCAAGAGTATTAGTTGAGGAGGGTAGTAGGAGTTGGTTATGTGATCAAAGCCAAACAGTATTCATGTGTATGTCGGTTATGTAACTCACGTATAACGGAGTTATCGTAGTATTTTTCATGTGCAACCTAAGCCGATCACATAACAAACTTGTGCTCAAGGCACTTAGCTAGTATTCATGTTTTCTTACCTGTAGTTACTTTTCCACTACTTGTATTGTTCTCCAGTTTATATTGCAACTACTTTATGTGCTCCAGCATATATTTATTTTTTTGTGCATCTTGTATACTTTTCTATTGCTCGTTATATACACCTTACCATGTATTTGGAGTTGCTTTCAGAGTTATGTACTTCACTCCAGTCCTGACTGGGTATATTTTTTCCAGAGGATCCTGAGGATTATTGCCCGACGTTCTACGGGCCGGGTGTTGACGAGTGCTGTGACCCCGAGACTGAGTTAGAGCCCTGCGAGGAGACGCCTATAGCGCCCTAGTTAGCTAGGTGAGTTTCCTGGGTTGTTCCCAGTGGTTTATTTTTGGATGATTGTACTTATTCTTTTGATGCTGTGAGATGTTGTAGACTATTATAGACTTGGACTGTATATTTTTAGATATTGTCTTGCTCTCTTTGGTTCTATTTCTTTGTTCATATCATATCGTGCTTTATTCCTTCCCCTAGTTATTGTGATTGAGAGATTATATATATATTGCGTGGTTGCCCTCCTTTTTGGAGTGGATATTGGCAGTTTTTTTGTTAGATATAGATAGATGGTTGACCTAGAACAGACCTTTACAGCGTTCTACCGCCGATTCTGTGCCGTAGGCTGGACGTACCCACGACTCATGCCCAATTTTTTCGGGTGCGGGTCGTGACACGTTTTTGGTGGCGGCCTATGCAGGTCTAGTTTTTAGGTTTACCTGTAATAGGATATAGGATATAGGCTGAGAGAGAGTGTGCTCAATCACAATTAGGACTCTTCCTGATTTCTCTTGTTATCTTCAATTTTCCTGAAATTGTTTTTTTTGCAATATTACTGTCCTTCTTTGATGATATCGTTTCTTGCACCATATTGACTTCTTTTGATCTGTGTTCTTCTTGATTCTATTCCAGCACTTGCTTTATTTGATTCCGGGGCTTCCCATAGCTTTGTGTCTATATCTTTTGCTGTTAGACACCATCTTGTTACTGAACCTTTAGCTAGACTCTGCAAGATCACGACCGGGGGTGGTATCATCCTAGTCAGTGATGTCTGCAAAGACCGGAGAGTTACCTTGGGAGGCCGAGAGTTAAGCGTGTGCCTACTCGTAATGCCACTTCTGAGCTACGATATTGTACTCGGGATGGATTGGTTGAGTATACATTGTGCTAGTATAGATTGTCGTGGAGGCAGAGTATTGTTTAGTCCGCCGGGTGAGCCAGAGTTTCAGTTCGCCAGAGGAGCAGCGGAGCAGAGCGAGGGAGTCTTCTGCGGAGCCCTGGTGGTAGAGCCGAGGTTGCTACATCCACTGATAGAGGAGTACATGGATGTCTTTCCGGAGGAGTTGCCAGGGTTACCTCCGGACAGAGATGTGGAGTTCTCTATAGACTTGGTGACAGGCGCGGAGCCGATATCCCAGCACGTCTATAGAGTCAGCAACAGTGAGCTGATAGAGTTGAAGAAGCAGGTGGATGAGCTTCAGGACAAGGGATTTATCAGATCTAGTTCTTCCCCGTGGGGTGCTCCGGTACTTTTTGTGCCGAAGAAGGATGGGTCGATACGGATGTGTATCGACTACAGGGCTCTGAACAACCTCACAATCAAGAACAAGTATCCGCTACCGCGTATTGATGATCTATTTGACCAGTTGAGCGGAGCGAGGGTATTTTCCAGGATTGATCTGAGGACAGGCTACCACCAGGTGAAGGTCAAAAAGGAGGATATTTCGAAGACAGCTTTTCGGACCAGGTATGGACAGTATGAGTTTATGGTGATGCCATTTGGGTTGACTAATGCCCCGGCAGTGTTCATAAATCTGATGAACAAGGTTTTCCATCAGCATCTGGACAGGTTTGTGGTGGTGTTTATAGATGATATCTTGGTGTATTCGAAGACCCCAGAGGAGCATGAGAAGCATCTGAGGATAGTGTTGGAGACTCTCAGGAAGGAGAAGCTTTATGGAAAGCTTTCGAAGTATAAGTTTTTCCTTGACAAGGTTGAATTCCTTGGTCATGTGGTGACTAGAGAGGGTATCTCGGTGGATTCGAGAAAGATCATGGTAGTTGAGGCATGGAGTGCTCCGAGTTTAGTAGCCGAGGTCAGGAGTTTCCTGGGACTGGCAGGTTACTACAGGAGATTTGTTTAGGATTTTTCCCGGATTGCAGAGCCGTTGTCCAGGCTGACTCGGAAGGACGTAGAGTTTGTTTGGTCAGAGGAGTGACAGATCGCCTTTGATGAGCTGAAGAGGAGGTTGACGACAGCTCCAGTGTTGACGTTGCCATCAGGTTATGGAGGATTCACTATCTATAGTGATGCATCGAGGAAGGGACTGGGTTGTGTGTTGCAGCAGAATGGGAGGGTGATTGCCTATGCTTCCAGGCAATTACGTCCTCATGAGAAGAACTACCCTACCCACGATTTGGAGTTGGCAGCGGTTATTTTTGCTCTGAAGTTGTGGAAACACTATTTATACGAAGAGCGTGTGGAGATCTTCACAGACCATAAGAGCTTGAAGTATGTGTTTACCCAAAAAGAGCTGAATATGAGGCAGAGGAGATGGTTGGAGTTAATGAAAGACTTCGACATATCATTGCAGTACCATCCAGGGAAGGCGAACGTAGTTACGGATGCGTTGAGCAGGTATCCGATAGCTATGTGTCTGACTACAGATCGTTATCTTCTGGCAGATCTAGAGAGCTTGGGCATTGAGGTGATAGTGCCTGGAGTTGAGATGCAGATGCGGGGACTGCAGATTCAGTCAAAATTGGTAGACCGGATTAGGGCTACATAGTTTGAGGATGAGTCCCTGAGGAGCATCAAGGCGCAGGTTCAGATGGGATTATCAGATGACTTCACCATTGCTGATGATGGTTCATTGCGACACGGTACCAGGTTATGTGTGCCGAGTGGGTCGTTGCGCGAGGAGGTTCTTCAGGAGGCGCATCGATCCCAGTATTCTATGCATCCAGGTGCCAACAAGATGTATAAAAATCTGAGACAGCATGTATGGTGGTACGGGATAAAGCGGGAGGTAGCACGCTTCGTATCCCGATGCTTAGTGTGCTAGCAGGTGAAGGCGGAGAGGCAGAGGCCAGGAGGTTTGCTCCAGCCGTTACCCATTCCAGAGTGAAAATGGGAGCATGTGACCATGGATTTTGTTTCTGGACTTCTCCGTTCTCCAGACGGGAAGGATACGATTTGGGTCATCGTGGACAGGTTGACCAAATTGGCCCACTTTCTACCATTCAAAGTGGATACGTCTACAGAGAGACTAGCAGAGATGTATGTGTGCCAGATAGTCAGACTGCATGGAGTTCCTGTGAGCATAGTATCAGATCAGGATAGTCGCTTTACTTCGCATTTTTGGAGGAGTCTACAGGCTAGCTTGGGCACCCAGCTCAAGTTTAGTAGTGCATATCACCCACAGACAGATGGTCAGTCAGAGAGGACTATTTAGACACTTGAGGATATGCTTCGCACTTGTGTTTTGGATTTCAGGGGCTCTTGGGAGGATCACTTGCACTTGGTAGAATTTGCTTACAATAACAACTACCAAGCCAGTATCGAGATGTCCCCTTTCGAGGCATTGTATGGACGGAGGTATCGTACTCCGTTATCATGGGATGATGTAGGTGAGAGAGCTTTGCTTGGCCCGGAGATGGTGGTTGATGCAGTGGAGAAGGTCAAGCTCATTAGAGATAGACTTCGGGTGGCGCAGGACAGGCAGCGGCATTGGGCCGATAGCCACCGGAGACCTTTGGAGTTTGAGGTATAGCTTAGAATTTAGATTTTGTTCTTGTATTTGCTTGTGATTGCTTATTTTAGACTAAGTGCAGAGACCTTGTTTGTGCTAAGTTGGAGATCTGGTGTTCCTGAGAATTTCTCCGACGCGGGGCACTATTCGCTTTGGTGGAGGCGGGAAGCTTAGCCCACGTTTCGTCGGACCCTTCCGTATCCTTGAGAGGGTCGACGCCGTGGCGTATAGGCTTGAGTTGCCGCCTACGCTGGAGGGAGTTCATGATGTGTTCCACGTGTCGCAGTTGAGACGGTACGTGGCGGATCCCAGTCACGTATTGGATCACTCAGAGATCGTGGTGGGCCCTACTCTTAGCAATCCAGAGCAGCCGGTGGAGATTCTGGATCGGCGGGAGAAGGTGTTGAGGAACCAGACTATTCCCTTGGTTCGTGTCGCGTGGAGGCATCACTCTCCAGGTGAGTCGACCTAGGAGAGGGAGGATGAAATACGCGAGCGATACCCCTATCTCTTTGAGCCCTGAGGTATGGTTCTTTCCTTGCATTCCTGTCCTAGTTTCGTCTTTTAATTTCGAGGACGAAATTATTTTAAGGAGGGTAGGCTTGTCACTACCCAATTCTAGAAAATAGGATTATTTTTTTTATTTGATAAATTATGAATTATATTTAATTAATTATATTTATATTTAAATAGTGATTGTATTATTTTTAATTATTTGTTTTAGGGTTTTGGCTAGCCTGGACCCATGTCCGACCCTAGTGGACCCATGTCCGACCCGACCAACACCCTTGTGAGAATTATTTTGGGGCTTAGAATTATTATTATATCTTTAGTGGGTTAGTTGGAGAGATTTGGAGTTAGTTTGAGTGCTTTTGGAACCCAAACCCAAGTGAGAGGGGGGCGTTTTGGGCATTTAGAAATTTATGAAACCCCTTTATTATACCTTGGCCGGCCCCAAACCCTTCCCACACCCGTGCATTCCAGCAGCCCCTACCCAAAACCAGCAGCCACTCCCCCATCTTCACTTCTTCTTCTTCTCCACTTCTTCTTTCTTCTTCCTTCCTTCTTCCAAGTAAGTGTTTCCATTTTTCTTCCTTATTTCTTCCATTCCTTCTTCTTTATGTGAACCCTAACCTTGTATTTTCCCTAACCTAGGTGTGTAGAGCCTAGATTTAGTGTGGAGGCTAGATTTGGAGGCTTGGAACTTGAGGGAGGTGATTTCTAGTGGATCAGAGACTTTGGCCTTGGGATTCCAACTTCCAAGAGGTAAACCCTAACTTTTCCTTTGATAATTACTCTAATATAGTGTAATTAGTGGTTTAGAACCTTCCTAGACCCTAAGCCTACCCATGGGAGAAAGTTGGAACTAGTTTGGTTGAGTTTGGAGACTTTGACACTAGGTTTTGTGTCAATTTCGGGTGGAATCCAAAATTGGCCCAATTTTGGGTGATGCCCTAGGTTAGACGGACCTAGGTAGACGTTGTCGGGTGTCTTGAGGGTGAGTGCGTGTCTCCGTTCGGACACGAGAAGTCGTGTTGCGGAGAAACGGGCATTTCGGGCGAATTTGGGATTTTTGTCGTCGCCGATTCTAAGTGCGTGCGCGTTTTCGCCACGGGCCTAGAATCGATGGAGTAGCATTTTTTCTAGGATCTAGGCATCGTTTAGAACCCGTGGGTAAATTTTGGGCCAATTTCGATTTGGTTTGGTGTGCGTTTCAGGAGGTTTTCCGAACCGCACACCGCGTGTTCGTCGAAATGACCGAACGACCATTTCGACTTGGTTTCCTAGTTTCGGGCTTGTGCGCGCGTTGGGTTAGCATCGGGGAGTGTGTGCTAGAATTCTCGGGTTATATTTTATATATATAAAGGTTTTTGTGCGTGTCAGGGTCGTTGGGCGTGAGTGGGGTGTGTTGTTTGTGTGTTGGTTTGTAGTGTTGTGTTTGTGTTTAAGTGTATATATATATATATATATATATATATATATATATATATATATATATATATATATATATATATATATGTGTGTGTGTGTGTGTGCGTATATATATAAATAGGTGTGTTTATATATATATATATAGCTATGTGCATATATATTTATTTGTGTGTGTGTGTGTATTTATATATGTTAGTGTGTGTGTTTAAGTGTGTGTGTGTGTTAGTATATAGATATTAGTAGGTGTGTGTATATATATATAGTAGTGTATATATATATATGTATATCTATATGTGTGTCTGTGTATGTGATTGTGTGTGTGGTCGTGTGTGTGTGAGAGTGAGAGGGGGGAGGCAGGCATGCAGACAGCAGTAGGTGCAGCAGCGTGCAGTGCGCTGCGCACTGCATAGCAGCAGCAGCAGCATCTTCAGCAGCAGCGTACGCAGCAATGTAAGCAGCAGCAGCAGCGAGCGCAAGCGCAAGCACGTTGCATAGCAGCGGGTAGTAGAGGGAGTGAGAGATTAGATAAATAGTTGGATAGATAGATTAAATAGATAGCTAGAAAGATGGATTGATAGTTAGATAGGTAACTAGATAGATATGTAGATTAATAGATAGATAGTTGGATAGATTAGATAGATATATCTATAGATAGGTAGGTAATGGATAGATAGATAGTTATATCTATCTAGGTGTATAGATATAGATATATACATATAGCTATATATAGGTATAGATTTTAGATATAGATATATATGTATATGAGAGGTATATGGGTATATGGGTATATGTGTATGTGTGTATGTGCTATGTGTATATATATATATATATATATATACTTAGATATGTATAAAATATGATAGTTATATATATTCTAGCCGAGATTAATAACTAAAAATATATCTATATAGCCTAGATAGCTAGTTAGAGGGGTAGTTAGAGGGGTATTGGAGAGTATCCCAATACCTTGAGATATCAAGGTATCTCAACAAGGTATTGAGTTTCGAGCGGGGTATTTGAGCAATAGCCTAGGAATAGTATTAGAGTAATTTTTATATGCTTATGTATATATAATTACGCATGCTAGCATAGATTTTAGCGGGTTTAGGCGGGGTGCGTGGCCTAGGGCGAGGTATCGGATACCGAGGGTATCCCGGTATCTCGAGGAGGCGAGTTTGAGAGTTATCTAGTTTAATGAGCTCAGTTTGACCTAGAATTTCAGGGGCACCCTAGTTTGACCTAGCTTTGACCATAATTGTCCTTGTTGACCATAAAAGTCAACATTTGACCTAGTTATGACCTAGAGTTGACTTTTTGGACCCCGGGTTGACTTTTTGACCCGAATTTACCGGTTTGACCCGTTCGACCTAGAATAGCCCTAGAAGCCTGTTTTTAATTATTTTATATTAGTTTAAATCCTTAGAACCCTGTTTAATTCTGCTTTTCGCAATAGGTTCTTGCGACACCGGTCCGGATCTCGATCCTCAATAGTTGCTCAGGACATCAGGCGAGTACCTACCTCTGATAGTTTTCATTTCATGATAGCGTTTATATCACCTGTTCTAGAACTGTAATACTTGATTCTGACACATTGTTACACGAGCTGGTACTAGTGGATCCCGTCATGAGATGCTATCCCCCTTACCGTGTTCAGCGGGTACTCTATCACGTATATTTTATCATGTGCTTCGGGTATTGATTCTCATGTGCTATCATGTGCTTCTTGTGCTCCCGCCTTCGTGTGCGCGAGCTATTATCATGTACGTAGCGTGCTGTGGTTGGATCCAAGAGTATTAGTAGGGGAGGGGAGTAGGAGTTGGTTATGTGATCAAAGTCAAACATTATTCATGTGTATGTCGGTTATGTAACTCACGAATAACGGAGTTATCGTAGTATTTTTTATGTGCAACCTAAGCCGATCACATAACGAACTTGTGCTCAAGGCACTTAGCTAGTATTCATGTTTTCTCACCTGCAGTTACTTTTCCACTACTTGTATTATTCTCCCGTTTATATTGCAGCTACTTTATCTGCTCCAGCATATATTTATTTTTTTGTGCATCTTGTATACTTTTCTATTGCTCGTCATATACACCTTACCATGTATTTGGAGTTGCTTTCAGAGTTATGTACTTCGCTCCAGTCCTGACTGGGCATATTTTTTCCAGAGGATCCTGAGGATTATTGTTCGACGTTCTATGGGCCGGGTGTTGACAAGTGCTGTGACCCCGAGACTGAGGAGGAGCCCTGCGAGGAGACGCCTATAGCGCCCTAGTTAGCTAGGTGGGTTTCCTGGGTTGTTTCCAGTGGTTTATTTCTGGATGATTGTACTTATTCTTTTGATGCTGTGAGATGTTGTAGACTATTATAGACTTGGACTGTATATTTTTGGATATTGTCTTGCTCTCTTTGGTTCTGTTTCTTTGTTCATATCATATCGTGCTTTATTCCTTTGTCACGCCCCAGTCCCAAAAAACCGTGGGACTAGACACGTGGCAATGGCTAGCAGTACGCACCGATGGACCAACTCAATATAATGGATCCATCAGGGCATACTTAAGCTGTAAAACAAGTCTACGACAATCACGGCATAACTAATCTCATCCACACAAGATATAAAATATGATCCACAGAATAAATAAGGAATGTAAATTATCAACAAGTCTCACAAAGTACTTCGGGGAACAACCCGATAAATATCTAGTACAATGGTTCAACTGACCAGAAAGTAAAAGACTGAAATAAATAATAAACGCTGAGCATGAACATGGATGCTCAAGAGAAGTCATCAGCTAAGACCTCGTCCTCAGATGGCGGTACAGCTCCTGGATCAGCTCCTGCTCCGGTCCCGTAAACCTCGGGATAAGCCTCGTCCGCAAAATCTGGGGACAAATATCCGGATCCAGGTCCTCAGGGGACATAGCAAGGTACAAGAAAGCTCATGCCAAAATAAATACAGTGCAGCAAGTAATGAATAAATAGGGCAAGTAAGTAACCATCTATGTGAAAATACAAGATGAGAGCAGCACTAAAACTCAGGCTAAAGCCACTACCAACTCTGTATCGGGGAGCCGGTAGCGGTAATAAACACGTAATGTGCCTAGCTCTGCTACGAGAGTCTGAGGCCTCACAATAGTAGTAGATAGATATATGAAACAGCCTATAGCCTGTGTGTCTCTCCCCACCCAATGTAACCACGCCTCTCATGACCATAACGTCTCATGTCCATGTCAAGCGGGATCATATCTAATGCAACAAGTCATACTATATCTAAGAATATAATATCCATGTCCTGTATCCTATACAGAATTACCACGAATATCTCGGGAAAATCCTGTCTCATGAATAGTGTCAAGTGTCCTGGGTCATATGGTACTTGATAAGACAAGTACGAAAATAAGGTATCACGAATGTCCATCTCTAGATGGCCGTACCCAACACTGCGTACAGTGTCGGCACCCGACTGATAATCGGATACTAAGTACGTCACACGGTCCTAGGTTGAGCATGCACAGCAATATAATGAAGCAAGGAAAATAAATAACTAAGATGCAGAGTTGGCAAGGTACACTTGCCTGATGTTGGAATATCAACAATCGTCCCTGGATCAGCAGAACCGGTAGGGACTACTCCAAAAGCTGTCATAAACATCACCAATAGTCTCAGAAGGTATCAAACTGCTAGAAATGCCTATCCTTACGTCCAATTTGGACACAGGGGCAAAAAGGTCATTTTCGGATTAGAGGGGGGTCCACATGTGGGCCACTTTGCACCGAAAAGCGTGTCAGGATCAAAGGTCTCCAAATTCTGTAAACTCAATGTCTACAAGTCAGGAACGATGATACGAACCCAACGGAACTTCCAGAATTGGATTCCGATGAGCCGATCTCAAAATCACCCGTCAAGTAGAGCCTGTGGGGCCCACGATACGTGATTTTGTCAACGTTCTCGGAATCGGACCAAACTTGGGTCACAGGACCAGCGCATTGCTACGAGTCCGATGGCGCAAGTTTCGTCTCAATCCGACGTGCGTACACAAAGTTACAGCGTGTTCCAGAAAGGACAGATACGGAGTGTCGTCGGCGGATACGCGTTGATTCCGGGGTGCCCGCACCTCCGAATCGACTTCTGCAAAATCCTACACGACCGTATCAACGTCGCGCACAGTTCGGTAAAGATCGCGTGCGACCAAGTCGTCCCGATTGGCGGGGCGTACTCAGTTCCGGGGTGAAACAGGGTGTTGCTTTTCCTATTTTTGGATCGCGGTGTACGATCACCACAGGACGCGATGCACCGAGCGAGTTGCACGGGCACCGAGAGGGTTATACAGTCTACGTATAGCAACTGACGGAATTAAAATTGGAGTTGCGATGAGGGTGAAAACGGTACCTGAACCGAGCTCCAAAATCTGAGTTTTCACGTGTCCTGCTCGTATCCGATGTCTACTGCTCGCGTCCGAATCGCGATCTCCCGTGTCCGCTGAGCTCTGTGTCTTGTCCCGAATTCACTGCTGGGTCGACAAGCTCGGGGCTACTGGGTTCTCAGGCGGCGGCCGATTCTCGGGCGACGGCCTGGCGCGGGTCGAAGGGTCGAGGGGGAGTCGGAGGGTTGAGGGCTGAACTTGGCGGCGGCCGGCGGGTTTCGCTGGCGGTGAGTCGAAGGGTGAGGGATGATCGAACGGCGGGGTAGCAGCGACAGGGAGGAGTCGGGGGACGGTTCGAACTGAGGACGGAGGGGGCCGCGCTCGGGGTCGCTGTGCTCGCGGCGGATGACGGAGAAGGGGGAAGTCGGCTGGGCGAACTCAGCGGCGGGGTTTCAGGTGATGGGAAGCGGCGGCGCCGCGGATCAGCTGCTGGGCGGGGCAGCTAGGTGGTCGACGGCGAGCTTGATGGCGGCGGGAGCTTAGGGTTTAGGTGATGGCTAGGCACGGACGCCGAGGAGGCGCTATATAGGCTGCTACAGGAGTCTTCGGCGGAGGAATTCTAGGGTTCCATACGGTTTGGATCCGGGTCGGGTTCGGCTCGGATCCAACCCGACCCGAACGCTGGGTTTGGTTCACTCTCTATAGCTTTTGATCCTCGATTCGTTGCTCCGGTGTCTAATAAATTCACCGAAAAATGCCATGCGTCCGGTTCTCCATTATACACAATAAATTTTTACTTCCAGAATATTTTAACACCCTTTGGCCACACTTAAAAATTCTTTAAATCACACTCATCTTGGTTTTAAATTTCCAGAAAATTCCAAAAACGAAATAACCTATTTTAAAATTATTCTCAAAATTTAGGGTGTTTACAATCTTCCCTCCTTAAAAGGATTGCGTCCTCGCAATCAAAGAATAAGCTACTCAAGAAAGAGTTATGGAAATACAAGGTGGACTAGTTTACAACTGCCTCCTCGAACAAGTGGGGGTATCGCTGGCGCATACTATCTTCTCGTTCCCAAGTCGATTCTCCAGGAGAATGATGTTTCCATGCTACTCGAACCAGTCTGATCGTCTGTCCCCGTAATGTCTTCTCACTGACGTCAAGGATGCCAACTGGTTGTTCTTTATACCTCAAGCTCGGGCCTACTGCGATCTCTGAATGATCGACTACGTGACTTGGGTCGGTCACGTACCTTCGCAGCTGTGAGACGTGGAATACGTCATGCACTCCCTCTAAGGATGGAGGTAATGCAAGCCGATAAGCCACCTCACCAACACGCTCAAGGATGTCAAATGGCCCAATATACCTTGGGCTCAGCTTGCCTCTACTCCCGAATCTGATAGTACCACGAGTGGGCGAAATCCTTAAGAATACGTGATCTCCTTCTTTGAACTCTAGGGGACGTCTGTGCGTATCTGCCCAATGCTTCTGTCGGTCCTGAGCTGCTCGTAGATGATTCTGAATCTGCTTTACCTTCTCCACTGTTTGTGTGACCAATTCTGGTCCCAGTATCTGACGTTCACCGACGTCACTCCAGCATATAGGTGACCTGCACTTCCTTCCGTATAAAGCTTCAAATGGTGCCATCTGAATGCTGGCCTGATAACTGTTGTTGTAGGAGAACTCCACTAAGTGCAAATGATCTTCCCAAGAACCTCCAAAGTCCAGCATACATGATCGCAACATGTCCTCCAATATCTGAATGGTGCGCTCCGATTGGCCATCTGTCTGCGGGTGGTACGCCGTGCTGAACTTGAGTCTGGTGTCCAGACTCTCTTGCATGCTTCTCCAGAAATGAGATGTAAATCTCGAATCTCGATCCGATACAATACTAACAGGCACTCCATGTAATTTGACAATTTGTCGCATATACATGTCAGCTAGTACCTCTGTGGACTGCCCAACTCTAAATGGCAAGAAGTGTGCCGATTTAGTGAGTCTATCCACAATAACCCATACTGCATCTCTTCCGCTGGGGCTCCTCGGAAATCCTGTGACAAAATCTATCGTGATGTGCTTCTACTTCCATTCTGGTATAGGAAGCGGCTGTAACATACCTACAGTCCTCTGATGCTCTGCCTTCACTTGCTGGCAGACTAAGCATTTGGCCACAAATCTTGCGATCTCTCTCTTCATTCCATGCCACCAGTAATACTGTCTCAAGTCTCGATACATCTTGGTTCCTCCTGGGTGAACAGAGTACATGGAGCTATGTGCTTCGGTCATTAACTCCTGTCTCAATTCTCCATTTGGAACATACAGGCGATTTCCAAACCTCAATGTCCCGTCTTCGTGAATGCGAAGTCCTGTCTGCATGCCTGCTTCTGTCCTTTCTTTGAGTCTTCGGAATCTAGCATCGGTGGGCAATGCCTCTTTAATCTTCTCCACGAGTGATGACTGAATCTCAAGATTAGCCATCAAGCCATCTGGTCTTGGTAAGACAATCTCTATTTGAAGCTCCTGTAGATCTCTCAGTAACTCGGGCTGCATCGTCAAGAAATAAGCCGTAGGCTTCCTGCTGAGTGCATCTGCAACTACATTCGCCTTTCCCGGATGATACTGCAGATCGATGTCAAAATCTACCATCAATTCAAGCCAACGCCTCTGTCTCATGTTAAGCTCCTTCTGTGTATATATATACTTCAGGCTCTTGTGATCAGTAAAGATTTCTACCCTCTCTCTATAAAGATAGTGCCTCCATATCTTCAATGCAAATATAACTGCTGCTAGCTCCAGATCATGTGTTGGGTAGTTCTTCTCGTGGACCTTCAACTGTCTTGACGCATAAGCAATGACTTTGCCATGTTGCATCAAAACACATCCTAGTCCACTGCCTGATGCATCACTGTAAACAACAAAACCTCCTGACCCTGAAGGAAGAGTCAAGATAGGTGCTGTTGTTAATCTTCTCTTTAGTTCTTCAAAAGCCTTCTGGCAGTCTTCTGTCCATATAAACTCCTGGTCCTTGCGTGTGTTTACATCCTTCCCCTAGTTATGACTGAATCTCAAAATTTAGGGTGTTTACATCCTTCCCCTAGTTATTGTGATTGAGAGATTATATATATATTGCGTGGTTGCCCTCCTTTTTGGAGTGGATATTGGCAGTTTTTTTTGTGAGATATAGATAGATGGTTGACCTAGAACGGACCTTTACAGCGTTCTACTGCCGATTCTGTGGCGTAGGCTGGACGTACCCACGACTCATGCCCGATTTTTCAGTGCGGGTCGTGACACTCACAATAGGTGAAGAACCAATTCTTCCTAGTCTTCCCTATCTCGAAGGCTGAAGTGATAAGGACGTCCCCAAATAAGAAGATCAGTTTATGGAAATATTGGTCCTTCCCGGCAGGGATCTTCCTTGAGTTTATCTGACATGGTCTGAACAGCAATCAACTTATGTTTGTCAGCTAGGATACCCATGTCGATATGAGCTTGAGTAGCAACTTTTACGTCCCCGAAGTTCATGGCCAATATGGCCTGAGCAGGCCCAAGAAGTATCTCCCTAGAAGGGGATGTGGCTAAAGTTATTATGGATCAAGAGACGAACATGATCAGAATTACAAAGACAGTACTCGTATTCATCATATAATAAATGATATTTGTCTACGTATAATCTAGATTATAGAAGCATGGAAAATCTCTACCATGCGCTAACATTAATCAAGAGCCATGCGCCGTAGTGATCAAGACCCATGCGCTAAAGTGAACCAGAGCCATGCGCCAACCGCTTCATAAGTATTATTCCCATATACCAAAAGTGCCATGCACCACTACTTCTCTAGTGTTCCATGTGCCACCAGTTCCATGTAACACTACTTCTCTAGAGTTTCCTGTGCCAGCGCCATGCACCACGACTTCTCCAGTGTTCCCATGAGCCAGCAGTGCCATGCACCACTACTATCCCTTAATGATCTTCATGCTCCAAGCGACAGTGTTCCCAAGGTGCAATCACAGCCACTAAAATTAGAGCATAACACGTGTCATGAGTATCATGGGCATCAGTAACCCCAGATCTTGACTTGTCATGTGGCAGCCGTAATGTAGCATGCGTTTGTAGGAGAACATGCTCCGACAAGCAATCCGCGCACGTATGTGCCTACATAAAGCCTTCTCCAGGCTATAAATAGTGGAAGTTTCTCACATGCAAAGGAGGAACCAAAAAAAATAGGAAGGAAAGGAGAAGAAGTCAAAAGCACCGCCTGAAGCCTCGTTAACCTCCTAGGTCCCGGAGCATCAACGGAGTAAAGGAGCCGTTGTAGTGTTCGATCTCCATCGTCACACTTGTCCAGATTCTTTTTTTTATTGTACTTAGACTCTACGTATTAGAGACTCTTTTTTACTATTTTTCAATTCCTAATCAATACAAAAGTTCGTTCAACTTTTTTAAGTATTTTTTTTTGCGATGTCGACAAAAGTGACGACTCTGCTGGGAAAGAGCTTCTTTTTAATGAATAGCTCGTGACGCAATCCGGCGTAACCAAGTTGGGCTTGACTCAGAGGATATTGGTCATTTTCTTTGACCAACAGGCATTCGAAGACATGCTGGACAAACCGAGCTCTCCAATAGGCCTGTACGACCTTAAAAGATCACAAGATTCGGACCGCCAAGGCTGCTGCGCCACACCCAAGATCGATGCCAATGCATAATCAACCCTCGCCGTATATGCACATGCGGTTGACATGTATCTTGCCGATAAGTCGAGTTCTTCGACGAAGACCCGCACGACTTTAAAAAGCTCGTTGGATTTTGGTTGCCAAAGCCGCTACACTAAACCCGAAATCCATTCCAGAAGCACCGCCAACCTCTTCCGCAGACACACATGAGGTTGGCGTGCATCCTATATCAATATCTAAAGACATTCTAGAGAAAGTCGGTGCCATATCCCAAGAAGTATGCCTGCAGCGGGACATGCGCAAAATGAGACGCGCCATCCCCAAATGTAGGCCCATACAGCCTTCCACGAACGATGCTGCCTCACATAATGATCCCTATGGTCCTGACTTGGATTTCCTGTACTATGGGCCTAAGGACGCTGGTTCAATTTAAAATTATATTTTTGTGACACCCATTCCCAGATTTGGTATTCTTGAATTTGTGATATTTAAAAAATTTCCTATAGATGTATTCATGCTATATTTTACATGTTGGTTCTTATTAATTATGTTGTATTGTATTTAATTATATTTTTGTTTATTGAGGGAGACTACCCGAGACCAGTAGTGAACACCTTCGCAATTGCTATGAACCAGTACTAGGATTTGATTGTAGGATGGATATCCGATCTGGTTCACTTTTGGAACCACTAGGCTTATTTTGAATGGTTAGGATTACATGAGGATTAGTCATGACTAGAATACCATTTTTTCCCTCTTGTGTATATACTCATCTTTATCTCTCCTCTCTTTCATTTTTTATTTCTTTCCCTTACTTCTTTTTTCCTCTTCCTTCTTCCCTCAAGAGCTCCCAACCCTAAGCCCTAGCCCTATACTTGGTTCTAGGAAGAGGTTTGTTGGTCCACCAAGGCAAGTATATGTTGCTTAAAGTAGTGAAGCCATAGATTTTCGTATTTTTGCATATATATGTAGTAAAAAACGTGTTTGTAGGAAATATTCTTCTTGATGTCCTTATTAGTTTTAGTTTTTGAACTTTTTGGTTTTAATGAACGGTTTTGAGTATATCTGAGTTTCAAAGTTAGGTTTTTATGGGTTCCAATTTTTGGTTTTGATCTATTAAAACATGGTATTTTAGAAAAAAGTTTTTGTAGTTGATGGAGCATTTCGAGAATTTGACTTTTGGTTCACTTTATTCGAAGTTAAAATAAAGTTTTTATGAAGAAAGCAATTTTTGGATTTTTGGAGCTTTTCCGCCATGGTTGAACTTGCTATCTAGAGAAGACGAAGTTCTCATACGGCCAGCACCATATACGGCCGAGACTTCCATGCGGCCTCATCCTTATGTGGCCTGGAATGTTTGTCGCATAACCAACTAGCATGCGTCCATCTTGTTAGATGCATGAATGAGTATAACACAAAGTGTTCTAGAGCTAAGTGACAGAACTCCTTCTGTTTTGTTCACTGAAAGAATGAGAAATTTGCTAAGTCCAAAGAGTAATATGCGGTATCATCCTTATGCGGCAAGCAGAGTATTGTAGCCACTTTTCCTTGGACGCATGACTCTGAAACCTTGGCACATCTTTATATGGTTTTATCTTTTCTTTCTGACATATTTTATGGACTGTCACATCCATTACTTCAGTCACTTCTCTGATACATCACTTTGGCACTTGTCCCGAAGAGTGGACTTTAGTCCGGAGCATGCGGCTTGGAGGAGCATACGGCCTGGGATCATATGCGGCCTGAGGTAGCATACGACCGACAGTCCATGCGACACCCATCTCATACGCCAAGTTGTGCATGCAGCTTAGCTATTTTATTTAGAATATTTTTTTATTCTATGTGGTTGGTCTTAACAATTGCTTGTGATTGATCTTAAGGAAGAATGGACTTAGAAACCCAACCTTGTGTTAGATATTACCCTATGCTAGAATTGATTATGCCATAAGTAACTAACCAGTTGTGTGCTTAACATGAGCTATATGTCCTAAAGTGATAAGGCTCATATAACCAACTGTAAGTTTGGTAATTCGATCAGATTTCTTGTATCCGTACTGATACAATTACTACATGCTACATGTGCATGTGTTATATGGTGCACTGAGGTGCAACCATATCATAATGTACACTGAGGTACGACATAACTTGCTACGTGCTATGGGATTACATGTTTCAGGTTATTCATCGATAATGCCCACTATACTAAGAGACATGTGTTGTTATTTTATTATTTTTCCAGCACGGGCATGGTATGTGGGTCAACTACCAAAGCGTGGCTAGGACTTGTGTTGATTGTTGCATCACCCTGGGGTGAATCCAAATTGAACTGCCAAGTGACAAAGTGGATTTGTATCTAGCGTGGACCGTACTACGGTACGACATATAGGAGGATTGATCATGTGACCACGCCATGGAATTTCTAACATAACCATAGGGCTAATTTAGGAAACTAAAATTGGTAGAGCATTGGGAGGGATAAAATCTCAAGATCGTGCATATTAGCCACCTCAGACAATTGTCATGACGTGCAAGGCTGCCCCCATGGATATTGGTCACGTCCGTACTAGTGGACGACAATATCCGAATAGTTATATTGTACAATATGTTCCATGTGATTCTAGCATGGTGGCCTAACGAGGGACCGATGTATAATTACAATGTGCTATGCGATTACTATGGCTCGGTTAGCCCTGCTAAACAGCTCACGATCTGAGGAATTCTTTATGCATCCATTCTGTGATAACTTAGACTCCACATAACAAGTCGTAGGATTGATTGGTCGATTTAAAAAAGTATGTGCTGGTAGTCTAGGGACATTAACTCTTATGGTATGACGGTTCAACCCTTGTCCTTGTTTGGTTGTAGGATTGCATAAGTGTCACAATAAGTCATGTATGGAAGCTGCATATTATAGCTATATCTTAGCTGGTATTGTGGCATGTTTGTTCTGGATTATACTAATGTGTTGTATCTTCGTCGTATTCTTTATGCATATTAACGACACCTCTTATCCTTATTTGGTTGTAGAGGTGCTCTACTGCTCTGATGAAAGGTCATACGCTTGTAGTTGTGGCACAGATTCCTATTTTATTTACTTTATTAGTTTTTGCTTCATTCACTTGTTGTCACTACCACTTTTCTGACTGAGGGTATTTTGGTTATTTCATAATTAATTAATTATTGTATATGTTAAATATTTATTTATTGTATTATTTATTATTTTTAGATGATATATTATATTTTGGACTTATGTTAGTAGACCTAACTAGATTAGAATTGATTCATGGACCAACATTTATGTTAGTTAAACTTGAGCCTAACCACAAGCCCAATTTATTAAGTTAATGATTTAATTAGTCAAACTATTAGGAATAGAACCTTCTTTCCATAATCATTTTTTTTGTGACAAGTGTATAGGGGTAAAATAGATATTGTATATTTCTTTGAGGCCAAGGAGGGGCCGACAACTATTTAAGGGAGAGGAGTTTCTCTCTCCTCTCTTTTCTTCATTCCAAATTTAGATCTAGAAATTTTTCTTTCCAAATTCCCTCTTTCCTACACCAATCCCTACCCAAATTTTATTCCAATTCCTTATCTACTTACCATTGGAGGCTATTGGAGCAAGGAGGAGGTAAAGATCTACAAGGAGGTAAAGAGTGCACAAGTTGAGGGCTCTTTGCATCCAATTGGAGACTTGAATTGGGAATCCATCTCCCAATAGGTATAATTCAGTTTTTTTCTTCTAATTAGACTCTAAATCTGTAGTTTAATCATTAGGAACCCACCTATGGACTAGGGCTACCTATAGGAAGAAGAATTGACTACTACGGACCCCTATTGTGAATGTTATGATGTGTTTTTGCCCAATTTAGGAGAAATTCGAGATTGGTGCATCAAGTGTTGGTCAATAGGTCAATTAGACCAAATTGACATGTGTTTGATTTTATGAGACTAGTGTCGTGTCCACAATTGGATACGTGTAGGATGTATTATGGCAATTTTGTGATACAGATTGATTTGGGGTTTTTTCTTTTATACGGGGGTTTACACATGCCATATTTTGACACGGACACATAGTTGAGTAGCTAGCACTTTATATTACTTATAAATATGATTCTAGACTTGCTCATATTATTGGTGATACGTTTGGTGTTGTATTGGCAACGTATCGCAAGCGTATCATAGATTGAGTGTGATACGGGTGCGGTACACTCCACATGTTTGCTATTTTGCTTTCTAATTCAATTGTTCTAGAGTATCTATTTAGGTATTGTATATGAGTTTTATATATATATATATATATATATATATATCATCTATCTATGTTAGAGAGTATTTTGTGGATGTATAGTTGTAATGTGGAGAAGGGGGGAGTTCATGATGAACATGTATTTGCATTATGGACTATTATAGTTGAGGGGGACTAATCTTGAGTTCATTCTTGAATTGATATAGAGTTCAATATGGACTGTTGTGAATGTGCACTGATTTATGCTGTTCACTATCGGGTTGGGCTAGGAGCTGTGCATACAAGTTTGCACAGTGGACTGTGTAAAGGGAAGTCGGGCTCTGGGCTAAACAGTAGTAGGTGTGGCTGTGAACACCATGGTGCACAACAGTTAGAAATTTTGTGCAGTAGCAGAATGCTGCATTAGAGCAATTGGTGTGTGCATTTGAACAACAACAGCAGTCATAGTATGTTGGAGGTCGGGTTGATGAGGACTGATGTTAGTTGGTAATTCAGTTAGATGTTAGTTGGTAATTGAGTTAAGTTATATATATCACTCTTAGTATGAGTATGGTTGGTATTGTTAGTATAGTGATATATATCATGTATGCAAGTTACGGATAGAAGTTATTAGTTTGGTAGTTGGTTAAAAGATGAGGGGTTGATATATGTTAGTGTATTGATGTATAAGTTATAACTTGTGTTGCTATATGTCTAAGTGCATGTTAGTAGGTATTATATCAGTTATGAGGTTGATAGTATTGTTAGGTTATGGAGTTGACTCAAGGTGTTGGTTCAAGATGGGCTTAGGAAGTGTGATACCAAGTTGGTTCAAAGCCAAGGTATCCCTTAGTATTTTTTTTAGCTAGGAAATATTAGTATATAGTATATTGTATATATTGTATAGTGTCTTCACATATATATAGATATTACGTATCTTACGATACGGTATAGTGTTGGTATCCTAGTATCCTAATATTGCTAGTATAGCCTAGATATATAGCGTATGGACCCAATATCCTAGAAGTTGACTCTTACAACCTAAAAATAGCTAGTTCGACTAGTTTGATTTAGTGTTGACCTAGTTTGACTATTTTGACCTAGAAATGGCTTAATGACCTAGAATTAGACTAGTTTAACTTGTATTCATTTTAGAACCTTGTATTGATGTAATATTTCATATTTAGATCTACGAGGCATAGTTTTGGACATCTTTGATACTGTTCACCAGATTCCAAGCGAGTATATTCTCTAATAGTTTTCTATTTATGATATCCTTTATATTTCTTGTATTTAGTATAGATATCCTTGATTTCTTGACACGATGATTACACGGATTGGTATATCCGAATCTCGTCATGAGATATTATTCTTTGGTATTATGGTATATCTTGTACAACCCTTGTTTCTTGTTCTTCTTGTACATATACAGACATTGATTCCTGGGGAGACTAGCTACCTATCCAGTGAATCCTGTGGCATAGCGTACCATGGTTAGATCCACTATACCCATCGGGGGCGGAGAGTGTTAGTGTAGATATGTGATCATAACCTCCTTGTGTATGCTTTGTTACTTGTGAGTGTTGATCATACACACGTATGATTAACCAGGCCCTAATCCTTGGGCAAGTTCCCAAGTCGATCACATGTCGTACCTAGTGCTCACTCACATAGTAGTAGTATTTCTTGCTCTTATGGATGATGCTTATTTTCTTGTATTTAATTATAGTATTCCTATCTTGTATATCTCTTTTTCTTGTATATTGTATCTTATTTATGCTCTCTATTTACTGTTATATAGTTTTTATCATTTATTAGAACTATTGTTAGAGGTGTACAATTTGCTCCTTTTCTGCCTGGATATATTTTCCCAGATGATACTGAGGAGTGGTATCCCACTCACTACGGGCCTTATGACGTAGTTGGCTTAGAGAAAGAGACTGTGGCTCAGTAGGGACTCATCCTGGTTAAGACAAATGATACCTTACCAGTAGCTTAGTAGAAAGGCTTATATTGTACTGGATTTGTCTCTAGCTTTTGGCAGTTAGTACTTGTAAAACCCCTATTCCTAAAAATCGTATATGGTTTTTTTATTTAATTAATAATTTAATTGTAGTAATTATATGCTAATTAGGAGAAATAGATTTTTATTAATTTTTATTTTAGGTGTTGGTGAACTTAGGGGATTTATGGGGCCATTAGGAATTTTTCCGAATTTATTCCATGTAGGAGACCCCTTGAGCAGTTGCTAGCTTAATGGAATGTATTAATATAATTCTAGATTTTTTCTATGAGTATATACGTATATATAAATATATATACATATATATTTTAAAGGGAATTATAAAAGAATTGAAAAGAAAAAAAACTATTAATAACTATTAATAAACCATTACTAACTAAACAACTACCAATTTCCCTAATAGTAACCTACCTACAGCCATTCCTATTGCACACACCCGCTGCCCTTGTACAATCCCATGACCCCTATAACCCACCTTAGCAAACAACAGAAGACCCTTTGTAGCAAAACATGCAGCCACCCCTTAAGCCATGGACCGACCCCCCTTCTCTCTCCCTTTCACATATATATATAACTTATTTCAATAAAACCCTAACCCTAGATCAATCCAATCCCTTCCTCTTCCCATCTAGACCTAAACGGCACCGCCACCGTAGCCGGAGAACCCCGCGAGGCCGTCCAAACCAATCCCGATGACCGCGATCCTGCGCACCCCGCGCACTGCAGATTTCCGCAGCGAAGTACCTGTGTTCCGGGATTATTTTTTGTCGCCTCGCTCAACCAAACGTCACCCCGTCTTCACCGGTATGCTCATCCCTTAACCCTCTTCCATATCTGTGTGATAGTAGACCTCGAACAATAAGAAACCATTGGCAAAAATAGCGCCAAAGTTGGCGGAAATAGACCAAATTCTGGGATCGCAGAAAACTGCGGTGATTACCCATGGTTCCGAGTTCGTATCTCCCACCACAGAGATCCAAATTTGATGATTCTTTTTGGTATACGTAGACCACTTGACCTAGTTTAATTTTTGTTAAATAACGCTAGATTATTAACTGCTGTAGACAGAATTAAATTTGTTGGAAAATCCTACGAACACACTTTTTTAGATTTCTAAAAGTTGTGAAACGGAGTGCGCCCCGCCAAGCGGGACCGCCCCGTCGTGTACCAAGTGTACCAAACGGTGCGCGCAGTGTAACCGAACATGTGAGAGTTCGTGAAAACTAATTTGGACGCGTGTGCGCGCCAGAATCAGCCCGTATCCGCGGACACACCCCGTGTCGCAACTTTTGCGAAAGTCATGTGCATTTTGTGCACGCTCGTCAGATTACGATGAAACTCGTGCCACTGGATTCGTGGTAACGCACTGGTCCTGTGATCCAATTTTTATGCAATTCTGAGATAAAAGACCAAGTCGCCAATTGGCGGGTCCCACGGTTGACTTTTTGGACGAAATTATGTTCGGCCAATCGAAATCCACATTTGGACATACCGTTGGGTTTGTATTGACATTTAGAGTTTTTTTGACCTATAATTTGTCCCATTTAGAGACTGTTACCCTTGGCACATTTTTTGGTGCAAAGTGGGCCACACGTGGACCCCACTTTTACCTGAAATTACGGTTTTGCCCCTGTGTCCAAATTGGACAAAAGGGAAGTGCTTTCTAGCTATTTTGCTTATTCTGGAAATGTTGGTGATGTTTATTTCAGCATCCGGAGACGTTTATTCTGAGGCCGTAGCTTCTGACTCTTGGTGTTGACATCGGGACATTACATTTTCGTAGCTTTCTTGCCAGGCAAGATACCTTGCCAAATTGTTTACAGTACTTTGTATGCTATTTATATTTCTGTTTATTCATTGCATGTGTAGTCTCGTTCAGTTATATTCATTGCATGTGTAGTTCGTTCAGTCATTACTATATATATTAGATATGTTGACACACACTTGACACCTAGTATCATGAGAGAACAATCATTAGGCGTATGGGCTTTTAACCACTCTGGTAAACCGTAGTATATAGTTCACACTACGGGCGTGTGTTGCGCTGGTCGCTACCTCCGCGGTATGTTGATTTCTGGAGTCTCACTAGTCGCTACCCCCGTAGTATGTCGATTTCTGATGTCCATTGACGTGTGTGTGAGTTGTGAGGTAGATCTAGTAGCCTACCCTTGCCCATAAGTCGAAAAGTTGTCCTTATTTGCTTTCATATAGATTATCTTGTACAGCATACTTATATATTTTTAAACATTATGCATGTTCACTGTATTCAAATTGGCTTACTTCTATGTATCTTGTTATGTCCCTCTGAGGACCTAGTCTCTTGCTAGGTATAGACGACCAGGAGTATCCGCAGGAGTACGGGCCTGGACCTAACGCATTAGTTTCTGCCGAGGAGGTCTTACCTTCTGAGCATCTTTGATTACATTTAGCAATGGATCTTTTTAGCTGATACACTTCTGCTGACATTATTATATATTGGAGATTTTATACTCCTCTCTCATTTTAGTTTTGGATATAGTCTTTAGTAGTGGATTTGTCTCCACCTGACTATTACTTTAGATATTTTGGACTCCTTATTCTAGTTTAGTATTTCTTTTCTATGACTTGTTGTGTGGATGAGATTAGCATATCTGTGACTTGTGTTAATATATATACCACATGTGAGTTTATATTCATATTACAGCGTACGTGTGTATTATGGTATCCATATATTGGAGTTGCCATATACATACGGCTGGCATGCTTACGTGTTCCTAGTCCTACGTATTTGGGACTGGGGCGTGACATGTTTTTGTGGTGGCCCATGCAGGTCGAGAGCATATTGTCTCGGTTACGTTACTGTACCGAGCAAGCCTGCACATAGGATTAGAATTTTAGATCTCATTCACACTTGACTTTAACTTACCTTCCTTCCAACATGTCCTACTTAAGTGCTTGCATTCTGCTTGATTCATGTACTCTTCTTAATCCTGCATCCATCTCTTGCAGAGAGATAAATTTGCGTAACGGGCATGCCGCCACCGGGGACAACACGTCTCCAGGGGACGACGACCAACCACCCGGAGAGACCTCAACGACACCTCTTCTTCCCGGACTGGATGGACTGACTAGCAATCCAATTCCATCAACCCCTTCCACGATACCTGATGGGACCCTTCCAGCTTTATCAGCACCGCAGGATGGCCAGGCACAGCTGTTCCCATTCTTTCAGATGATAATACAGGAACAGAGGCAGCAAGCAGCAGAGCAGAGGCTAGAATTTCTGGTAGCACTTGAGAGAATGGCTGCACTAGCCCCTGCACCAACCCAGGCACTAGTTTCAGTACCACGAGCTCGGGTTGGTTCAGTTAAGGACTTTGTGCAGATGGGCCCTAAGCCGTATAAGGGCAATGAGAGTCCAGAGGAGACCATGAACTGGATTGCCAATACCAAGAAGTTGTTAGAGGCATCACAACTACCTACTGACCTATGGATGATAGGCGTAAGGGCTCAGTTAGAAGGCAATGCGCATCACTGGTGGGAATCAATGGAGCGCCAGTTGGGTATGCGTCAAACTTGGGAACAATTCTTGGAGTGCTTTGAGAGGAAGTACTTTCCGGACACTGTAAGGGACGCGTTGTACGATCAGTTCCTCCATCTAGAGCAAGGGAACAAGATGGTTGGTGAGTATGACGCAGAGTTTAGCCGCCTCAGTAAGTATGGCACAGTCCTAATACCTAATAACTTAGAGAAGGCTAAGAGGTTTCACCGTGGGCTGACTCAGGAGCTCCAGCACTACACTAGCTCACAGTCCTGGATCTCTTATGCCGAGTTATTGACGGAGGCCAGGATTCAGGAGGCCATCAGCAAGGGAAACATAATTCAATAGAGAAGTCACCAAGGACCAGTAAGGATACAGCAAGGAGGACCCATTCGACACCCTTTGACGTGCCAGCAACCAGATAGTGTCGCACCATATCCAACCAAGGACCCCCGTACTTGTCACTTTTGTGGTAAGATAGGTCATATTCATAGAGACTGTCATCGTCGATTGGGGTTGTGCATGATATATGGATCAAATTACCATCAAACCCGAAGATGTCCTCAGCAGAACCAGAGGTCTATGGTATTAGAATCTGGAACACTGTATACACCCTCAAGTATAGAAGACCAAAGGGACCCACCACCGCTTCTACAGTCTGCACAAATGGAGGGGACTAGACCCCAGTTGAACAACCAAGGACAAGGCCAAGCACTCATTATGACAAATATGGAAGAGCAGACACAGGAAGCCATAGATATAGGTACGACCTTTTAGTTATAATTGTCTTTGCATACTCATAACCCCATTGTGACACAAGATCTTAGATCTACAAATAGATCTAGAATTATATATATGGTAGTTTAGCCGTTATGAGGATGTATGTATATTTTACCCAGATGGCATACACGCGATACTAATGGATGACGTGAGTAGCAGTAGTAGTATTATTCCCCTATCCTTATCTCGCCCTCTTGGTTGACTCATCTCCTCCTTTTATATTCATTCCTTATCTCGTGCTTAACTCTTCCTATCATAGTTGTATCTTTCGTGCCATTATTAATTGTTTGATTTATATCAACCTCACCCCTATTTTGTTAGTTAAAACATAAATATGTTATTAATGCTTGATAACTAAGGATGAGTTCTTAATAATAACCCTTATGTATATGCACTATAGCAAAATCTATATTTTTTATTAGTTTAACCCTTAAGTAGCACCATGTAGCCTAATAGAAATTTGTTAGATCGTTGAAATAGATCATACCCCTAATAAGTTAGTCAAGACCTTAAGTGTTTCCCTAAAAACTTATACTATGCCTAGGAAAGAGTTGAAGGCACTTGTTATGAACTGATGACTATGACAAATCGCTGGCGAGGTAGCGACAGTTGCAGCCAGACGATTGTGGTAGAGTAGTCGAATTACTTGCAGCCATACTGGCCAGGTGGTGTGGCAGTATTAGACTACGATACTTGACGGTTACGGGAAAAAGTCATAGTTATGAGATTCCAGACAGGTATTCCAAGATTCTCGATCCAATAAATATAATTGTCTTACAACCTAGACAATAGCTTCAAAGAATGTGACTACTAGTAGAATTCTTGTAAGTTGGGTAGTGTAGACGAGTTAGAGGATGATAGAATAGTATATGGACAATAGATGAGAAAGTGTTATAATGGCAGACCACGACCTTTAGGAAGCACTACTAGATACCAATGTAGTATAATAGTTATAGTTATCACTATGAATATGGGTTAGTGTCAATTTCGAGGACAAATTTTTTATAAGTTGGGTAGAATATAAAACCCCTATTCCTAAAATCCGTATATAATTTTTTTATTTAATTAATAATTTAATTGTAGTAATTATGTGCTAATTAGGAGAAATAGATTTTTATTAATTTTTATTTTAGGTGTTGGTGAACTTAGGGGATTTATGGGGCCATTAGGAATTTTTCTGAATTTATTCCATGTAGGAGACCCCTTGAGCAGTTGCTAGCTTAATGGAATGTATTAATATAATTCTAGATTTTTCCTATGAGTATATACATATATATAAATATATATACATATATATTTTAAAGGAAATTATAAAATAAAATAAAAGAAAAGAAAAAAACAAACTATTAATAACTATTAATAAACCATTACTAACTAAACAACTACCCATTTCCCTAATAGTAACCTACCTACAGCCATTCCTATTGCACACACCCGCTGCCTTTGTACAATCCCACGACCCCTACAACCCACCTTAGCAAACAACAGAAGCCCCTTTGTAGCAAAACATGCAGCCACCCCTTAAGCCATGGACGGACCCCCCTTCTCTCTCCCTTTTATATATATATATATATATATATATATATATATATATATATAAATATATAACTTATTTCAACAAAACCCTAATCCTAGATCAAACCAATCCCTTTCTCTTCCCATCTAGACCTAAACGCCACCGCCACCGCAGCCGGAGAACCCCACCAGGCCGTCCAAACCAATCCCGACGACCGCGACCCCGCGCACTGCAGATTTCCGCAGCGAAGTACCTGTGTTCCGGAGTTGTTTTTCGTCGCCTCGCTCAACCAAACGCCACCCCATCTTTCCTGGTATGCTCACCTCTTAACCCTCTTCCATATATGTGTGATAGTAGAACTCAAACAATACGAAACCATAGGCAAAAATAGCGCCAAAGTTGGCAGAAATAGACCAAATTCTGGGATCGCAGAAAACTGCGGTGATCACCCATGTTTCCGAGTTCGTATCTCCTACCATCGAGATCCGAATTTGATGATTCTTTTTGGTATGCTTAGAACACTTGACCGAGTTTAATTTCTGTTAAATAATCCTAGATTATTAACTGTTGTAGACAGAATTAAATTCGTTAAAAAACCCCGTGAACACACTTTTCCAGATTTCTAAAAGTTGTGAAACGGAGCGCGCTCTGCCAAGCGAGACCGCCCCGCCGTGTACCAAGTGTACCAAACGGTGTGCATGGCGTAACCGGACACGTAAGAGTTTACAGAAACTGATTCGGATGCGTATGCGCGCCAAAATCAGTCCGTATCCACGGACACACCCCATGTCGCTACTTTTGTGAAAGTCGCACGCATTTTGTGCACGCTCGTCAGATTGCGACGAAACTTGTGCACTGGGCTCGTGGTAACACGTTGGTCATGTGACCCAATTTTTACCCAATTCTGAGACAGTTGACCAAGTCGCCAATTGGCGGGTCCCACGGTTGACTTTTTGGGCAAAATTGTGTTCGGCCCATCGAAATCCACAATTGGACATACCGTTGGGTTCGTATTGACATCTAGAGTTTGTTTGACCTATAATTTGTCCCATTTAGAGACTGTTACCCTTGGCATATTTTTCGGTGCAAAGCAGGCCACACTTGGACCCCACTTTTACCAGAAATTACCGTTTTGCCCCTGTGTCCAAATTGGACGAAAGGAAAGTGCTTTCTAGCTATTTTGCTTATTCTGGAAATGTTGGTGATGTTTATTTAGCATCCGGAGACGTTCATTCTGAGGCCGTAGCTTCTGACTCTTGGTGTTGACATCGGGACATTATATTTTCGCAGCTTTCTTGCCAGGCAAGATACCTTACCAAATTATTTACAGTACTTTGCATGCTATTTATATTTTTGTTTATTCATTGCCTGTGTAGTCTTGTTCAGTTATATTCATTGCATGTGTAGTTCGTTCAGTCATTACTATATATATTAGATATGTTGACACACACTTGACACCTAGTATCATGAGAGGACAATCATTAGGCGTATGGGCTTTTAACCACTTTGGTAAACCATAGTATATAGTTCGCACTACGGGCGTGTGTCGCGCTTGTCGCTACCCCCGCGGTATGTCGATTTCTGGAGTCTCGTTGGCCGCTACCCCCATAGTATATCGATTTCTGATGTCCATTGACGTGTGTGTGAGTTGTGAGGTAGATTTAGTAGCCTACCCTTGTCCATACGTCGAAAAGTTGTCCTTATTTGCTTTCATATAGATTGTCTTGTACAACTTACTTATATATTTTTAAACATTATGCATGTTCACTGTATTCAAATTGACTTGCTTCTATGTATCTTGTTATGTCCCTCTAAGGACCTGGTCCCTTGCAAGGTATAGACGACCAGGAGTATCCGCAGGAGTACGGGCCTGGACCTGACGCATTACTTTCTGCCGAGGAGGTCTTACCTTCTGAGCATCTTTGATTACATTAAGCGATGGATCTTTTAGCTGATACACTTCTGCTGAAATTATTATATATTGGAGATTTTATACTCCTCTCTCATTTTAGTTTTGGATATAGTCTTTGGTAGTGGATTTGTCTCCACCCGACTATTACTTTGGATATTTTGGACTCCTTATTCTAGTTTAGTATTTCTTTTCTATGACTTATTGTGTGGATAAGATTAGCATATCTGTGACTTGTGTTAATATATATATACCACATGTGAGTTTATATTCATATTACAACGTACGTGTGTATTATGGTATCCATATATTGGAGTTGCTATATACATACGGCTGGCATGCTTACGTGTTCCTAGTCCTACGTATTTTGGGACTGAGGCGTGACAGTACTTTATTATATTTGAGACTTATTAGATATTATATTATGTCTTGTGAGTTGTATTTTGACTCTTTAGTTCTTTATATCATATTCGTGCGATGTTCCAACTTATAGTTCTGTGATTGAGTGTTCATATTTTATTGGTGGCATTATATACCTTGATGATCATTATTATTTGATAGTATAGTTTACACAGACAGCGTTCTACCGCCGATGTTGTGGTGTAGGCTGGACGTACCCACGTACTTGTGCCACTACGCCGGGTGCGGTTCTTGACACATTTTTAGTGGTGGCCCACACTGGTCTTCGAGATCGCAATTAGTATGATTCGTAGTGGTACTCTAATTTGAGTGCTATTACGAGCCTATTTCAGGATATAGGATATAGGCTATAGGATAAGAATACTCAATCACATATATGAAAAACTCTATTGTTCATTTCAATTGTTCTCCCTTGATAATTGATAATTGAGCTTTAACTGTCCTTCTTTGAATGCATTCTATCTTGTGCCATATTTATTCTTTTCTTTCGTTTTGCCTAAGGATCCCGCCTAATACTCGATCACAGCAGAAAGAAACAGTTTCTGAGGGATCTATGACTTTCTGAGAGCCTGTACCAGTCACATCTCCAGTAATTGGCATATCAGCTGCATTCGGGGGTCCACCTCCAATACGGAGGACTGTTGCAGCTATGTATGAGGGACTTCCACCTCCACCTCTCGTGCCAAAAGATGCGACTTAGATATTTGCATTATTTTGTGAGATAATGGAGGCTCAGAGGGCCTAGTCAGAGGCTCACCATATGTCAATACCATATTTTCTAGGAAAGGATATTTTGATTATTTCATAATTAATTAAATATGGTATATATTGTATATTTATTTATTGTATTATTTATTTATTGTTAGGTGTTAGATATTATTTTGGACTTGTGTTAATGGACCTAACTAGTTAATATTAGATCCATGGACCAACATTTAATTCTAGTTAGAATTGAGCCCAATGGTAAGCCCATTCATTAGGGGGATGAATTAATTAAACCAATTAGACTATAACCTTCCCTCCTTAATTAATTTCTTTATGACAAGGCCCAAGGGGTATTATGGTAATTTCATAGTGACTTGGAGGAGGGGGTAGTGGTCGGCCTAGTAAGGAATGGAGGGAGACTCTCTCTCTTTAGTTTTTATTTCAAATCTCGATCTAAAATTTTTTTCTTCCCAATTTCTTCATTCCTACATCAAATTATACCCAAATTTTTTTCCAATTCCTTTCTTAATCATCATTGGAGGCCATTAGAATAACGAGAAAGCAATGATCTATAAGAAGGAGCAAGGATCTACAAGTTGAAGGCTCTTTACACTTAATTTAGGACTTTTATTGGGAATCCATCTTCCAATAGGTACAATTCAGTTTTTTCTCACTAATTAGACTATAAATCTGTAATTTAATCATTAGAAACCCTCCCATGTACTAAGGCTACACATAGAAATTGAAATTAGGTTCATAGGAGGCCTATGGAGAAAGTTATGTGGTATTTTGTGTCAATTTTGGGAGAATTCCGAGATTGACACATCTTGTGTTTGTCAATAGGTCAATTAGACCAAATTGACATGTGTTTGGTTGTGTGTGACTAGTATCGTATCCACAATTGGATACGTGTAGGCCGTATCCCGATAATTTGGGGATATAGGCTGATTTGGGGGTTTTCTTCCGACACGGGAGTTTAAGCATGTCACATTTTGACACGGCTACGTAGATGAATAGCTAACTCTTTGTAGTATTTCTAATAATTATTTTATACTTGCTCATGTTCATTGGGATACGTTTGGTGGTATGGTGGACTCGTATCGCAAGCGTATCATAGAATGAGTGTGATACGGGTGCGGTGTATGTCACGCCCCGATCTCCTGCAGGCTATTTCGGCCGTTCCCGCTAGGCGGGAATCACCCTCGCCAGCGCTCCCGCGGAACGATCGCTTTGACCCATCCGGGCGTGATGCCGTATGAGCGTGATCCACGCCCGTGCAAGGCCATGGTTCATTGGCTGGCGGCAAGAGTTCTAAGCCACAGAGTCGCACAGATTGTCCGAGTGCAGCAGAGTCATGAACGCATAGGCGATCGGTAACAGGTTCACTGAGTCGACAAATATAGCGGAAGCATTGAAACAGAGTTTGAAGTAAAGCAAGCTCTTTTATTGATATGAACATGTGTTACAGGCGGCGTATAGCCGAGATTACAAGTCGCTCAAGCCTCTCTCTCTGAAACAGTAAAAGCGTGCCAAGTGGCTACTACTATGAAATGATTGTATAGGCAAGTTTGGGCTATGTTCCAACATTATGTCTTGTATATGTGCTTCAGTCCCGGACGCACCGTTGCAGGCTTCAGAGGGAACTCCTAGCCTTAGCACGCACGAAGGAGGCGTCCGCACCGAACGAGGTTCTCCCGCACCCTGCATACAAACTGGTGGATTATCAGTACATTGAATACACTGGTGGGGAAGCTACTCGCCCGCTCGACAAATCCAAACACGTAATACAGGTTCCGTGCACAACTATTAAGTTGTCTTTCTAGTTGCCTTAGGATCAGTTTCATGCAGATATTGAATAGCCTAACGTGTCGGGCAGTGCACCATGCAACATGAGAGGAAACACGACAAGACTTACCAACTTACCATCTCCTTCCTGTCCAAGGCAAATATTGAGGCAACATTAGTAATACGAGCAGAGGCATGTATAAACATTCAGGAGGCAAAGCATATGCAACACGAGGGTCATTTTAACATGATCGTTCAGGAGTTCAGTTGTTCATTTATGCGATGCAGTGACTCGCACGCGGATAGCCGCTAAGCGAGGATGACTTATCTATATGAACATGAGTCGCTGGCATAGCCATAAAGGACACTAGTCTTAAACGAGAATAGTTTGCAACTAAAGTACAGTGGGTGCTGCAAGACATCTCGTTTAGTATAGTAGACTATACAGTAAAGTTCAGCCATGGAGCGGATGGTATGCAGCGAAAGAACGGTGGGTGCTGCACACTATCTCGTCCAGTACAGTTGGCTGAAACAGTGGAGTTCCATCCGGATCGGAGCGGCCCCAGTGCCCCGGAGACCGTCCGTGGAACTATGCCTCGTTTCCGAGTTGTCCGCGACATGCAGGTCAGGGTCTTTTCCAATTTCATGTGATACTCAAGTACTGTAGAACAGGAGTACAGTGGTACAGTAGAACAGTAGTACAGTGGTACAGTATTACAGGAGATGTTTGAATCATGATTCTGTACAGTGATTAACTTGCTTGATGCATTCTCCTGGTTCGGGGATGCCTTAGGTGACCTAACGGTCTCGGATACTTACAGGTTCATTCAGGCACGGAACGACTACATAGTAGTCTCCCAGGGTTTGGATGAAAACACGGTAACATTCAAGCAGACAAGCATGCGTTTCTAAGGAACATAAGCAGGCATGTTGCTCGGACCCGAAGGTAAGTCGAGAGATGAAACCGTTAAGGGACTTAGCATGCGAGGGTCTGAACATATAAGCAGTATTTCATTTCCATGTTCTAGCAAGCAATACAAGTTGGGATTATTCCCTTAGCTAGGTGCGTTGGATTTATTAGCATGCAGGGGTGATTCACCTAGCGACTAGCATAACATTTCAGGTTTTATGTGTGCTGGCTAAGCAAAGACAAGTTCACCGTAGCCACCCACCTTAGCGATGATTCGCCTCGGTAGAGCGATACGCCGAGCGAGCCTCTGAAAGCCGAAGCTGATTTCCTGTAGGGACAAGTCTGGATATACTTTGCATTCTCTTTGAGGCAAAGCGGGTCGGGACAGCTGCACTTTTGCCGTTTGAGACGGCAGTCCGCTTGAGCGGAACGGGGTGTTACATCGTACTCCACGTGTTTATTTTATTGTATTTTAATTCAATTTGCCTTGGTTATAGCTATTATAATATTATAATTGTTATATGATATATATGTATATATATAGTTATATATATATTCTATATTTATATTTGATGTATTGGTAGTCATGGAAGAATAGGAGAGTGTATGTGCATCATTAGTGTGGTTATGTGGTAACACACACACACACACACACACACACACACACACACACACACATATATATATATATATATATATGTGTGTGTGTGTGTGTGTGAGTGTATGTGTGTATTAGATGTGTAGATGTGTGGATGTGAGCTTGAGGGGAGAAGAAAGCAGTGAAAAGCAGTCAATAAATAGGCCAAAAAGTAGCCATAAGCAGCAGCTGCAGCAGCTGCAGCAGTGTTAAGCAGCAGCATAAGTAGCAGCAGCAAAAGCTGCAGAAGCAGCAACATTAAGCAGAAGCAGCAGCAGAAGCAGCAAGCCGCAGCAAAAGCAGAAGCAGAAGCAGCAGCGTTAAGCAGAAGCAGCAGCAGAAGCAGAAGCAGCAGTAAGCGGTAGCCGTAGTGATAAGATGCAGCAGTAAGCGGCAACAGTAGTGTTAAGCAGCAGCAGTAACGATAAGCTGCAGTAGCTTGAGTGCTTACAGTTAAGTTATGGGTAAGTTATGATAAGCTAGTAATAAGCTAGTTAGTTTATATTGATAAGTTAGTAAGTTATGTATATATTTAGTAAGTTAGTATATATATATATATATATATATATATATATATATATATATATATATATATATATATATATATATATATATATATATATATATACGCTAGTTAGTTTATATGGATAAGTTAGTAAGTTATTTATATATTGTTAGTAAGTTAGTATGTATATATATATATATATATATATATATATATATATATGAGAGATATAAGCACTATTTATCATTGGTTAGTATTATTTCTAAATTACCTTGAGATACACCAAGGTAATAAGAGTTGAGGTATCTTGGGTACGGGTATTGAATATCTGAAGGGGTATGTTAGTATATTAGTTTAGTATAGTATTGTTATAAGTTTAAATACATATTAGTGTATAGTGAGGTGTATGGGTAGTTAGGTATATATTAGATATTGAATTACCTTGTGATACCAAGGTAATGTTAAGATATTGGGTTTAATTCAAGGTATTGGGTTTGTGTATCAAGATGCGTGAGTAGGTAGTGTAATACCGCATTTGGTTCAATGCTAATGTATCCACTTAACATTAGTTTAGCTAGGAGTGATATATATTTTGTCTTGTATATATATATATTATAGTATTTTCATATCTAATAACTTGCGTATCTTATGATAATGTATTTTGTTGGTATCCTAGTATCCTCGTATAGCTAGTATAGCCTAGTTACATAGTGTATGGACCCAATATCCTAGAGATGGACTCATACAACCTAGAAATAGCTAGTTTAACCAAGTTTGAGTAGTTTAACCTTGAGTTAACCTAGTTTGACAATTTTGACTTAGAAGTGGCTTTATGACCTAAAATTTGACTAGTTTAACTTATTTTTATTCCAAAATCTTGTATTGATGTAATATTCTATATTTAGGTCTCCGAGGCACCGTACCGGACATCTTTGGTACTGTTTATCGGATTCCAAACGAGTATATTCTCTAATAGTTTCTCATTCATGATATCCTCTATGTCTCTTGTATCTAGTGTAGATATCATTGAATTCTTGACACGATGGTTACACGGATTGGTATATCCGGATCTCGTCATAAGATGTTATTCATTGGTATTTATGGTATATCTTATGCAAGCCTTGTTCTTTGTTCTTCATGTACATATACAGATATTGATCCTTGGGGAGACTTGCTACCTACCCAGAGAATCTCGTTTCATAACGTACCATGGTTGGATCTACTATACCAGTCGGGGACGGGGAGTATTTAGTGTAGATATATGAGCATACCCTCCTTGTGCATGTCTTGTTCCGTGAATAGTGTTAATCATACACCGCACGTATGATTAACCAGGCTATTATCCTTGTGCAAGTTTCCAAGCCGATAACATGTTGAACTAGTACTCACTCACTTAGTAGTTGTATTTCTTGTTCATTCCTATGATGCTCATTCTTGTATTTATTTCTAGTATTTTATATATTGCATATCTCTTGTACCTATATATTGCATCTTGTATATTCGCTCTATTTACTGTTATATAGTTTATATCATTTATTAGTACTATTGTTAGATATGTACTTTGCTCCTTTCCTGACTGGATATATTTTCTTAGATGACACTGAGGAGTGGTACCCCACTCACTACGGGCCTCAGGACGTAGTTGGCTTAGAGCCAGAGACTTTGGCTCAGGAGGGTCTCATCCTGATTGAGACAGACGACCAAGGACTCGTAGCTTAGTAGATAGATCTTTTGTACTGGATTTGTCTCCAGCATATTGTTATTAGTATTTTTTTATGACTCATTGGATATTATCTTGTCTTGTGAGTTGTATTTGTCTCTTCTGTTATTTTATCTTATTCGTGCAATTATTCCATCTTATAGATCTGTGATTTGAGTATTCATATTTCATTATTATATCTTGATTGCTAGATAGATAGTTTTACCAAACAGTGTTCTACCGCTGATGCTGCGACGTAGGCTGGGCGTTGTTCATTACTTGTACCCCTACACCGGGTGCGGGTCGTGACACATTTTTAGTAGTGCCCATGCAGGTCTTCGAGATCATAATTAGTGCGATTCATAGTGGTGCTCTAATTTGAGTGCTATTATGAGCCTATTTCAGGATATAGGATATAGGCTATAGGTTGAGAATACTCAATCACATCTAAGAAAAACTCTATTGATTCATTTTAACTGTTCTTCCTTGATATTGATATTTGATCTTTAATTGTCCTTCTTTGAATGTATTATATCATGTTCCATATTGATTCTTTCCTTTCTTTTTTCCTCAGGATGCCATCTAAGACTCGATCACAGCAGAGAGGAGCAGTTTCTGAGAGATCTGCGACTTCTCGAGGGCCTACACCAGCCACTTCTCCGGTGATTGGTGTATCAGCTGTGTTCGGGAGTCCACCTCCAGCTGAGAGCACTATTCCGGCAGTGTCTGAGGGAATTCCACCTCCACATTCCGTGCCAACTGATACGACTTAGGTGTTTTTATTATTTTGCGAGATGCTTGAGGCTCAGAGGGCCCAGTCAAAGGCTCACCAGAGGCAGACCGACGTGTTATGGCAGGGTATTAAGAGTGCTTATCAGCTTGCCCTTGTTGTAGTAGAGAGAGAAACTCCAGTCCAGCAGTAGGTTGCTCCGTAGGTTGCCCAGCTTCGGCCAAATAATACTCAGGACTTCGAGAAGCTGGAACCTCGGATCTTCAAGGAGAATGAGGGCATCATCTACGCTGATGATTAGGTCGAAGATATTGAGAGTCTCATGAGGGTGTCCCGTCTTGCTGAGGATCTAAAGGTTGAGGCAGTAGGACTTCAGCTGTTCGACATCGCCCGCACTAGGTTCAGGAATGAGCCACTTTTTGCTGATGCAGGACAGTCTTGGGAGATGTTCAAGGACCTCTTCAAGAGGAAGTTCTTTGCTGAGCTGATTTATGGAGTATTTGGTGAGGGATCCAGAGTTTTGTGAGGGTCTGAACTGGGAAGGGAAGATCCTTATTCCGTCTTTCTATGAGACGTATTCGGAGATACTTATAGAGGCATGCAAGGTTGAGCGGGAGTTGGACTTGAAACCCAAGAGAGGTCGTATCATGACCCGCACCCGGAGTAGGGATGCAAGTCGGGAACAATGCCCAACCTACGCTGCAGTATCGGCGGTAGAACGTTGATTGGGTAAACTATATCTATAATCAAGACATAACAATACTACCATCATAAAATAAATATACTCAATCACAGATCTATGGATGGAACAAGCACGAATATGATAAAAGAAATAGAAGAGTCATAATACAACTCATAAGACAAATAATATCAAAAGAGTCATAGAAACTAATAAAAGTAAGCTGGAGATAAATCCAGTACAAAAGGAATAACTAAGATGCTACAAGTCCCGGGTCGTCTGTCTCAGTCGGGATGAGACCCTCTTTAGACAAGGTCTCTGGCTCTAAGCCCACAACATCCTGAGGTCCGTAATGAGTGGGGTACCACTACTTAGTATCATCTGGGAAAAATATATCCAGTTAGGAAAGGAGCAGAGTACATCTCTAACAGCAGTTCTAATCAATGATATAAACTATGTAACAGTAAATAGATATAAATATACAAGATGCAACATATAAATAAAAGAGATATACAATAAAAAAATACTGAATATAAATATAAGAATGAACAATATGGCAATGAACAAGAATACTAATGACTAAGTGAGTGAGTACCAGCTTTAACATGTGATCGGCTTAGGAACTTGATACAAGATTAATGGCCTGGCCAATCGTATGTGCGGTGTATGATTAACACTATTCAATGAACAAGACTTGATATAAGGAGGGTATGATCACATATCTACACTACGTACTCCCCACCCCCGAGTGGTATAGTGGATCCAACCATGGTACGTTATGACACGGGTTTCCACAAGAAGGGCACTACTCTTCTCATGAACCAATGTATGTACATGTACAAGAAGAATAAGGAAACAATGCTTGCATAAAATATACCATAAATACCAAGGAATAAAATCTCATGATGATATCCAGATATACCAATCCGTGTAACCATTGTATCAAAAAATCAAGGATATCTACACTAGATACAAGGAACATAGAGGATAACATAAATGAGAAACTATCAGAGATTGTACTCACTTGAAGTCCGGTAAACAGTATCATAGATGTCCGGTACGGTGCCTCGAAGACCTAGATATGGAATATAACATCAATACAAGGTTTCGGAATAAAAATAAGTTAAAGTGGTCAACATCTAGGTCAAAAAGCTATTTCTAAGTCAAAACAGTAAAACTAGGTCAACCCTAAGTCAAACTGGTCAAACTTGGTCAAACTACATATTTCTAGGTTGTATGAGTCTATCTCAAGGATATTGGGTCCATATACTAAGAAACTAGGCCACACTAGCTACGCGAAGATACTAGGTACAGTATCTCAAGATATGCAACTCAATTAGAAATATCACAATGCATATACAATCAATAATATCTAATATCCCTAATTACAAATGCTAAGTGGATACCTTGGCTTTGAACCAATGCGGTATCTCACTACTACACCCCCATCTTGATACTCAAATCCAAAACCTTGAGTATCAACCCGATACCTTGACATTTACCTTGGTATCTCAAGGTAATGTCCACCCTAGCATATAGCTAACTACCCAACTCTAACTATTTACTAATATGTATTTATCTAATACAAGCTACTAGTATATACTAATATGCATATCAATACCAACTACCATTCTATACTAACTATCAATGCAAATAAAAATATATATACATACATATACATACCTACATATATATATAACACTAATGGTATCACTAGTACTAGCTATCAAAAGTACATATGAATAGATAACTAATCACTAATAAACTAGCTAACTAAACTAACTATTAAACTAACTAAACTACTAACTATTAGTAACAATTGACTAACTATACTACTAAACTAACTAACCTTGCTGATACCCTGCTGACTGCTATGCCCTTGCTATTGAAGCTACTGCACTGGCTGCTCGAAATTGTTGTTGCTGCTGGGGCTTGTTGTGTGCTAAACTGCTGCTACAGTTGTTGTTGCTGCAGCAGAGCATGCTACTAGCTGTTGCTTCACCTTGTTGCTATGACTGTACTGCGCTTTGCTGCTCCAGCTAGCTATTGTTGCTGATATGCTGAAGTTGCTGGACTGCACATGTTGTGCCATGTTGCAGTTGTGCATGCTCTGGATGCTACTACTTTTTGTTCAGTGATTCCCTGTTGTGACGTTGCCCGACCCTCTCCAACACACACAAGCACCTATATGCACAAACACATACATACATACATACATATATATATATATATATATATAGCAACATATATATACTCTCATCTCTATACATATATAGATATATATATACAAACACACATATAGATATCTCCTCATACATATATATACATATATATTCAAACATACATATATACATATAGATACACATATACATATAGGTATATACACTTATAAACACATAGACACATAGATATATATACATACCTATATAATATAATATAGATACATACACAATACATATGCATATCATATCTAATATATCATACTAATGGTTATACACAAGTCAAGTGAATTGAAAAGCAATGAAGCAAACACGTGGAGTGCACCACACCCGTATCACACTCATTCTATGATACGCTTGTGATACAATTCCACCACACTACCAAATACACCCCGAAGGACACGAGCAAGTCTAAAATAGTAATTATGAATAACACGAAGAACCAATTACATATCTACGTGTCCGTGTCAAAATGTGACATGTACAAAGCCCCGTGTCGGAGGAAAAATCCCCAAATCAACCCCTATCTCCAAATTATTGGGATACATCCTACACGTATCCAATTATGGATATGACACTAGCCACACACAATCAAACACATGTCAATTTTGTCTAATTAACCAATTGACAAACACAACATGTGTCAATCTCGGAATTCCTCCAAAATTGGCACAAAACGCACCATAACTTTCTCCATAAGCCTCCTATGAACCTAACTCCAATTCCTACAGGTAGTCTCATCATATGGGGTGGTTCGTAATAATTTAAATACAGATTTAAGGTCTAACTAAAGAGGAAAAATTGAATTGTACTTATTGGGAGATGGATTTCCAATACAACCTCCAAATTAATGAAATGATCCTTCAACTTGTAGATCCTTACTCCTCCTTATAGATCTTTGCTTTCTCCTGGTAGATCCTTACTCTATTAACCTCCAATGATGATTTAAGAAGGAATTGGAAAGAAATTTGGTAGGAATTTGACGTGGGAATGAAAGAATTTGGTTGAGGGAAATTCTAGATCTAGATTTGAAATAAAAAAAAGGATAGAGAAATTTCCCCCCTCTTTTTAATTGGTCGGACACTTGACTCCCTCCCCAAGTCATTATGAAATGTCAAATATACCTCTTGGGGCCTCTCATGAAGAAATAATTAAGGAGGGAAGGTTCTAGTCTAGTGTGTTTAATTAAATTAATCATCCTCCTAATGAATGGGCTTCTAAATGGGCTCAATTCTAACTAATTATAAATGTTGGTCAATGGATCTAATCTAGACTAGTTAGGTATACTAACACAAGCCTAAAAAAATAAACTAACATTCAACAATAATTAAATAATATAATAAATAATTATACAACAAGCACAATATTTAATTAATTATAAAATGACCAAAATACCCTTTCCTAGAAAATATGGTAGTGACAAGTCTACCCCCCTTAAAATATTTTTTTTCTTTAAATTCAACGACAGAACTACCCACAAAAAAATAGAACAGAAAAGAAAAGAACAAAATAGGACATAACTAGGAAAGAACATACCTCAAGGCACAAACAAATATGGGTAACGCTCTCATATTTCATTATCTCTCCCAGGTAGACTCCCCCGGAGAGTGATGTCTCCATACGACGTATACCAAAGGAGTAGTCTGGTTCCTCAGCACCTTCTCTCTCCGATCCAGAACCTTAACTGGTTGCTCTGGATAGCTAAGAGTAGGGCCCACCTCTATCTCCGAGTAATCCCATAAGTGACTAGGATCCGCCACGTACCATCTCAACTGTGACACATGAAACATGTTGTGCACTCCCTCCAATGCAGGTGGCAAGGCTAGTTTGTAAGCAACTGCACCGACCCTCTCTAGAATAGTAAAAGGTCCGATGAATCGCGGACTAAGCTTCCTGCCTCCACCGAAATAAATTGTGCCTCGTATCAGAGAAATCCTCAGAAATACCAAACTACCAACCAAGAACAAAATACAACCTTAAGAACTTAATCTATAATAAATAACCAATATCAAGCACAAAATAAAAATCTAAAACTATACCTCAAACTTCAAAGGTCTCCGGTGGCTATCGGCCCAATGCCGTTGTCTGTCCTGCACCACTCGAAGTCTGTCTCTGATCAGCTTAACCTTCTCCGCTGCATTCACAACCATCTCTGGCCCTAGCAAAACTCTATCTCCAATATTATCCCATGACAAGGGAGTACGACATCTTCGACCGTACATAACCTCAAATGGTGACATCTCTATACTAGCCTGGTAGCTGTTGTTGTAAGCAAACTCTACCAAATGGAGATGGTCCTCCCAAGATCCCCCGAAATATAGTACACAAGTGCGCAACATATCCTCAAGAGTCTGAATAGTCCTCTCCGACTGCCCATCTGTCTGGGGCTGATATACAGTACTGAACTTGAGCTGCGTGTCCAAACTCGCCTGTAAACTCCTCCAGAAATGAGAAGTGAAACAACTATCCTGATTCGAGACTATGCTAACGGGAACTCCATGTATCCTAATGATCTGCCTCACATATATCTCTACCAGCTTCTCCGTAGACAAACCCACCTTGAAAGGCAAAAAGTGGGCTAACTTGGTCAACCTGTCAACGATGACCCAAATCGCGTCTTTCCCTCCTGGAGATCGTAGAAGTCCAGACACAAAATCTATATAAAGGTGCTCCCACTTCCACTCTGGAATGGCTAATGGCCGAAGTAAACCGCCTGGCCTCTTTCTCTTGGCTTTTACCTGCTGGCACACTAAGCATCTGGATACAAACTGTGCCACTTCTCTCTTTATGTCATACCACTATACACTCTCTCGCATATCCCGATATATCTTGTTGGCACCTAGATGTATGAAATAATAAGAGCGATGTGCTTCCTGTAATACCTCCTCAGGCAGCTCCCATTAGGCACACATAATCTAATACTATGCCGCAAAGAACCATCCTCAGCAATGGTAAAATTATCCTCCAATCTTGTTCTCACCTGAGCTCTGATGCTCCTCAGAGATACATCCACATACTGGGCTGCCTTAATCCTGTCCATCAACTCTGAGTATATCTGCAACCCCCATATTTGCAAGCAAAACCAAGAACTATCACCTCAATACCCAACCTCTCTAAGTCCTCTAATAAATATCAATCATGCGTCAACAACATAGCTACCGGATACCTGCTCAAGGCTTCGGCAACTATATTAGCTTTTCCAGGATGATACTGCAAAGATATGTCAAAATCTTTCATTAGTTCCAATCACTGACGTTGCCTCGTGTTTAACTCCTTCTATGTGAAAATGTACTTCAAGATCTTGTGGTCTGTGAAGATATCTATATGCTCTCCGTACAAATAGTATTTTCACAACTTCAGGGCAAAGATGACTGCTGCCAACTCCAAATCGTGGGTAGTATAGTTCTTCTCATGAGGACACAATTTCCTGGATGCATAGGCAATCACTTTCCTATTCTGCTGAAGAACACAACCCAGACCTTTCCCCGATGCATCACTATAAATAGTGAACCTCCAAACCCTTATGGCAATATCAAAATAGGAGCAAACGTCAACCTCTTCTTCAATTTCTTAAAAGCAACCTGTCAGTCCTTTGTCCAAACAAACACTACATCCTTCCTGGGGAGTCTGGTCATCGGCTCGGCAATCCTCAAAAAATCTTGTACAAACTTTCTATAGTAGCCTGCCAAATCCAAGAAACTCCTAATCTCTGCTACTGAACTTGGGGTCTTCTAAGACTCCACTGCTGCGATCTTCTTCGGGTCCACTAAAATTCTATCACTAGTCACAACATGTCTTAAGAACTCTACCTTATCCAGGAAGAACTCACACTTGGACAGCTTCCCATATAGGTTCTCCTTCCTCAGCATATCCAACACAATCCGCAAATACTCCTCGTGCTCCTCCGGTGTCTTCGAGTATATGAGTATGTCATCGATGAACACCACCATAAATTTTTCAAGGTACTGGTGGAACACCTTGTTCATCAAATTTATAAATACCGCCGGGGCATTAGTCAACCCAAACGGCATCACCATAAACTCATACTGGCCATACCGAGTCCTAAAAGCAGTCTTCGGTATGTCCTCCGGCTTCACTTTTACTTGGTGGTAGCCTGATCTCAAGTCTATCTTGGAAAACACCTTGGCGCCACTCAACTGATTGAACAAGTCATCAATCCATGGTAAAGGGTATTTATTCTTACTAGTAAGATTATTCAATGCCCTGTAATCAATGCACATACGTACCGATCTATTCTTCTTCGGTACAAACAATATCGGGGCTCCCCACGATGAAGAACTCGATCTGATAAACCCCTTATCCTGTAATTTGTCCACCAGCTTCTTCAGCTTGACCAGCTCGCTATTGTTTACTCTATAGACATGCTGTGAAATTGGTTCTACACCTGGCACCAAGTCTATAGAGAATTTAAAATCTCGATCTGGCGACAATTCTGGCAATTCCTCAGGAAACACATCCAAGAACTCTGCTATCAACGGATGCGATAACTCCTTGTCTTCTACCATAGCTCCACAGATAATGCCTTCTTCCTGCTTCTCAGCTTCTCTAGCAAACTCAAACTCTGGCTCTCTTGGCGGGCCAAGTAAAACTCTATATCCTCTACAATCTATACTAGCTTGGTGCCTACTCAACCAATCCTTCCCGAGTATAATATCGTAGCTTGAAAGTGGCATTACAAGTAGACACGCACTCAGCTCCCGACCTCCCAAAATAACTCTTCGATCCTTACAAATATTATTAACCAGGATAATGCATCCCCCGGTCATGATCTTGCAAGTCCTAAGCAAAGACTCAGCTACCAAACCATGCTTCAGAGCAAAAAAAACATATACAAAACTATGGGAAGCACTACTATCAAACAAGCTAAAACTGGAATGGAATCAATATAGCACATGCTATAAGGCATTCAAAGAATAACAGTTAAAGATCAAATATCAATATCAAGATCAAGGAAGAACAATTGAATTGAATCAATAGAGTTTTTCCTAGATGCGATTAAGTATTCTCAGCCTATAGCCTATATCCTATATCCTGAAACAGGCTCGTAATAGCACTTAATTCAGAGCACCACTACAAATTGCACTAATTGTGACCTTGAAGACCCGCATGGGCCACCACTAAAACGGTGTCACGACCTATACCCGGTGTAGGGATGCAAGTCGGGAACAACGTCCAGCCTACGCCACAGCATCGGCGGTAGAACACTGTTTGGGTAAACTATCTATCTATAATCAAGACATAACATTGCCACCATCATAAAATAAATATACTCAATCACAGATCTATAGATGGAACAAGCACGAATATGACAAAAGAAATAGAAGAGCCATAATACAACTCACAAGGCAAATAATATCAAAAGAGTCAGATGAACTAATAAAAGTAAGGTGGAGACAAATCCATAAAAAAAAACTAAGATGCCACAAGTCCCAGGTCATCTGTCTCAGTGGAGATGAGACCCTCCTGAGCCAAGGTCTCTGGCTCTAAGCCCACAACATCCTGAGGTCCGTAATGAGTGGGGTACCACTCCTTAGTGTCATCTGAGAAAAAATATCCAGTTAGGAAAGGAGCATAGTACATCTCTAACAATAGTTCTAATCAATGATATAAACTATGTAACAGTAAATAGATATGAATATACAAGATGTAACATATACATAAAAGAGATATATAATAAAGGAAATTCTGGAAATAAATACAAGAATGAACAATATGGCAATGAACAAGAATACTAATGACTAAGTGAGTGAGTACCAGCTTTAATATATGATCGACTTGGAAACTTGATACAAGATTAATGGCCTGGCTAATCATGCATATAGTGTATGATAAACACTATTCAATAAATAAGACTTGATATAAGGAGGGGATGATCACATATATACACTACTCCCCACCCCGACTGGTATAGTGGATCCAACCATGGTACGTTATGACATGGGTTTCCACAATAAGGGCGATACTCTTCTCATGAACCAATGTCTTTACATGTACAAGAAGAACAAGGAAACAATGCTTGCACAAGATATACCGTAAATACCAAAAAATAATATCTTATGACGAGATCTGGATATACCAATCCGTGTAACCATCGTGTCAAAAAATCAAGGATATCTACACTATATACAAGTAACATAGAGGATATCATAAATAAGAAACTATCAGAGAATGTACTCACCTAAAGTCCAGTGAACAGTATCACAGATGTCCGATATAGTGCCTTGAAGACCTAGATATGGAATATAACATCAATACAAGGTTTCAGAATGAAAATAAGTTAAACTGGTCAACATCTAGGTCAAAAAGCCTTTTCTAAGTTAAAACAGTAAAACTAGGTCAACCCTAAGTCAAACAGGTCAAAGTACCTATTTCTAGGTTGTATGAGTCTATCTCTAGGATATTGGGCCCATATACTAAGAAACTAGGCCACACTAGATACGCAAAGATACTAGGATATCATATCTCAAGATACGCAACTCAATTAGAAATATCACAATGCATATATAATCAATAATATCTTATATCCCTAATTACAAATGCTAAGTGGATACCTTGGCTTTGAACCAATACGGTATCTCGCTACTACACCCCCATCTTGATACTCAAATCCAAAACCTTGAATATCAATATGATACCTTGACATTTACCTTGGTATCTCAAGGTAATGTCTACCCTAGCATATAGCTAACTACCCAACTCTAACTATTTACTAATATGTATTTATCTAATACAAACTACTAGTATATATTAATATGCATATCAATACCATCTACCATGCTATACTAACTATCAATGCAAACTAATACATATATACATGCATATATATACCTATATAATATATATACCTATATAATATATATATATATATATATATATATATATATATATATATATATATATATATATATATATATATATATATATATATATATATATAACACTAATGGTATCACTAGTACTAGTTATCAAAAGTACATATGAATAGATAACTAATCACTAATAAACTAGCTAACTAAACTAACTATTAAACTAACTAAACTACTAACTACTAGTAACAATTGACTAACTATACTACTAAACTAACTAACCTTGCTAATACCCTGCTGACTGCTATGCCCTTGCTGTTGAAGCAACTGCACTGGCTGCTCGAAATTGATGCTACTGCTGGGGCTTGCTGTGGGCTAAACTGATGCTCCAGTTACTGTTGCTGCAGCACAGCATGCTACTAGCTATTGCTATACCTTGCTGTTATGACTGCACTGCGCTTTGCTACTCCAGCTAGCTGTTGTTGCTTATATGCTGAAGTTGCTGGACAGCACATGTTGTGCCATATTGCAGCTATGCATGCTCTGGATGCTACTACTTGTTGTTCAGTGATTCCCTGTTGTGATATTGCCCGACCCTCTCCAACACACACAAACACACATACACACACACACACACACACACACACACACACATACAAGCACCTATATGCACAAACACATACATATATATATACTCACCTATATATAGATCAAACTATATATATACACTCTCATATATATATATATATATATATATATATATATATATATATCTCCTCATACATATATATACATATATATTCAAACATACATATATACATATAGATACGCATATACATATAGGTATATACACTTATAAACACATAGACACATAGATATATATATATATATATATATATATACATACCTATATAATATAATATATATATACATACATAATACATATACATATCATATCTAATATATCATACTAATAGTTATACACAAGTCAAGTGAATTGAAAAGCAATGAAGCAAACACGTGGAGTACACCGCACCAGTATCACACTAATTCTATGATACGCTTGCGATACGGCTCCACCACACAACCAAACGCACCCCGAAGGATACGAGAAAGTCTAAAATAGTAATTATGAATAATACGAAGAACCAATTATATATCTACGTGTTTGTGTCAAAATGTGACATGCACTAAGCCTCGTGTCGGAGAAAAAATTCCCAAATCAACCTGTATCTCCAAATTGTTGGAATACGGCATACACGTATCCAATTATGGACATGACAGTAGCCACACACAATCAAACACATGTTAATTTGGTCTAATTTAACAATTGACAAACACAACATGTGTCAATCTCCGAATTCCCTCAAAATTGATACAAAATACACTATAACTTTCTCCATAGGCCTCCTATGAACCTAATTCCAATATCAATTTCTATGGGTAGTCTCATCATATGGGGTAGTTCCTAATGATTAAAACACAGATTTAAGATCTAACTAAAGAGAGAAAACTAAATTGTACCTATTGGGAGATGGATAGGGAGATGGATTCCCAATGCCACCTCTAAATTGATGAAATGAGCATTCAACTTGTAGATTCTTACTCCTTCTTGTAGATCATTGCTTCCTCCTTATAGATCCTTGCTCTACTAGCCTCTAATGGTGATTTGGAAAGGAATTGAAAAAAAATTTGGTAGGAATTTTATGTGAGAATGAAAGAATTTGGTTGAAGGAAATTCTAGATCTAGATTTGAAATGAAAAGAGGAAAGAGAAATTTCCCCCCTCTTTTTAAATGGCCGGCCACTTGACCCCCTCCCCAAGTCACTATAAAATATCAAATATATCCCTTGGGGCCTCTCATGAAGAAATAATTAAGGAGGAAAGGTTCTAGTCTAGTGGGTTTAATTAAATTAATTATCCTTCTAATGAATGGGCTTCTAAATGGGCTCAATTCTAACTAATTGTAAATGTCGGTCCATGGATCTAATCTAGACTAGTTAGGTCAACTAACACAAGCCCAAAATAATAAACTAAAATCTAACAATAATTAAATAATACAATAAATAATTATACAACAAGCACAATATTTAATTAATTATAAAATGATCAAAATACCCTTTCCTAGAAAATGTGGTGTGATAAATCGCAATTCTTTTCTGGGGACTAATAGTAGCGCAGTGACTGCTAAGCGTCCATATTTCCAGTCTAGGCTTTTTCAGCAGCCGCAACAGCACCAGACTCCAGCTAGGGCACCATTTCACCAGGCACCCCAGCAGCAGCAGAGACAATCACAGCAAGCTTTCTGCCACTACTACAAGAAGTCCGGCCACATCTGGAAAGTTTACATGAATAGGTTGGAAGTTTGTCTATATTATGGTGCCGAGGGGCATCAGCTGAGAGATTGTCCTTTCAACCCTCGTCGTGCAGTTCAGGGAGCAGCTCCAGCTCATAGACACATGTGAGGCCACCTACAGTACAGGCGAGGGGACGGTCGCTTTCGACCCAGCAGCAGTATTATGCCCAGCACCAGCATCAGGGAGGTGCACGTCAGGGACGAGAGTTTGCTATGATGGTCAAGGAGGCCGAGCCTACCGAATATGTCATTGCAAGTTATGTTCTTCTTGAATCTATTCCAGCTTTAACTTTATTTGATAGTGGTGCTTTCTATAGTTTTATATTTATTTATTTTTGCTCTGAAGCATCATTTGGTAGCTGAGCCTTTGCTTAGGACTTGCAAGATCATAACCGGGAGAGGAATTATCCTGGTTAGTGATATTTGCAAGGATCAGAGAGTTACTCTGGGAGGCCGGAAGCTAAGTGTGTGTCTACTTGTAATATCACTTCCGAGCTATGACATTATACTCGGGATGGATTGGTTGAGTAGGCACCATGCTAGTATAGATTGTTGAGGAGGTAGAGTTTTGTTTAGCCTACCAGGAGAGACAGAGTGAGTTTGCTAGAGGAGCTGGAGAGTAGAGAGAAGGCATTATCTGTGGAGCTATGGTGGAAGACAAGGAGTTGCCGTATCCTTTGATAACAGAATACTTAGATGTATTTCCTGAAGAATTACCAGGATTGCCGCCAGATCGAGATATTGAATTCTCTATAGACTTGGTGCCAGGTGCAGAACCAATTTTACAGCATATCTATAGAGTAAACAACATTGAGTTGGTCGAGCTGAAGAAGCAAGTGGATGAATTACAGGATAAGGGGTTTATCAGATTGAGTTCTTTACCATGGTGAGCCCTAGTATTATTTGTACCTAAAAAAGATGGATCGGTGCGTATGTGCATCGATTACAGGGCATTGAATAATCTTACTATCAAGAATAAATACCCATTGCCATGGATTGATGACCTGTTGAATCAGTTGAGTGGCAATAAGGTATTTTCTAAGATAGAATTGAGATCAAGCTACCACCAGATGAAAGTGAAGCCGGAGGACATTTTGAAGACTGCTTTTAGGACTCGGTATGGCCAATATGAGTTCATGGTGATGCCATTTGGGTTGATTAATACCCCGACAGTAGTTATGAATTTGACGAACAAGGTATTCCACCAGTACCTTGAGAAGTTCATGGTGGTTTTCATCGATGACATACTCATATAGTAGAAGACACCAGAGGAGCACGAGAAGAATTTATGTATTGTGTTGGATGTACTAAGAAAGAAGAAGCTATATGGAAAGTTATCCAAGTGTGAGTTCTTCCTAGACAAGGTGGAGTTCTTAGGACAAGTTGTGACTGGTGATAGAATTTTAGTGGATCCAAAGAAGATCGCAGCAGCGAAATCTTGGAAGACCCCGAGTTCAGTGGCAGAGATCACAAGTGATGCATCGGGGAAATGGCTGGGTTGTGTTCTTCAGTAGAATAGTAAAGTGATTACCTATGCATTTAGGCAATTGCGTCCTTTGAAAAGAACTATCCTACCCATGATTTGGAGTTGGCAGCAGTCATCTTTGCCTTAAAGTTGTGGAAATACTATTTGTACGGAGAGCGTGTTGAGATCTTCACAGACCACAAAAGCTTGAACTATGTTTTCACTCAGAAGGAGTTGAATATGAGGCAGCATCGGTGGTTGGAACTGATAAAAAATTTAACATATCTTTGCAGTCTCATCCTGGGAAAGCAAATGTAGTTGCTGATACCTTGAGGAGGTATCCAGTAGCTATATTGTTGACGCAGGATCGGTGTTTGTTGGAGGACTTGGAGAGCTTGGGCATTGAAGTTATAGTTCTTGGTTTTGCCATGCAGATGTAGGGGTTGCAAATACACTCAGAGTTGACGGAAAGGATCAAGGCAGCCCAGTATGAGAATGTATCTCGGTGGAACATCAGAGCTCAAGTGAAATCAGGATTGAAGGATGATTTTACCATTATTTAGGATAGTTCTTTGCGACATGGTATTAGATTATGTGTGCCTAGTAGGGAACTGTGTGAGGAGGTATTGCAGGAAGCGTATCGCTCTCAGTATTCCATGCATCCAGGTGCCAACAAGATGTATCCGGATATGAGAGAGAAAGTGTGTGGTGGTATGGCATGAAGAGAAAAGTGGCACAGTTTGTATCCAGATGCTTGGTGTGCCAGCAGGTGAAAGCCGAGAGGCAGAGGCCAGGTGGTTTACTTCAGCCATTACCCATTCCATAGTAGAAGTGGGAGCACATTACTATGAATTTTGTGTCCGGACTTCCATGATCTCCAAGAGAGAAAGACGTAATTTGGGTCATCATTGACAGGTTGACCAAGTCGACTACTTTTTGCCTTTCAAGATGGATTTGTCTAGGGAGAAGATGGCAGAGATGTATATAAGGCAGATCGTCAGGATACATGGGGTTCCCATCAACATAGTCTCGGATCGGGATAGTCGTTTTACTTCTTATTTCTTGAAGAGTTTACAGGCGAGTTTGGGCACCCAGCTCAAGTTCAGTACTATATATCACCCCAAACGAATGGGCAGTCAGAGAGGACCACTCAGACTCTCGAGGATATGATGTGCACCTGTGTACTAGATTTTGGGGAATCATGGGAGGACCATCTTTATTTGGTAGAGTTTTCTTACAACAACAACTACCAGGTTAGTATAAAGATGTCACCATTTAAGGCTCTGTACGTCGGAGATGTCGTACTCCCTCGTCATGGGATGATATTGGAGAGAGAGCTTTGCTAGGGCCAAAGATGGTTGTGGATGCAGCAAATAAGGTTAAGCTTATCAGAGACAGACTTCGAGTGGTATAGGACAGACATAAGTAGCATCAGCAAAAGTTGCAGAAGCAGCAGCATTAAGCAGAAGCAGCAACAGAAGCAGCAAGCCACAGCAGAAGCAGAAGCAGAAGCGTTAAGCAGAAGCACAAGTAGCAGAAGAAGCAGAAGCAGCAACAGAAGCAGGAGAAGCAAAAGCAGAAGCAGCAGTAAACGGCAGCAGCGGTGATAAGTCGCAGCAGTAAGCGGCAACAACAGTGTTAAGCAGCAGCAGTAACGATAAGCTGCAGTAGCTTTAGTGCTTATAGTTAAGTTGTGGGTAAGTTAGGATAAGCTAGCAATAAGCGAGTTAGTTTATAATGATAAGTTAGTAAGTTATGTATATATTTAGTAAGTTAATATATATATATATATATAAGCTAGTTAGTTTATATTGATAAGTTAGTAAGTTATGTATATATTGTTAGTAAGTTAGTATATATATATATATATATATATATATATATATATATATATATATATATATATATATATATATATATATATATATATATATATATATATATGAGAGATATAAGCACTAGTTAGCATTGGTTAGTATTATTTCTAAATTACCTTGAGATACACCAAGGTAATGAGAGTTGAGGTATCTTGGGTATGAGTATTGAATATCCGAAGGGGTATGTTAGTATATTAGTTTAGTATAGTATTGTTATAAGTTTAAATACATATTAGTATATAGTGAGGTGTATGGGTAGTTAGGTATATGTTAGATATGGAATTACCTTGTGATACCAAGGTAATGTCAAGGTATTGGGTTTTACTCAAGGTATTGGGTTTGTATATCAAGATGGGTGTGTACGTGGTGTGATGCAACATTTAGTTCAAAGCCAAGGTATCCACTTAGTATTAGTTTAGCAAGGAGTGATATATTTTGTCTTGTATATATATATATATATATATATTATAGTATTTTTATATCTAATAACTTGATACCTTATGATACCGTATTATGTTGGTATCCTAGTATAGCTAGCATAGCCTACTTACATAGTGTATGGACCCAATATTGTCACTACACTATTTTCCAGAGCCGGGTATTTTTTTTTTAATTTGGTTAATTGTGTATTTATCATAAATATTTATATTTATATTTAATTGATTGTTGTATTATTTTTCTATTGATTATTTTATGGTTTTGGCTAGCCTGGACCCATGTCAGACCCTAGTGGACCCATGTCCGACCCAACCAACACCCTTGTGAGGCTTATTTTTGGGTTTAGAATTATTTATTATATTTTTAATAAGTTAGTTGGAGAGATTGGGAGTTAGTTTGAGTATTTTTGGAACCCCAAACCCAAAATCCAAGTTGCATCCTAAAGGGGAGGGTATTTTGGTAATTTTTTATCCATGTAAACCCCTTTTTCATGTTGTGGCCGGCCCCTATTTCCATTCCCAGACCGAACACAGCCCCTCCCCCATTCTTCTTCTTCTTCACTTCTTCTTCTTCTTCTTCTTCTTCTTCTTCTTCTTCTTCTTCTCCACTCTCCACTCTTTCTTCTTCTTTCCTTCTTCCAACTTCAAGTAAGTTCTCCATTTCTCCTCTTTCTTCTTCTATTCTTCATGGATGTGAACCCTAACCCTACACTTTTTCCTAACCTAGATGAGTAGAGCTTAGATTTGGTGTTGGAGCTTGGATTGGAAGCTTGGAAGCTTGGTGTGGTAGATTTGGAGCTTTTTGGAGACTTTTGCTTGGGATTCCAACTCCCAAGAGGTAAACCCTAATTTTTTCTCTTGTGATTACTCTAATATTGTGTAATTAGTAGTTTAGAACCTTCCTAGACCTTAGGGCTACTCGTGGGAGGAAGTTGGAACAAGTTTTGTTGTGTTTGGAGACTTTAACACTAGATTTTGTGTCAATTTTGGGTGAAATCCGATATTGGACCAATTTTGGGTGATGTCCTAGGTTAGACGGACCTAGGTAGACGTGCTCGGGTGTCTTGAGGGTTAGTACGTGTCTCCGTTCGAACACATGAAGTCGTGTCGCAGAGAAATAGGCGTTTCGGGCGATTTGGGGGTTTCGTCGTCGCCGGTTCTATGTGCGTGTGCATTTTTTCCACGGATCTAGAATCGATAAGTTAGCATTTTTTCTAGGATCTAGACATCGATTAGAACCCGTGGATAAATTTTGGGCCAATTCCTAGTAGGTTTGGTGTGCGTTTCAGGAGGTTTTGCGAACCGTACACCACGTGTTCATCGAAATGACCGAACGGCCATTTCGACTTGGTTTCTTAGTTTCGTGCTTGTGCGCGCGTTAGGTTAGCTTCGGAAAGTGTGTGCTAGAGTTCTCGGGTTATATTTTATATATATATGTGTGTTTGTGCGTGTAGGGGTCGTTGGACGTGCGTTGGTGGGATGTTGTGTGTTTATATGAGTATATATATAAATGTGTGTGTGTTTCTATATAAATATTTGTGTGTGTATATATATATGTTTATGTGTAGTTGTGTGTGTGTTAGTGTGTGTGAGAGTGTGTGTGTGAGGGTGTGTGAGAGTGAGTGTGTGTTTGTGTGTATATATATATATATATATATATATATATATATATATATATATATATATATATATATATAGGTATATTTATATATGTACGAGTGTGTGTGTGTGTGTGTATTTGTATGAGTGTATATATATATATATTTGTGTGTGTGTGAGTGTGAGTGAGTGTTTGTGTATAGGTGTGAGTGTGTAGTGTAGTGTGAGTGTTTGTGTGTGTTTGAGAGGTGTGTGAGTGTGTTTGTGTATATATATATATATATATATATATATATTTGTGTGAGTGAGTGTTTGTGTATAGGTGTGAGTGTGTAGTGTAGTGTGAGTGTTTGTGTGTGTTTGAGAGGTGTGTGAGTGTGTTTGTGTATATATATATATATATATATATATATATGAGTATGTGTATATAAATATGTGTGTTTATATATATAGATATGTGTGTTTGTATATACATGTGTGTGTGATTATAGATATGTATGTGTGTGTGTACCTATACATATATATGTGTTTGTTTGTATATATATATATATGTGTGTGTGTGTGTGTGTGTGTAGATATATATATATATATATGTGTGTGCTTGTGTGTCTGTGTGTGTGGTGTGTCGAGAGGAGAGTTGAGAGCGAGAGAGAGAGCGAGAGGAGCGTGGCACCGCAGTAGCGTAGAGTGGAGCCGCAACAGCAGCAGCAGGCGCTCGTGGCGCCGTGGAGAGAAGCAGCAGCGCCGCGGCAGCAGCAACAGCAGCAGCTGCACTCAGGCGCAGTAGCGTCGCGGCAGCAGCAGCTGTACTCAGGCGCAGCAGCGCCGCGGCAGCAGAGGCAGCATGCCGCGCCAGCACGCTGCAACAGCAGCAGCGGTAGGGCGCCGCGGCAGCACGCAGCAGCAGCAGCAGCAGCGCTCAGCCGCGCAGCAGCGTGTGTGCAAGCGCGGCAATGCTGCGGTAGCACGCTGCAGCAGCAGCAGGGCAGCTGCAGTGCGCGGTTTCAGCATGTGCGTGCGGGCTCGAGTCAGTTTCTCCCTCCCCCCTACTTTTATATATATATGTATATATATAGAGAGCGATATTGATAGATATATAGAGATATTAGTATAGGTACATGTATATGTAGGTGAATATATATATATATATATATATATATATATATATATATATATATATATATATATATATATGATATGTGAGATGGATATATATATGTGTTTGTGTATGTGTGGATATATATATATATATAGATACGTAGATATATATATATATATATATACATATGTGTTTATATATATATGTTAGCCTAGATATATAGCTAGGAATATATATATATATATATATATATATATATATATATATATATATATATATATATATATATATATATATATATATATATATATATGCTAGATAGTTAGCTATGGTTAGTGTTAGAGAGGGGATAGTTGGGTATCTCAATACCTTGAGATACCAAGGTATTGAGGTGAGATAAGGTATTGAGGTAGTATATATATATATATATATATATATATATATATATATATATATATATATATATATTTTGATGTTATGTATATAGGTATATATATATAGATAGATAGCTAGATAGTTAGAGGGTAACATATCCGGGTAAGGTATCTCAATACCTTAAGATACCAAGGTATTGATATAAGTTGGGTATCGGGAATGAGGTATTTGTCTATGCACTAGGTTGTATATATATATATATATATATATATATATATTAGTATATGGTATATATATATATATAGATAGTTAGTTAGCTAGCTAGTGTTAGTAAGGGGTAAGGCTTGAGTATCTCAATACCTTGAGATACTCAAGGTATTGAGCGTCGGGACAAGGTATTGGGTTTTAGCATAGGATTGAGTTTAGACTTGCTTTTATATATATAGTTATATATATTTATGTGTGCTAGTATATATTATATGGGGTAAAGACGGGGCATATAGCGTAGGTTGAGGTATCGGATATCGAGGGTATCCCGGTATCTTAAGGAGGCGAGTTTGATGGTTTATTAGCTTAATGACCTAGTTTTGACCTAGAATTTTAGGGCACCCTAGTTTGACCTAGAGTTGACTGTAGTTGACCCTGTTGACCGCCAAAGTCAACTATTGACCTAGTTTGACCTCAGGTTGACTTTTTGACCCATATTTCACCGGTTTGACCTGTTTGACCTAGAACGACCCTAGAAGCCTATTTTTAGTTATTTTATATCTGTTTAACTCTTTAAAACCATGTTTAACCTTGTTTTTTGCAATAGGTCCTTACGACACCAGTTCGGATCGCCAGTTACTCAGGATGTCAGGCGAGTACATTCTCTGATAGTTTTAATTATCTGATGATTATTATGATTCAGCTTCTAGTATAGTATCATCTGATTTTCTGGCACGACATGGACTGGTATTTCTGGATTTGTTTACTTGCGACACATATTTTTCATGTTTCTGGCCTCTATTCTGGAATCACCTACTGGCATCACCTACAGGTATCACTACATGCATCACTCATGTTTCTGGCTGGACTCATACTTGATTTATGTGTCGGGTCTTGGATTCACTTATACTAGTCGAGACGGGGAAATACTCGAGTAGACATGTAAATATTTCCAACTGGAATTACCCCCTCTGGTCTAATCTGGAATGATAGCAGCTGCGTACCCAGTGCGCGGTGAGCCGTACTTACCCCTAGCCATTTACATGTCGAAACAGGTATTTCAAAGACACGAGTTCATTCTTTCTAATCTGGACTCTCTTATATTTCTTGCTGGTCTCACTTATAGTTTCTGGACTTGACTCATTACATGTACTCTTGCTGGACTCACTATACGTTCTTGTGCACATACTTGATCTTAGTTTAGATTTCTTGTATCTTGCAGTCATTACTATCTTGTTTATGATATTCATGCATCTTTACCTTTATGCACCAGTGATATGCATATATTTCTTGTTCATATTTATTTTCTTCACCTTGCTACTTGCTACAACTGTTTTATAGTTTTTATCATTTAACTGGAACTGCTGTTAGAGATGTACTTGCTCCAGTCCTGACTGGACATATTTTTTTCTAAAGTATTCGAAGGATTGGTGTCCGACGTTTTATGGACCTCAGCCTATCGATGGTCCAGATAGGGACCCTCTAGTTTAGGAGTGATTTTCGGGTTGATAGCCGAGATCACTAAGACCTCAGTTGTTATTTTTATTAGCTTTTAGCACCGGATTTGTCTCCGGTTTTGGATTGAGACCTTGTATTGTATATGATTTTGGATATTATTGTATTATTATTATTATTGTAGTTGTTTTTAGTAGCGGTTGTTTAGACTTTGTAGTTGTAGTCTTCTTTGTTATCTTATCGTGCTTAGATTCGTGATTGAGTACATTGTGATTATCGTTATGATATTGCTCCTCCGTTCGGAGTTGAGATCTTGACAGGTATATATATTGATTGCGTGAGATTGTTAGCTAGATAGTAGACTTAGACAACGTTCTACCGTTGATGCTGCGGCGTAGGCTGGACGTACCCACGACTCATGCCCGATTTTTCGGGTGCGGGTCATGACAAATATCCTAGAGATGGACTCATACAACCTAAAAATAGCTAGTTTGACCAAGTTTGACTAGTTTGACCAAGAGTTGACCAGTTTGACCATTTTGACTTAGAAGTGGCTTTATGACCTAGAATTTGACTAGTTTGGCCTATTTTTATTTTAAAACCTTGTATTGATATAATATTCCATATTTAGGCCTCTGAGACACCGTAATGGACATCTTTGATATTGTTCATCGGATTCTAGGCGAGTACATTCTCTAATAGTTCTCATTCATGATATCCTCTATGTCTCTTGTATCTAGTGTAGATATCCTTAATTTTTTGACACGATGGTTACACGGATTGGTATATCCAGATCTCATCATGAGATATTATCCCTTAGTATTTATGGTATATCTTATGCATGCCTTGTTTCTTGTTTCTTGTTCTTCTTGTACATGTACAAACATTGATTCTTGGGGAGACTTGCTACCCACCTAGAGAATCCTGTTTTATAATGTACCATGGTTTGATCTACTATGCCAGTCGGGGGAAAAGTATTTTGTGCAGATATGTGATCATACCCTCCTTGTGCATGTCTTGTTCCTTGAATAGTATTAATCACACACCACACGTATGATTAAGCAGGCCATTATCCTTGTGCAACTTCCCAAGCCGATCACATGTTGAAGCTGGTGCTCACTCACTTAGTAGTAGTATTTTTTGTTCATTTCTATGATACTCATTCTTTTATTTATTTTTAGTATTTTCTATATTGTATATCTCTTGTACCTGTATATTATATCTTGTATATTCGCTCTATTTACTGTTACATAGTTTATATCATTTATTAGAACTACTGATAGAGATGTACTTTGCTCATTTTTTGACTGGATATAATTTTTCCAGATAACACTGAGGAGTGGTACCCCACTCACTATGGGCCTCAGGACGTAGTTGACCTAGAGATAGAGACTTTGGCTTAGGAGGGTCTCATCCCGATTGAGACAAACGACCCCAGACTCGTAGCTCAGAAGATAGATCTTTTGTACTGGATTTGTCTTCAGTATATTGTTATTAGTATTTCTTTCTATGACTCATTGGATATATCTTGCCTTGTGAGTTGTATTTGTCTCTTCCGTTCTTTTATCTTATTTGTACGATTATTCCACCTTATAGATCTATAATTTAAGTTTTTATATTTTATTATTATATCTTGATTGCTAGATGGATAGTATTACCAAATAACGTTCTATCGCAGATGCTGCAACGTAGGCTATGTATTGTTCACTACTCGTGCCCCTACACCGGGTGCGAATCGTGACACCATAGGCAGACTAACATGTTACAGCAAGGTATTAAGAGTGCTCATCAGCTTGCCCTTGCTGCAGTAGAGAGAGGAGCTCCAGTCCAACAGCAGGTTGTTCCGTAGGTTACCCAGCTTCGGCCGAATAATATCCAGGACTTCAAAAACCTGGAACCTTGGGTCTTCAAGGGGATAGAGGGTATCATCTATGCTGATGATTGGCTCAAGGATATCGAGCATCTCATGAGGGTATCTCGTCTTGCTGAGGATCTGAAGGTTGAGGCAGTGGGACTTCAGCTATTCGACATCGCCCACACTTGGTTTAGGAATGAGCTACTTCTTGCTGATGCGAGGCAGTCTTGGAAGGTGTTCAAGAACCTCTTCAAGAGGAAGTTCTTTGCTCCGGCGGACAGATTGGACTTGGGGAGGCAGTTTGAGGGCCTTGTCCATCTTTATATTCTGGTACTAGGACGTGATAAGGTTTTACTAGTGGCCCATATAGGTTTGTCTTTTTGAACTTGTGGGATATCCTGTTCTAGGTATCTCAATTAAAATTGTTTCCTTTGATATCCTAAACTCGTCTTCTTCGACACCAAGCTTGAACTATCAACAGATTGCTTCCTTATTCTTTCTTGTCTTATCATTTGATATCTTGGTGTCATTTTCCTTCAGGGGCACCTTTTCCCCGCTTGTTAGGGCAGCAGATATGGTAGAACAGCTAGTAGAGCAAGATTCGATTGAGCACCATCAAGAGATAGTACTTCCTCAAGATCTGCATCGAGTAGAAATAATGGGTGGGCAACATGTACCAGAGATCCCAGAACCCCCGATAGTTCCAGTAACACCAGCAGTACTTGATACCCCATCATTGTTAGAAATTATCAGAGGTATATTGTCTATACAACAAAATTAGATAGCAGTACAGTAGCACCAACAGCTTCGACAACAAGAGCACAACGTCCTATTAAACCAAGGACTACAAACGGCTCTGGAGGAGAGTGAAAAAGAATATTATGGGACGTCGTACAGATTCTGTCGACTCAACCTGAGATATTTTGAAGGCACAGAGGATGCTATTACGGCAGATGCGTGGCTTCAAGGCATTGGAACGTTCATGGCGGCAGTTAATGTTCCAGTAGAGGAGAAAGTCAATCAAGTTCAATTACAATTAGAAGATCTTGCTCGTGATTGGTGGGTAACAAAGGAAGTTGGCTTGAAGCACCCTATCGCTTGGGACAACTTTAGGACCAGGTTTATGGCAAAATATTTTGGAGTAGTGGCACAGTACGAGCTGCATTAGAGATTTATTGATCTCAGGCAATCCGACAGAACGGTGGATGGATATGTAGTGGAGTTCTGCAGGCTGAGAAGGTATGCTCCAACTATGGTGACGATGGAGCAAAAAAGGGCTATGAGATTCTAGCAAGAGCTTCATCTCAAGATTCTACAACTGGTAAAAAGACATAACTACCAGATATTCGATGTTGTTTTGATAGCAGCCAGGAGACAGGCGCTTACCATCCAGAGGTTAGCTTCGAGGACTAGAGAGTATAAGAGATCTCATGCCCAGAATACAGGTGGAGGACCAGCACCCGGCATTCGTATTCGTGATTTGGCAACACGGGGCCAGTGGCATCAGATGAGATAATGACAATTTGGCAACAACAACCGAGTCAACATCAACAACACCCAAAAAATCAAATAGGATGTACCTATTATGGCAAAAGAGGTCACACATAGGATGTATATAGGATGGCAAGTGGAAGATGCTTGAGGTATAGGGGTTCTAACTACATGATAGCTAGTTGCCCACAAATACAGAGGCAGGAAGGACCATATCAACATTTCTCGGCATAACCAACTCCAGGAGCAGTTTCGTATCAAGAGTCAGCTTTAGCAGTACGGTCGTTAGCCCAACATCCGATGTTGACGCATGCACAAGTGTTGCACCAGAGACAACATCAGTTTGGTCAGTAGAGACATCCTCATGACAAAGTTTCAGTAGCACCGAGACCTGAGCAAGCAGAGTTTGGCGTGTTATAACAGATGTTGGCCGATGACGGTCAAATCAAGGGTAAGTTTTGAGCTTCCTTCAGTCATATCTTTTCGGTCCCGTATATTCGGCGAGTGGAGATAATTTTTGTCTCACTCATCTGCCTCTGTATCTTGTGATACAAGATGGATATCACATGTCCCAACTATGAAGGTACGTCGGCCAGAATTATGTTCTTAACTAGGTCGTTGGTACCGAATTATCCCGAGACTTGATCACTGTCCATTTTTTGGAGTCACCATAGGCCAGCGAGAACGAGTTCATATTTTAACTGACTCAGGAGACATTTATTTATATTCCTCCAGTTCTCTCTCTTTCTTTCTGATTGTGTCGATTGCTTGCGCATTTACTTGTAATTGATGTTGGCTATTTATCTACATGTCTCGTATATGCTTGGTTTTTAGTTAGTTGTAGCCCATGTGATCTTGTAGTGCATGAGTTGTGATTCCTGAGTTTCCTGCTTAGTTCATGAGTTCCGAATTGGATTATGAGTTTTCTTGCTTGTTGATCAGCTCGACTATCCTAAGCGAATTCCAAGGACAAAAATTTTCTAAGGTGGGTAAAGATGTCACACCTGTTCATATATTTGGTATTCTTAAATTTATGATATTTTAAAAAAATTCTTATAGATGTATTCATGCTATATTTTACATGTTGGTTCCTATTAATTATGTTATATTTTATTTAATTATATTTCTGTTTATTGAGGGAGACTATCCGAGACCAGTAGTGAACACCTTGGCAATTGTAATAAACCAGTACTAGGATCCGTATGTAGGATGGATATCTGACCCGGTTCACTTTTGGAACCACTAGGCTTATTTTTTATGGTTAGGATTCCATGAGGATTAGTTATGACTAGAATACCATTTTTTTCCTCTTGTGTATATACTCCTCTTTCTCTCTCCGCTCTTTCATTTTTTATTCATTTGCCTTACTTCTTCTTTCCTCTTCCTTCTTCCCTCAAGAGATCCCAACCCTAAGCCCTAGCCCTAGACTTGGTTCTAGGAAGAGGTTTGTTAGTCTACCAAGATAAGTACATCTTGCTCAAAATGGTGAAGCCATAAATTTTTGTATTTTTGCATATATATAGTAATAAAAAAGTGTTTGATGGGAAATGTTCTTCTTGATGTCCTCATTTGTTTTAGTTCTTGGAGTTTTTGGTTTTGATGAACAATTTTGAGTAGATATGAGTTTTAAAGTTAGTGTTTTCATGGGTTTCAAATATTTTTCTTGGTTTTGATCTATTAAAACATAGTATTTTAGAAAACTATTTTTAGGATTTATGGAGCACTTCATTTCAAGCATTAGGAGGAATAAAATTTCGAGATCGTGTACATTAGCCACCTTAGACAATTGTCATGATGTGCAAGGCTGGCCCCCATGGATATTGGTCACGTCAGTACTAGTGGACGGCAATATCCAAATACTTATATTGTACAATACGTTCCATGTAATTCTAGCACGGTGGCCTTATGAGGGACCGGTGCATAATATACAATGTGCTATGCGATTACTATGGCTCGATTGCTAAGCAGCTCATGGTCTGAGGATTTTTTTATGTATTTATTTTAAGATAACTCAGACTCCACATAACAAGCCATAGGATTGATTGACCGATTTAAAAGAGTATGTACTGGTAGTCTAGGGACATGAACTATTATGGTACGATGGTTCAACCCTTATCCTTGTTTGGTTGTAGGGTTGCGCCAAAGTATCATAATAGGTCATGTAATAAAGCTGTATATTATACTTATATCTTAGCAAGTATTATGGCATGTGTGTTCTATATTATACTGATGTGTTGTATCTTCGTCGTATTCAAAATTGGTGAGTCATACCCTGTCTTGGCGTAGTACGATACCTCTTATCCTTGTTTGGTTGTAGAGGTGTTATACTTCTCTGATGAAGGGTCATACGTTTGTAGTTGTGGCACGAATTCCTATTTTATGTACTTTATAAGTTTTTGCTTCATTCACTTATGCTCCTTTATAGTACTTGCTTTCGGGGCTTGACCCTACTTGTTTTGTTTGGCTAGGTTTAGTAGCAGAGCCCGAGGATCCTGTCATGTACCTGGCCAATGGCGCACAGCAGAAGGATATTAGTAGAGGAACTTGAGTGGGTTTCTTCTCCCCCATTATGAGTATTATTATGACCCGCACCCGATGTAAGGATGCAAGTCAGAAACAACGCCCAGCCTACGCCATAGAATCGGCGGTAGAACACTGTCTGGGTAATATATCTAGCAATATAATGAACCACCAATAATAATAATAGATTCAATCACAGATCTAAGATAAAAACGAGCACGAATATGATAAAGAATTGAAATAGTCACATACAACTCATGAGTCTAAATAATACATCAATGAGTCTGAAAGAATGCTAACAAATAAGTTGGAGACAAATCCAGTACAAGAAATACTAAGAAGGTACTAATCCCGGATCATCTATCTCATTCAGGATAATCCCTCCTGAGCTAGGGTCTCTGACTCTAAGCCCACAATATCCTGAGGTCCATAATGTATAGGGTACCACTCCTCAGTGTCATCTGGGAAAAATATATCCAGTCAGGAAAGGAGTAGAATACATCTCTAACAGCAGTTCTAATCAATGATAAAAACTATGTAACAGTAAATAGATGTGAATATACAAGATATACAATAGATACGAGAGATATACAATAAGAAAATACTGGAATGAATACAATAATGAACAATATGACAATGAACAAGAATACTAATAACTAAGTGTATGAGTACTAGCTTTAATATGTGATCGTCTTCGGAATATGATACAATATATATGGCCTGGCTAATCATACGTGCGGTGTATGATTAACACTATTCAATAACAATACTTGATACAATAAGGGTATGATCACATATCTACACTAAAGTACTCTCCACCCCCGACTGGTATAATTGATCCAACCACGGTACACTATGGTATAAGATTCTCTAAGAAGATAACGACTCTTCCCGAGAATTAGTGTCTGTACATGTATAAGATAATTAATGATAAAATACTTGCACCATTACACCATATACCAAGGAATAACATCTCATGACGATATCCGGATATAAAATCCATGTAACCATAGTGTCAAGAGAACATGGATATCTACACTAGATACAATGAACATAGAGGATATCATAAATAAGAAACTATCAGAGAATATTCTCGCCTGAAGTCCAAAGAATAGTCTCATAGATGTCTGATACGGTGCCTCGAAGACCTAGATATGGAATACAATATCAATACAAGGTTCCGAAAAGAAAATAAGTTAACCTAGTCAACTTCTAGGTTAACAAGTCAATTCTAAGTCAAAAGTCAAACTAGGTCAACTCTAAGTCAACTATGGTCAAACTATAGTCAAACTATGGTCAACTATGGTCAACTACCTATTTTTAGGTTGCATAAGTCTAATACAAAATAATAGGTTCAAATACTAAAGTCTAGGTCACAAAAACTATGTTGTAAGATACTAGGATACCGTATCTCCGGATACGTAAATCAAAAGGTAAAACATTACATATTAATATCAAACAATTATTAATAATATAAAATTCTAATTACAAACATTAAATAGATACCTTGGTTTGGAACCAACTTGGTATCACAACACTAAACCATAAATTGATACCCAAACCCAATACCTTGGGTACCCCCAATTACCTTGGTACTTACCTTGGTATCTCAAGGTAATACCCAAATACTTGTTTATACTAACTACCCGTAAATATATATATGCCACACTAATTATTATACATATAGTATACTATAATGAAAATAGCAATTTATGAACATATTTATATATATATTAAATACCATATATATATAATATTAAGAAAACTGCCAAACTGTCACTAATAACTGCTGTTGACCGTCGCTGAAGTCTTTGATACCGCTGATACCCTGCTGTTTTAGCGAAGGTTCTGCTGCTGTTGCTAAAATGTTGTCGTTGCTATTGTTGTATGCTATTGATATTGCTGCTTTGGCGACGCTGCTGCTGTCGCTAAACTGTTGTCGATGCTGCTGTTATATGCTGTTGTTGCTGCTGCTGTGTTGTTGCTACGCTGCTGCTATTGCCTTTGTTGTTGTCGCTAAAAACCCCTCTATATTAACACTATATATATATATATGCAACTATGCAATTTATACATATATCCTATAAATACTAATATATATATATATAATTACTACATATGAATATACATACACCCATACATATATACTAATATATATATAACTAGACATACATGTATACGTATATATAATCATAGAATAATATGTATACATGTATTATATAAGTATATATATATATATAATATAATAACTTATATATATATATATATATATATATATATATATATATATATATATATATATATATATATACATACACTACACTTTTAAATCGCTCTTATATATGTAGAATAATAGCTACATACAATATACATAAATAGATACATAGATCAAAGACACAAAGAAACATAAATATATATATATATATATATATATATATATATATATATATATATATATATATATATATATATATATATATATATATATTTACCATCATACACATATACACACAACAACCACATATGTATATACAATAACTAATAGATCTTCCATATGTAAAATAATAACTACATAAATATACAACACATATATATAATAGATATATAGATCTATGATATTTAATACATAAATATATGTAACAACAATATAAAATATATATATATATATATATACATATATATATATATATATATATATATATATATATATATATATATATACACCTCACCATGAATAAGAACACAAGAGAAATAGATCTACCATTAAATTGCATATTTCATGGAACGTATCACTCCGTATCCCACTAGATCTAGGATACGCTTGCGACATGAGTCCACCACACATCCAAACGTACCCCGAAGGATACGAACAAATCATATATATTATTTATGAATAATACGAAGAGTCAAATACAAATCTATGTGTCCATGTCAAAATGTGACATACTCAAAGTCCCGTGTCGGAGGAAAAACCCCCAAATCAATACACATCACCAAATTGATGGGATACGACCTATACGTACCCAATTGTGGATATGACACTAGCCCCAAACACACAAGCAGATGCCAAAATGATCTATAGGACCAATTGACATACAACAATTGTCAATCTCGGAATTCTCCTAAAATTGACACAAAAAGTACCATAACTTTCTCAATAGGCCTCCTATGAACACAAAACCAAATCCTATGGGTAGCCTATGTATATGGGTTGATTTCTCATGGTTAAATCTTAGATTTAGAACCTAAATTAAGGGGAAAAACTAAATTGTACCTATTGGGAGATGGAATCCTAATGCAACCTCCAAATATGATAAAATTGGCCTCCAACTTGTAGATCCTTGCTCCTCTTTGTAGATCCTTGCTTTCTCCTTCTAGATCCTTGCTCTACTAGTCTCCAATGGTGATTTGGAAAGGAATTGGAATGAAATTTGGTAGGAAAATGAAGTAGAAATGAAGAAATTTGGTTGAGGAAAATTCTAGATCTAATTTCCAAATGAAAAGAGGAGAGAGAAATAATTCCCCCCTCTATATAGGCCGACCCCCCTTTCCCCTTCCTCAAATCACTATGAATTGTCTAATATAACCCTTGGGGCCTCTCATGAAGAAATAATTAAGGAGGGAAGCTTCTAGTCTAAAGGTTTAATTAATTTAATCATCCTCCTAACCAGTGGGCTTTCTAAATGGGCTAAATTCTAACAATTAATACATGTTGGTCCATGAGTCTAAATTAAACTAGTTAGGTCCACTAACACAAGTCTAAAATAAATAACTAACATCTAACAATAATTAAATAATACAACAATAATTATTAATCATGCATAATATTTAATTAAATATAAAATTACTAAAATACCCTTTTCTAGAAAATGTGGTAGTGACAAGTATCATTTTGTATTACCTTTTGGCGTTTAGCCGATGGTACTTGTTAGTCGATTTATCTGGACATTAGTTCCTCTACATGATTGTATATTATTCAGACCACGGTTGACTTACAGTCATGTACTCTTGGCAATGTACTAGTATACCATCATGTATAACTAGTTTTATGATCATTATGATAGTGCGTCAGGGACGCCTAACTATTTTTTCTTATATGTTTATTCTTATTGATTCTTGGTTGATGATTAAGACATAGATATTCTTGACCCTAGGTGACTTAATTATAGTATGCGCCCTCTTGTCTAGTTGCAGCCGTGACTACCGTACAATATTTTATACCTTGTACAGGAGAGCTGGCCATGTCCGTCTTCGTATTCCAGTACTGGGGCATGACAGCTCAATATGGAGATCACCTCCTATGAAGAAGTGTCACGACCCACACCTAAAATAGGGATACGAGTACATGAATAACGTCTAGCCTACGCTGCAACATCGGTGGTAGAACGCTATTTGGGTCCACAATACTATCTAAATATCTCATACAATATATATATGGTACATGTCATGACATCTCAACTCTAAACAGAGGAACAAATATAATGACATGATTAGATATCAATACTCAATCACAATATCAAACTAAGGAAGATAGAGAACAATATGGAATAGAAAGATGAAATAAGAATCATAAAATATCTATAAGTCCACACTATGAGTCTAAACATAAACAACTCCCAAAATAATAATATACATACCATGAGTCTAAAATAAGGCTAATATAATGACTAAACAATATAAGTCTAAGTCTCCTCAGTTGCTTGCACTAGGTTCTCCTACTCTAGGGGAGTATTCTCTAATGTCTCATCGTCCTACGGCCCGTAGTAAGTGGGGCACTGCTCCTTAAGCCAATCATCTGAAAAATATATCCAATCAGGATTGGAGCAAAGTACAAAACTCTGAAAGCAGTTCCAAATACATGGTAGAGCATATATGACAGGTAATAGAAAAGAATACAAGATAACTAGTAATAGGAATGGAAATGAACTAAAGTAAATGGATAATGTAGTGGAAAGGAAGAACAGGCAATATGGAATATCTGCAAGTAATAGAAATGGATAAACTAGCTAATTTGCCTTAGAGTACAAGTTTATTATGTGACCGGTTTGGGTTGAACACGAATATAATATGGTAACTCGATTACATGTGTGGTATTTAATCGACATGTACATGAATACACTTGGGCTTGATCACATAACCAACTCCTACTCTCCCTTCCCCAACCAATACTCATGGATCCAATCACGACACATTACGAATAAGAATATAAACACACTGAACACGAGCAGTATGTGAACACGAAGTACAAAATAATTAATACCCAACACACAATAAAATACATGTGAAGAAGTACCTGCTGAATACGGTAGGGGATAACATCCCATGACAGGATCCATTTAGTACCAGTCCGTGTAACCACTGTGTCAGAATCAAGTAGATAGTTCTAGAACATGTGATATATACACTATCATGACAGAAAACTAACAGAGAGATGTACTCGCCTCTGGTCTTGGACAAAGGTGTCTCTCGATGCCCAAGCTGGTGTCACACAACCCTACATAGGAATATCATGTCACTTGAATATAATGAATGAGAAATGAGTTAAGAATGCATTAATATAAATTTTAGGTCATTTCTAGGTTATACTTAGTCAAACTTGGTCATACTAGGTTAATATCTTGATTTTAGGTCCATACCTAGCTTCTAGGTTGCTTACAAGCCTAAACTAGTACATACTAGATGACACTAGGTCATATGTAGGTTTTTAGGTCCAAACCTTATATATATATATATATATATATATATATACTACTATTACATTATTCTTATTTAATACCTTGCCAAAACCTACTACCTAGACATGACCTAATAATACTTACTTGTATCATACATAACTAAATACTTTAACCATTACCCAACTAGTTACCTTGACCAAGTAGGATACTTATACTAACCCCACAATACCTACTTGGAACTTACCATGATACCACACTTATAACACTAGGATACCCTCTCCAATACCTACTCTTCCTACAATCCTGTACCCCAAGTACTTGACTGCACCCACAACCTCTGCACACTGATATTAAACAAATATACCAATCCCTTGTTGCATAATACACTAACATATACCACATACGTCATGAATAGGCATGTATGATCCAATATATCACTGAACACATCTATTGCTACATACCCCTGCCCTTCAACATCTGATACTCAAAGTCCACTACCCTAATACTCAAGTAGTATTCAACTGATCAACCTCTGTGCACTGCAACCTGTATTTCACCACCACTCGCCCAAGGAGCTAATGGATTTGCTCTATTAACATCTATAATTGAGTTCACCCTTTATACTTTACCTGCAAACTGAGTTAAGATCTGCTCTTGCAATTCCCAAATCCTTTCCTTACCTTACTGACACTAGCTAAGTTACCTCCACATGAGCTAGGTACAATCCTTGATTTTTGATCACTACTCATACTCAGTGAATTACCTTGCTTAATCTCTGTGTGCTCATGAGGATACTCCTTCCTTTCTTTACTGCTATCAGTCTCTAATAAGGATGACACAATTGCTGCTGTAGTTATTCTTTCTCTAATACCTACAGTAAGCTCCCCCTTATACTCTTCATTGATGCTAGAACCCGACCCCTCACAATCTCTTGAACTGAATACTTTCTCATGATAAAGTGCTCACTACCGTTCTCTCTTTAAATAGGGATTGCCATCAATCACTTATCCGAACCCAACTCATGTGTTGCTACTATTAACCCTTCACTTCATAATTGTCTGAATACACTCCCCCCCTTTATACTTCCTATGCTGCTATCACTTATTCTCAGGTCTTCACATCCTGATACCATAATCCTCCCTCATCAACTGATGCTAGTATTTGTACACACTGACACAATTTCCTGACAACAACCTCAATACACCCTAGTATACTGCAATGCTCACACATATGATTTTTGTCTCTCTGATATTGGCATTACTCCAAGTCTGGAGTAAGCCTGACCCTCTCCAAACACTCACACAGTACAACTACTGAACACCTAAACTGCAGTATCTACTAATTAATACACATGTTAGTCATACTACCACTCACCTCACTCTTATATACTCAAGTATCTTAACTACACATCACCATGAACCATAGAAACTATAATATAAGTATAGATACATACATACTAGTAGTCAATACTTCAAAAACATAGGATGCACAATTAGGATACTCGTGTTACTCATTCTAATGAACACCAAAATTCTCCAATACTCCCCAAATACTAATCATAGATATTAATATCATCATAGTACAACTAAATTAATGAGTTACAAAGGAATTTGAAGAGATAACAAACTCACATGCACAAATCATCCAAAATAAATCTCGTATCGTGGCGTATCCCAAAATACTGTAATATGGCCTACTCGTATCCATTTGTGGACACGTATCTAGTCCCACAACCCCGATCTAAGTCTAATTAGACTAAGTAAGTCTCATAATACACACTTGGTGCATCAATCTCGTAATTTCTTCTAATTGTGCACGAAAATACCTATGTAGAAATCACATTTGGTGTCAATTAGGCCTAAAACTTTTTTCTATGGGTAGACCTAAGACATAGAAGGGTTCCTAATGGTCAAATAAATGAATTAGAGTCTAGAATGAAGAGAAAATTCAGATCTATACCTATTAGGAGATGAATTCCCAATAAATTGCTTAAATGGACACGATCCGGAAACAAGCTCCTTGCCAATTCCTTCTTCTCCAAGTGCTCCTTGCAATCCAAACTCCAAAGCTCCTTGATTAGTAAAAATGAGAGGGAATGAGAGTGAATTGAAGGTATTTGGTGGAGGGATGAGTCAATTTGGGGTAGAACACAATTGGGGATCTAAAGGAATAAAGAATGAAGAAGAGAGAGAGTGTTCCCCCTCATATAGGTGGCCGGCCCCTTGCCCCTCTCCCAAGCAATACTCAAAGACCAATATGTCCTCCACTAATTGTCATATAGGTAATTAATTATGAGGGCTATATTAGGAAGCATCTAATCCTAATTAAAGTTTAATTAAATCACATAATTAATAAAGAGGGCTGAGTCTATGGGCCTTGTCCAAAATATTGGGTTCAATATGTCATGACAAGTCTAATTAGGTCCACTAGGGTCAAATCCAAAAATTAGACAAGTCCACTAACCTTAAATAAATAATACAAAGCAACAAAATAATTATATAGCACACTAAGTAATATTTAATTCCTAAAAATAAAATAACTATGCCAAATTACTAAGTTATCCCAATTTGAAAAAGTGAGGGTGACAAGAAGATCTCGACAAGCTCGCCGGACCTGAGGACGTTGGTCCGTCATCCACGAGTTAGCAAACAACTACCTACGATAGGGGTGTTCCAAGGCACACGCTCGAGAACAAGAGTTGGGGTAGTCATGCCTGCCAGAATGAGCCTGCAATCGGAGCTGGGGGTAGTAATGCCCCGGTGTTCCAGGTTAACCCATCCTTCCAAGTGGACAGTAAATCTCTGTACACGGATGATTGTAGAAGCATAGAAAGTGTGCCTAAGATAGATGGCACAATTTTCTAAAAATAAACCAAATAGTAGAAGAATGACGCACTTTCTACTTGCTTTAGAAGAAAGATGCATATTTTCTTACTTTGGCGCACTTTCCACTAATTTCAGAGGATCGTGCACTATTCAGAGAGTAGAAAACTGGCTCACTTTCTTAATGCTATGAAAGATGGCACATAAACGATCTACTATCTCTCAACATTTAATGTAGTAGACTGACAGCGGCCAAGACAGAAACCGAAGAGTCCTCTGTCATCATTACAGCTGAGATACGACACGAAAATTTAGGTTATCGTTAAAAAACCCAGCCACTGTGCTATTCACTTCAAAAGTGCGCCACAGTGTCATTTCTTTTAAAAGTGCGCCTCAGTGCCATTTTTTTCAAAAGTGCGTCACAGTGCCATTTCTCCTCAAATTTGTTCCATAGTGCCATCTTCCTCAAAAGTGTGTCGCAGTTCCATTCTCTTCAAAAGTGCGTCGTAGTGCCATTTTTTTACTAAAAATGCACCTGTCTCTATACGACTTCAAAAGTGCGCATATTATCCTAACCGACAGTGAGCAGTTATGAATGCGTGTCTTACATGTCGTACTTCTCGTAAAAGGTGTACAAATAACTGTCCCCCATGACCTACGCTTTCCTCGTATAGAAAGCTACGTGTCAAGTAGGCGGCAAGTTGTGCACCCAATCATACATAACGTAGGGTGTTAATCCACCAAAATGTGCGCATAATGGTGAAATAGTGCTGACTGTCCATAGTACGCACACACTCTCATAATCGCTCCTAAACCCTATAAATGGGAACACAAGAGGTAGAAAGAAAGGGGGCTAGAATTCTCAAGCCTTTGAAATTTAAGAGCAGAGCGAGAGAAACAGAAGCTTCTCGTGCTATTGTTCCAGAGCTTTCTTGTTGTTCAACTCTCCAAGTTATTCTAGAACGTATGTCCTTCATGGATGGATTCTCAGAATATAATCATATCAAGATGTCCCCTGATGACGAAAAATATACCTCATTTCGTACACCATTGGGAGTTTACTGTTATACAGTCATGCCCTTCAGCTTGAAGAATACGGGTATAACGTATCAACGAGCCAGGAGTACGATTTTTTAGAAGCATTTACGAAAAATAGTAGAATGCTATGTGGATTACATCGTTGTCAAGAGTCGCTATAAAGATGATCACCTTCAAGATTTGAAGACTGTGTTCGAATTGATGCGCCACCACCAGTTGAAGATAAATCCAACAAAATCCTTTCTGGGAGTCTCCAGTGGCAAGTCCCTCGGATTTGTTATAACTTTCAAAGGTATTCACATTGACCACGATAAAAATAAAGATATCCTCGAAATGCAGCCTCTACATAATCTCAAAGAACTCTGTGGTCTACAAGGTCATCTGGCATACATTAGGAGGTTCATCTCCAATCTCTCAGGATGGTATCGACCCTTCACTTAGTTAATAAAGAAAGGCATTTCCTTTGTCTGGAATAAAGTATGTCAACAATCATTCGAAGACATCAAATGATATTTAAATAATTTGCCAGTTCTGGTCTCTCCGATCATTGGAAAACCCTTTTTATTGTATGTTCGAGCAATGGATCACTTCCTAGGAGCTCTTCTTGCACAGAAGAGTGACGAAGGCCATGAAAAGGCGATCTATTATCTTAGTCGCATGATGGTTGGCATTGAACATTGATACAATTCGGTAGAAAAAGAATGCCTCGCTTTGATATTTGTTATTCAGAAGACAGGACATTACGTGTCAGGTTAAACCATTCATGTCATATCCAGGGTAAATCACCTCTGGGTATTGTTGACCAAGCCGAACACAATCAATTCTCAGTTGGCTATATGGGCAATGTTGCTATCACCTTATGACATCGTATATGTCCTGCAAAAAGCAGTGAAGGGTGAAGCCCTAGCTGATTTCCTGACAGCTCATCCAGTACTAAAAACTTCCAAACTATATGATGACATCCCAGATGAAGTCTTAGAATCAAATATAGCAATAGAAAATGACACCTGGCAGTTATTCTTTGACAGTGCATCAAGAATAGGACCCGAAGGCAACATAGTAGCGGAAGTTGGCATAGTCCTAGTATCTCCTGACAAACTACTCATTCATCGAGAATATTCTCTCAGTGAACCATATTCCAATAACGTGGCAGATTATAATACTCTACTCATCGGCCTTCAATTAGCTAAAAAATTGGACATAGAATATCTAGAAGTCTATGGAGATTTTAAACTGATAGTCAATCAGATCAGGGGAGAGTACGAGGTTGGGCATGAAGACCTCATCCCTTATCATCAAGGGCGATCGAATTGGCTTAAACTTTTAAAGGATTTTCCATCGAGTATTTGCCTCATTTATAATCGTTTACAGAATATGGAAGCTGATGCTTTGGCCGTCCTAGCAGCATCATTGGTTGTTCTCCTAAAGAGACGACACTCAATTATAATAACAGGACGAGAGTTGTTCTGAACAAAAAAATAACTTGCACATTGAACAAAGTTATTTTATAAATTCAACCTCCAAGGATAAAGATTGGATAAACCCTTTTATAGACTGCGCTACTTATGGGATTCTTCCATAAGATCCGAAAGAATCCACTTCCATCAAAAGACGCTCACTCCGATTCGACTATGATGCATCATCTCAAATATTATATTCTCGTTCTTATGATGGATTGCTGCTACATTGCCTTTCCAATCCTGAAGTGAGGCAATCACTCTGTGAGGCTCATGATGGCATCTGTGAAGCATATCAGTCGGGTCCTAAATTACAAGACCTCCTCAGGAGAATGGGTAATTATTGTCCCACCATAGTGGCAGATATCGTAGACTACACCCGTAAATATAGATCATGTCAAATTCATGCTAATTTTATCCACCAACCAGCAGAGCTCTTACACCATACAGCTGCCTCCAGGCATTTTGAAGCTTAAAAATGGATATTATTGGTCCAATCAGCACTTCTTCTTCTAAAGGACATCGGTTTACACTTGCAATAACCGATTACTTCTCCAAATAGACATAAGCGGTCCCGCTTATCAAAGTTAAAATGTCCAACATAATTAACTTTGTCAAACACCATGTTATCTATTATTTCAGTGTTACCCGGAGGATAATACATGACAATGGGCCATAATTCTCCAGTCAAACATTCTTTCGGTTCTGTGACAAGAATCAAATCCAGAATATAGTATCTGTGGCCTATAATACAACAATCAACAGTTTAGCAGAAGCCTTCAAAAAGACCATAATCAAACTCCTTAAAAAGTTTGTCTCATCCAATAAACGCGATTGGAATAAGAAACTCGGAGAGTGTTTATGGGCTTATCGTATGACAGTTCGAACTCCAACTGGTTGTACACCATTCTCTTTCTGGTCTATGGATCTGAAGCAGCCCTTTCACTCGAAATCCAGATACCTTCTCTCAGAATAGTTATTGCTTGCATGTTCAACAGTAGAGAATAATGATCGATCATGCCTGTAAGAATTAGAAGCATTGGATAAAAAGTTTTTGTACATTCAACAGTGCATTAAGCTATACCTAGCACGCATTTTAAGAGCTTTTAATCGAAAGTTCAAGGAAAAAATATTCCAGGTCGATGAATTGGTCCTTTCAGTGATGAGACCTATGATCATAACCCATAAGAGCAAAGGTAAATTCTAGTCTAAATGGGAAGGTCCTTATATGGTGGAAACAGTATTCTCCAACGGATCCTACAGGCTGGCTAAGCCTAATAGAGATTTGATAATGATGCCTATCAACGGCAAATTCCTCAAAAAGTATTATGTCTATGTACGACATATTCTTCTCCATCTACAGCGGATTAAAGCAAGATACATCTTATTTAATCCCCAGCAATTCATAGCCTACACGGCCTCTCAAACTATTACCTATATTTATTTTTGAATAAGACATGGGTAATGGGTCCTCAAAGTTCCCCAGTGGACAATACTCAGATCCAACGGAACACTCTCATTGAGATCACCTTAACAACTCTCCCCAACCAAAATATTTCATTCTTAAAACCCAGTTGTTTTAAGGATATCATATTCTTGATCCCCAGTTGGGTTGGGAATAATCTTACATGTTTACTCACCAGTCAATAAGTATAATGTGATTCACATCCATATTATCTCTTAATTATATTTTATTTATTACTCCCTTAAGAGAAGATAAATAGTTTGCCCTTGAACTACTCTTTCTTTTCTTCCCCGGTGGAGTAAACTAGTAAACTATTACGTCCATGTCACCTCTGATAATATTGTATCCGAAAAAATTTATTATTTGTACTCAACACGAGTATGCCTTGAGTAATAAATCTACCAAATTCTTCCATAGAATTATCCTGCCATATCCATAATACCTCTGAGCATATATATATTTAATGCGTCTTAATTTGAATGTATCACTAAGGTAAAACAAAATTTCTTTATGTGGAAAGGACAATGTTGGTCCAGGAATTCCCATGAGTACACATTCGTCTAATTGACAGAAAATATTTCATAGTGCGCATGACCAGGCAAGTTGCAAGAATGTGCACGCAAACCACACAGTGCATTTATGTGCGTATCAGTAGGATAGCAAGGGAAAGTCAACATATTTAGTCTTTTCTGGCACACTTCGATGAAAACCTTCAGTCAGCAACACATATGCAGCACAATGAAATCAAAGCTGAAATTTTATTGAAGCTTAAATCATGATTACATATGATGGAGATCTATCTCAACAAGATTTTTATTCTAAAATTATGATTATACATATGGAAATCTATTACACTCAAATTTTTATATGATGGGGATCTATCACAGAGCCATCCCCATCTTTGCGTCCCATCGGCTCCCAATATAGGCACAGAAGAAATGGGATCCTCAGTGCAAACCACAGTACATAAAAAAAAATCCATGTGGTAGGCTAGGATGATATACAAGAGTGGGCATGTTTAAATTAGCACAGTCCTATTTCTATCGAACTCAATGGAGGACATGCAAGTCAAACGAAAACTATTCCACTATCGCCACCGCTAGAAGAACCGGTTGGGATTCTAAACCTAACCATGTAATCAGCACAGGGGCTATATTAAGAGAGTGATTCCAGTGAGCTGGGATTGAAGACAACGAACAGTCTTTTAGGTAATTTATTTGTTTAACAAGAACGACAAAGCCTATGATATCCTTCTACCAGACGAGCCTCCCACCCATCACTGAGAAGCATCTCCTCTTGTATCTTATCGACGAACAGGAAAGTCGGTGGAGCCATACTAGTATGGTCACCTTCGTAGACTCGCATATAATAGTGGCCATACTCAAGCCTCACAGCGAAAAAGAGATAAATTTAGGAGAAGACGTGTCAAGTATGGCATAACTCTCGAAAAATATTCCTAAAAAGCTGCCAGCATCTTCAAAAAAATCTTCGACGTCTCCTCAAAGACCGTGACAAAACCAAAGGAACAAGAAAAAGATATGTGCATGTCAGCCACGTTAGCAAATCTGTTAGGATTTTGTCCAGACTGCACGCACAAAATAACTCAACAACTTTTATGCTTCTAATTCAAAATAATTTTGAATTCACCTAAACGAATTCAAAAACTTTGAAAGGGGTCTTGAAGAAGCATAAAAAGTGCGCCTCAGATAGATGGCACAGTTTTGTATAAATAAATCCAATAGTAGAAGAATGACGCACTTTCTACTTATTCCAGAAGAAAGGCGCGCATTTTTTTACTTAAGTGAACTTTCTACTAATTTCAAAGGATCGTACATTATTCAGAGAGTAAAAAAATGGCGAACTTTCTGAATGCTACGAAAGATGGCGTACAAATGATCTACTCTCTCTCAACATTTAATGCAGCAGACTGACAGCTGACAAAGACAAAAATTAAAGAGTCAAAGGTTATCTTTAAAGCTGAGATACAGCACGTAGACCTAGGTTATCGTTTAATGACCCAGCCGCAGTGCCATTCTCTTCAAAAGTGCACCACGGTTCCATTTCTCCTCAAAAGTGCGCCATAGTGCCATTTTTCTTCTAAAGTGCGCCTCGGTGCCATTTTTTTCAAAAGTGCGTCTCAGTACCATTTCTTTCAAAAGTGCGCCGTAGTGCCATTCTCTTCAAAAGTGCGTCATAATACCATTTTTTTTACTAAAAATGTGCCAGTTTCCAAGCAACTTCAAAAGTGCACATACTATCATAACCGACAGTAAGCAGTTACAAATGCATATCTTACATGTCATACTTCTTGTGAAAGGTGTACAAATAACAGTCCCCCATGACCTATGCTTTTCTCGTATAGGAAGCTATGTGTCAAGCAGGCTGCAAGTTGTATACCCACTCATACAGAACATGGGGTGTTAATCCACCAAAAATGTGCACATAATGGTAAAATAGTGATGACTGTCTATAGTGCGCACACACTCTAGTAACCACTCCTAAACCCTATAAATGGAAACACAAGAGATAATGAAAAAGGGGGCTAGAATTCTTAAGTTTTTAAAATTCAAGCGCAAAGTGAGAGAAAGAGAAGCTTCTCGTGCCATTGTGCCAGAGCTTTCTTATTATTCAACTCTCCAAGTTGTTTGCATTAATCTTCAAGTCTTTAAAATTCAATAGCAGAGCGAGAGAAACAAAAGCTTCCCGTGCCATTATGTCAGATATTTTTTGTCGTTCAACACTCCAAGTTGTTTATAGCATTCCCCACATCTCTCTGTTATCGTGTGCATTTTTTCATCGTTAAGTGGTCCAAGGAGTAAAGTGATGGTTTGGAGATCAGATCACTACAACTATACTTTTCCAGAATCAAATTGTACTTAGATTCCTATTTAGGATCGTCTTTATCACTTTTTAACAGTTTCTAACATAAAAGTTTCGTATTAAAAATATTTCCTCGCAAATAATGACAGCTTAGCTAGGGGTAGCCATATCTTTCAGGATGAGCCCGCCACTGAGACTGGGGATAGCAATCCTTCCAATAACGAAAGTGACGTAACACTGTCCACTCTTCCAAAGAACAACGAGACTCAGACATCTGAGGCAGAAAGTGAGGCATCAACCTTCCCGTCAACCTCTTCCCATGTAATGCCAGTATATATGGCAGGAAATAATCATGACGCAGGATCCAGTAACCAGCAATGTCTTGAGGCCCTCAAGGCCATGATGTAGATGTTGAGCAGCTTAATGAAGACTCTGACTCATACCAGGTTGGAACTCAAAGAAAACTTAGTACTAACACAGCTATGGACCCCGGGGCAAACAAACCTGGACTAGAGAACCAACAAAGAATTTGATATGCCAGATCTGGCTCCTTATGTTATAAGCAGCCAGACCGTACCTCGATCCTCTGTCGCCCTTCTGCCAGACGATATCCAGAAGACTCTTAGGATTTGCGTACCCGCATTGATGCTCTGGATAATCTAGACAGGGTCTAGAGGCTTAGGATCCAGCAGCCCTATCATCACAAGTAGGATAACATGATATACCATTTCAAATATAAGCCACTATCTCTGACTCCATTTGACGGAAAGACATCGCTCCGTCAATACATGAGATACTCTCAGTCCATAATAGGCTACCTAACTCGGGATGATGCCTTACTCATCAACTTATTCATCGAAGAACTATTCTGGGTCACTTTTGAGTGGTTCTGTAGTATACCAAATAAGTGCATTTTGTCCTTTAAGGACCTGAAGTCCCTTTTTCTCATCCGATTATGTGAAGGATGGATGAATATGACTATGTCATCTCTGATGGACATTACCCAAGGGGACAAGGAACATGCATAAAATTACATCAAAATTTTCAAGCAGGCATTATTAAAATTTCTTTTTGACATCCCCAAATCTTTATTGATAGACATGTGTCGAAAGAACCTCCTACCAAGAGTAAGACTCTGGATGGCATCAGGCCTATTCAGTTATTGGACGACATTTATCATAAGTGACGTTGTTGCAGAAAAGTGCGCAAAAGATGCCTGCTTATTGGGATTCCAAGCTCCCAGAATTGATTACAAGGAAAAGCATCATTTTACCGCTAAAAATAGTCAGGATAGTAAAGGGAAGCAGGCCCTAACGTTTAACTTGTCCAAAGGTCTGACCTCACCTGTTACCAAGATAAAAGTATACGAGATTTATTCCTTTGACGATGATAATGTCATAGAAATCTTCAAAGTATTGATGAAGGGTAACAAGCTCCGAATACCTAACATCAAGCGCCCCAATTAAGCATACAAGATTGACAACCCCAAGTATTACCACTACCATCGATATGTCCATCATGCCACGCAAGATTATTGTATATTAAAAAGGTACATACAATGGTTAATCGACTCCAAATCTCTCACTTTGTACTTCAAAGACAAGACGGTCACTACAAATATGGTGTCCCTCTAGTTTGACACCTTCTCGACAACAGAACCCAAAGATGGTGTCGTCCCCATACCTAGGACAACCATGGAGGTCGTTAACCTCCCTCCAACCCACAGATGGGTTGGTTCCCCTTACTATTCCAAGAGGCAAAGTCATATGGGTTTATTTAGACCTTGTTTCGAATGTGACACAGCCAGCAGCACCTCATGTTTATAAGTCCAAAGAAAAGAAGATCAAGTCCTATCACATGGTCTTACTGTCAATAGACGATGCTCTCATTGGCGTAACTAGGTCGTTCCTAGCCTATCAGCACGACTGTAATGCTCCCGGCGATACTATACCTTTGGTTGCCACACCTGCGGTACCTGCCACATCTGAGTCGAGTCTATCCCAGTCTCTCATAGAGGACAAACAAAAGTAGAAGGAAATTCGCTATGATAAACCTCTGCGAAAAGACAAAATGCAAGGGCTAGAGAATCCTTACAACTTTAACATTTTGCACAACTGGCCAATACTCCCACTAAGTCGTCACTCTTCAAGCTCCTTCATCTCTCCAAAAAGACTCATGATGCTCTAAGTGAGGCACCACAAAACGATGACTCTTATCTGGCTAAAGTCAAGCTACTGGTCGAGAATTCTATCGCATGTCCTTACTGTAACAGTGTGATAGAGGGAATCCCGAATATCACATTCTATCAACAGGACATGTTGTTAAAGAATAATAGGCACGATTGTCCCCTGTATTAAATAGGGTACATCGAAGCCATTATTGTGGACCAGATATATATCGACCGAGGATCATCTCTCAGCATTATCCTATAAAGCCTACTACTGACCTTAGGGATTTTGATACATCAGCTGGAAGCCACCAATACCACTATCAGCGGCTTCAACATCGGAAGAAGTTACCGGCTAGGCAAAATTTGTCTGAAATGTCAAATCGGTAATCTCCAAACAGAAATGACTTGCTATGTCATCAATATGGAAGTATCCTACAATATCATGCTAGAACGTCCGTGGATACACGAATACATGATTGTTCCATACACTCTCTACTAGTACCTAAAATATACCAGTGAAGATGGCATGATCACGAAATAATTCGCCGACATAGATCCTTTCAAAGGGGTCAAAGCGTACTACTCTGACTCGATCTTGTACAAGCAAATTCACCAAGACGAATAAGGTTATGATGCCAATGATGAAGTGGACACTGTTACATCTTCGTGTGATCCCCTATGGGTCCGTCTCAAAGAATGCCCAGCCAAAACAGCTACTCCTATCATGGAAAAGCTTCAAAGGAGGGTACCTGAATCCTCGGTGATCAACTCCAGGGACAGAGATACTTTCCAAACAAGGATCCCCTTATTGTGAGAACCCCAGGGCAGCTGGTAGTCAAGCTCTGCAGGAAAACTCTAACACCATCAGCGTCACTGACAACCAGCGAAGAAGATAAACTGGAAGAGAATATCATGGAGTCTACCAATGTACCATCCCTCGATGACGTAATCCTTTTACATGAAATATCGTACTTCCTTAATAAAGGCCTCTCGTTGAGTTGTACGGTTGTTGAGCATTGGGACGTCACATTTTTTTAGCGTATGGTCTAGGTTTATATCTGCATACACAAGTGGCTGCAGCCCACATAGTAAACCAAATCCTCCTTAGCCAAGACCCATGTTTCATCATCCCTGCAAGGAAGAAAGGGGACAAATCCATCATTTTGGGGCCACCCATCCTAAGGGAGGTTACCCATCCTAAGGGAGGAAAGGTTGAAGGTCGCCAAGACTTCATCTCAGAAGATCCAGAACCGAAAAGTGGTAGAATACAACTTCACCGCTATAGTATACAGACCAAGCATATTCTCCAGAACATAGGATACGATCTGAAGAGAGACCAAGGCCTGAATTATGACAAAGGACGATACTTACCACTGTATCACTTTATCCCAAAAGGCAAGCCAGAGGCATAGTAACAACGAACCGGACATGGTTTAGGATATGTCACACCTCCTACAACTCCTGAAGACTCTAGGGAGGAAGACGAAACACAATCTCACTCTTCACAGTCTTTCGTATAGGACTCCGACAACAACATCAGAGACATGCTTAAACAAACGATGTCCATCCACATGGTATCAGTAGATCCAGAGGAGGAGGACGAGTACCCAATCGAACTCTTTGAAGTAGAATTATGGGCTCAAAATCTAGAATCTTTGTAGGAATTACGGTTCGAGCAGTACGAACCTCCTATGGAGGACGAGGTTGTACAAGTTGATATGGGTGACAACATTTCCCCTAAACCCATCTTCATTAGCTAAAATCTCCCAAAATAAGAGCGTGAATTCTTTGTCTAGCTGGTAAAGGAATAAATTGACGTCTTCGCATGGAACTACGAAGATAGGTCGGGTTTGGATCCGCAAATCGTGATGTATAAACTCAATATCCGGTCAAACACCAAGCCTGTAAAGTAACAACAATGGTAATTTTGCCCAGACATTATGAACGTCATTGAAGCGAAGGTGAATAAGCTAATAGCGAGTGGCTTTATCCGCAAAAAATAATATCCGGATTGGATAGCTAACATCATCTCCGTCATCAAAAAAATAATAAAATTTGAGCCTACATCGACTTTCATGATTTGAACGTGGCTTCCCCAAAGGATGAATTCTCTCTCCCAATCATAGACGTGATAATCGATAACACTTGTGGCTTCGAGCGTATGTCCTTCATGGACGAGTTTTCAGGCTACAACCAAATTAAGATATTTCCAGATGATGAGAAGCATACATAGTTTCTGATGCCAATAGGGGTGTATTGTTACACCATAATGTCCTTCGGTCTGAAGAATACAGGTGCTATATACCAACGATCTATGAGCACTATCTTTCGTAATCATCTGGACAAAATAGTAGAATATTACGTTGAGGACATTGTTGTCAAGAGCCATTTTCAAGACGATTATCTCCATGACCTAAAGATAGTATTCGATCTAATGCGAGCCTACCAGATTAAGATGAACCCCAACAAATAATTCTTAGGACTCACCAGCGTTAAGTTTCATGACCCACACTCGGTGTAGGGGCACGAGTAGTGAACAATGCCTAGCCTACGCCGCAGTATCGGCAGTAGAATAATGTTTTGATAAACTATCTATCTAGCAATCAAGATATAATAATCCTACCAAATAAAAATATGAATACTCAATCACAGATCTATAAGATGGAAACAATCGCACGAATATGATAAAAGAACAAAAGAGACAAAATACAACTCACAAGACAAATAATATTCAATGAGTCATATAAAGAAATACTAATAACAATGCTGGAGACAAATCCAGTACAAAAGATCTATCTACTGAGCTACGAGTCCTCGGTCGTCTGTCTCAATCAGGATAAGACCCTCCTGAGCCAAAGTCTCTAGCTCTAAGCCAACTATGTCCTGAGGCCCATAGTGAGTGGGGTACCACTCCTCAGTGTCATCTGAAAAAAAATATTCAGTCAGAAAAGGAGCAAAGTACATATCTAACAGCAGTTCTAATAAATGATATAAAGTATGTAATAGTAAATAGAGCGAATATACAAGATGCAATATACAGGTACAAGAAATATGTAATATAAAAAGTACTGAAAATAAATACAAGAATGAGTATCATAGAAATGAACAAGAAATACTAATACTAAGTAAGTGAGCACCAGCTTCAACATATGATCGGCTTGAAAACTTGCACAAGGATAATGGCCTGGTTAATCATACGTGCGGTATATCACTACCAGAAAAAGTCAAATTAGCGACGTCTAAAAACGTCGCTAAATAACAATAAATCGTCGCTAATTAGGTTTAGCGACGTAATTAGTGACGTTCTGAAGCAGTCGGAAAACACCAAGTCGCTAAAACAAAAAACGTCGCTAAACGTCGCTATACCGACGTTTTTTAGCGACTTCAATGTGTCGCTGAATTTAGCGACGTTTTACGACGCCAAGTCACTAAAAAGCGACGTTCATTAAAGTCGCTAAAGGTCGCTGATTAGCGACGTCAATCGCGACGTTACACCGACGTCTTTAATGACCTGGCTATACTTGCCATGTCAGCAATTGGCGACGCTTAGCGACGACTTTAGCGACATCATTAGCGACGAACTTAGCGACGTTTTACAGAGTCGCTGATTAGCGACGTAATTAGCGACGTAGATTAACGTCGCTAAGCGTCGCTACACGTCGCTAATAACGTCGCTAATTTAAAAAAAAAATAAAAAAAAATTTCCAGAATCAAATATTGGTGATTCCCTGCAGTTTTACAGCATCTTCATCATACACACCAACATGATTCAATCTAGTTAACTATATAATCCAATTAAATTAAAAACCACAAGAAGTATCAATCCAATTAAATGTGGATAACTATATAATCCAATTAAATTAACTAAAAAATTCAAGACCACAAGAAGCATCATACATCATGTCTATTGTTGAAGTACCAATAATTCATAAATAATAATAAAAATAACTAGACTACTACGGATCTGCAGGAGGCTGACCAGCGGCGCGCTTCAAGGATAACAACTCCTCATACTCGTCCCGTGGAATCGACACCGATGTCGATGGAGAAGACAGTGACGTCGGTGGCGGCCGTGCCCGCTCCAAGTCTGCGAGTCGCTGGTTGTAAGAATCCAGGGTATTTAACAGCCTCGTACTGCTATCACCCATTGAATCCTGCATCCTCGTCAGGTTCTCGCCCATCGATAGCTGTGACGCATGCATCCTCGTCAGCTTCTCGCCCATCGATAGCTGTGACGCCTGCAGCTCCATGATGTTGCGATCATTGGAGGCTCTAATATCATTTGTCAATTCTCGTAGCTCCGTCATGCTGCGGTCGAGCATATCCAATCGTGCGATAAGCATCGGATCGTCCGCCTGCGGCTGGGACCGGGACTGGTCCTCCATACTTCGCAGTAAGTCGTTACGGAGAGACGCAATCTGACGGTCAACGGCCTCCTGGACGGCCTCCTGGACTCTGGCCGACGACTGCGAGGGCTGCGACTGCGAGGGGTGTGTGGAATGCACAGCTGTCGGGGAGGCCCTAGATGACTGCGTCGCAACCAGGGCGCCATAGGAGCCCGTACCGTAGTACGTACCCCTCTGGAGACCACCAGCTGCGGTCACCCACAGGTCGTCCGCCGACGGAGATGGACCGGGCTGCGACGAAGCACCAGCCTCTCCAGGTGTAGGTGCACTAGCAGTCGCCCGCTCACGAAGCCTAAGATACTCGGCCTAGAAAAGGTTTGGAAACTCAATAATTGCCTAAGTTATATTAAAATAAACACAAAGTAAAGTAATACTTACATAGGTCTGTGAGGCCCTCTCATCAATGAGATTTTCGTCCTTGCGATGGGTGGCCAAGAAGACGGTCACCATGTTTGCATCCTCACCCCTCTGTACCTGTTAAAAATATATTTTTTATTACTAAACTTAAATATTTTTTCCAAGTACCATTTTATGGTACTTATATTAAAATAATATATTTTAAAAGAAAAAACATACCAAACGACGGAAATGTTCCGTCATCGGAATCGAGCCACCACACCACTTGGCAGCATTCTGCCTAGCCGCCTTGGCCTTCTTAGACCTTTCCTTGTAGCTCGGATCGTCGAATCTAGCCCTCATCGCAGTCCACTGCTCAGGCGTGATCCAACCTTGGATCGGTTTTCCAGCACGATCACGAGCCTTCTGGTCATCCAGAGCATCTCGGATAAGCTTGGCGGCAACGGTAGGAAAGAGCCGCTCGATCAACTCGGCCCGGTGCGGAGGATAAAAATACGTTTGCTACAATAAATAATTCATTAAGTTAGCATCACGAATATGCATAAATTAGAGGATTTATTTAATATACTTTTACCTGGAAGTGCGCAAACCAGAACGCCTTCCTCTCCTCCGGAGCCTCAGAGTAGTTGATCCAAGGGCCACCGTAGTTGTTCCTCAGAAATTGGCCCAGGCGTCTCTGAACCGACGATGGACGATATCTATACAGAAATAATAATTTAGATTACTGAAAAAGTCAATATACGATGAATAAAGAGAAACACAAATATATACTAAACCATCTAATTGACTTACTTTGTACCGTCGGCCCAAATCTCTGTCCTCGTCTCCTCCGGTGGTGCGCATGGAGGATCTTACTGATGCTGGGACAACGTCGGCACGACCTCCTCTACATGCTCATCAGTCTCCATGGTTCCGTCAGCAGGAGGAACGCTGGACGAGGGAGTACTATCACGAGTACTATCACGCCTGGAACTACTCGTCCCAGGAGTGATGCCACGCAACGTCGTCGCAGTCGGAGATGTGGCTGCTCGATATACTGGAGTACTGGGCGACGATGATCCGAAACCAACAGTAGGCAGTACCGGAGTGGCACTCTGTCTACCTCGGGACCTGCCGAATCCTCCGCGTCGTCCTGTCATATCTGATAACAACATATGATGAATATAGAGAAACACAAATATATACTACATTCTACAGTCAAAATGTGATACATATCTCAAAGCATTATACAGTCAAAATATAATACATATATTCGTTAATGTCAAAATGTGATACATATCTCAAAGCATTATACAGTCAAAATATAATACATATATTCGTTAATGTCAAAATGTGATACATATCTCAAAGCATTTTACAGTCCAAATATAGTTACATTCTACATGGAATATTTTATATTTTCAATCATCTTCAGAAAATTCATCTTGTTCGCCTTCCTCGTCCTGCTCTTCCTCTTCCTCGTCTTCACTTTCATCTACTTCGTCCTCTTCGGATAATTCTACATCTTCTACATTATTACTCGTGTAATGAGTAACTTCCGTTGAGTCCACATCTACAATATTTGTTACAAGAGGTAGATCGTCCTCCTGATAAGCTATTTCGTCAATGTCAAAGGTATTTCTAGCTTTAGTCTTGCATACTGCCCACCAATCCGACCTCGCTGACCCCCGTCTAGGATAAGTTGTGAAGTACACGAGCTGAGCCTGACTTGATAGGACAAATGGTTCGTAGCCTTGATATCTACGCTTGTAGTTTATATCCACAAGGCCATGCTTGTCAATTTTCCAACCTTGATCTTGAATCAGATCGAACCATTCACACCTGAATAGCACGATATTAGCAGGTTCTGGGCCATAATTATATGTCAACTCCACAATCTCTCGTAAAATGCCAAAAAAATCATTGCCCGGATTGACGTCTTTGTAGTTTGTAGATTTGATACACAAACCACTGTTTTTCGTGGAATCAAGATCCAGAAAGCTGTCTCTGATAGGAGCATTTGTTGACTTGAACCTGAACCCATTCACACAGAAACTTGGCCATATTTTTACGGCAGTAATTGGTCCCTTGGCTAGAGTCCTAATAGATTCAGTCTCGGATGATATTAGACGATCGACCTAAATACCAAAGTAGCGATGGTAAGTTATTTGTTTTACAAGTGCAGAAATAAAAAGTAATTACCAAGTATCTTACATATGCGCTCAACCAAGAAGGAAAATGGTATCTCATTTCTTGTTCTACTTTTTCGTCTGTTATGTAGGGTCTAACCGACCTTAACTCATCATTATATGTGCTGAAAAACAATGATGCAACTGCTAATTAGTAGCATAATAATATCTTATACTATTACATTGAGATGATGTAAACGTGGACGTATTAATTACTTACCCCTCTAGCTTCTCCACTTCATCCTCGTCGCAATTGAGTAATATATACAATTGAGCAGCCCTTAGCTCATCGTCATTCAAATATCTCTTCTTCATTTTTCCCGAAGGCTTTCCGGATGCATTGAATACTTTGAGTATTGCATCATTAGATTCCTTATATGCGTCGTCGTTTCTGGGAGCTTTATTCCTATTAGTAGCAACATGCGGATTGAAATACGTCGAGCAAAAGTTTGTAATCTCCTCGAGAACATAAGCTTCACAAATAGATCCTTCAACCCGTGCCTTATTTTTCACCTTTCTCTTTAGGTGATTCAGATGACGCTCGAAGGGGTACATCCACCGATAACCGACAAGACCACCAACACGTGCCTCATAGAAAAGATGAATTGGCAAATGCTCCATAGAGTCGAAGAATCCTGGAGGAAACACCTTCTCGAGCTTACATAGTGTTACCGCAATGTCCCTCTCTTGCTTTTCTAGACGATCGACGAGCAACTTAGTACAACAAAGATCTCTGAAGAATATGCTCAGCTCTGTCAATGGGTCCCAAACGACCTGCGGTAAGAATTCCCGAAATGCAATCGGAATTAACCTCTCCATGAATACATGACAATCGTGGCTCTTCATACCTACTAGTTTGTTCTCCTTGAGGTCGACGCATCTTCTCAAGTTCGACACGTACCCGTCTGGAAACTTTAGACCCTGAATCCACCTACAAAGTCTACCTTTATCCTCTTTATCCAGTGAGAAAACTGACTTAGGTTGCTTTAACTTTCCATTCCCCTCCTCTATCAGATGCAATGCAGGACGTCTACATATGTCTTCTAAGTCCAACCTGGCCTTCGGATTATCTTTCGTCTTCCCCTTTACATCCATTACAGTATTAATTATGTTATCAAACATATTCTTCTCGATATGCATGACATCAAGGTTATGTCTGATCAGATTGGTGCTCCAATATGGCAGATCCCAGAATATACTCCTCTTCGTCCAGTTATGGGTGCGACCAAATCCGTCACACTTGTACCCCTTAGCAGGCTCTTCGATAGCACTTGGTAAATATTTTACCTCTTCCCATATCGTGCATCCGGGCCACCTTGGAGGTGGATTGGCCTTCTCCACAACTCCCGCACGAAAAGCATTCCGATTCCTCCGGTACGGATGATCCTTCGACAAAAATTGTCGATGACAATCGAAGAAGCACGGTTTGCCTCCGTATTTCAAACGGAAAGCCTGAGAACGGTCCATGCAATACGGACATGAGAGACGACCATGGGTGCTCCATCCCGATAACATTCCATAGGCCGGAAAGTCGTTGATGGTCCACATAAGTGCTGCCCTCATCTGAAAATTCTGCTTTCTAGAAACATCGTACGTGTTGGCACCTACTTCCCACAGCTGATTCAACTCATCTATCAAAGGCTGTAAGTACACATCGATGTTCCTCTTCGGATTGTTCAGACCCGGGATAATAACGGTTAGGAACATATACGGAGTCTTCATGCACATCCAAGGCGGTAGATTGTACGGAGTGACGATCACAGGCCAACACGAATACTGGGAGCCCGAAAGTCCGAATGGGGTAAAACCGTCAGAGGAGAGCCCCAATCTGACATTACGCGCTTCCTCGGCAAAATGTGGATACTCTCGATCAAAGTGCTTCCATGCTTCTCCATCGGATGGATGATCCAATACTCCTTCGATCTGTTTTTGCCTGTGCCAACTCATGTTTTCTGCAGTCTCCTTAACCATAAACAACCGCTGCAACCGCGGCGTCAAAGGCAAGTAGTGCATCGAATCGGTAGGCTTCCTTGCACCGACAGACTTTCCTCTAACAGTGGCCTTGTAGCGATCAGCACCACAGAATCTACACGCATCTTCATCCTTGTCGTCTTTGTAGTACAACATGCACCCATTGCGACATGCATCGATTTTCTCGTATCCCATCCAAAGCGATCTCACCATCCTCTTAGATCGATAAAAGTCTTTAGGCAACTTTGCACCCTCGGGCAAGATCTCTATAATCAAATCGAGCAGTCGATTATAGCATTCTTGCGACATGTTAAAATCGGACTTGATGCTCAATAATCTTGTAACCACCTCCAACGGTGAATGGTCCTCACAACCAGGATATAGTGGAGTCCTTGCATTCTCAAGCAACTCCATAAACTTTGCAGCATCGGCATTCGGTGCCTCCTCAGCTGCATCATAATTGTCTGGATTGAAACTAGGTCCTGCCGTATCATAATTGTCAGGATTGAAACTAGGCCCCGCCGCATCATAATTGTCAGGATTAAAACTAGGCCCCGCCGCATCATAAACCATGTTCACCAACCCGTCGTCGTAAGCATCGTGGTCTTGGACATCCATATACGGCTCCACATAGGGCTCCGACTCTGATGCTAGAGATACAAGTTCTCCGTGCGCGGTCCACTGATAGTAATTCGGCGTAAAGCCCTTCGAGTATAAATGATATGTAACTTCCACTTCTGGATGATATTTCCTGTTGCGACATCTCACACATGGACACTTAATTTTGGTACCGTCCATGTACTGAGGGAACGCCTTGGCGAACTGCAGGAACTGCTGTACACCCTCAATGAATTCATCCCGCACACCGCACATGTCATCAGGATGACGGTTGTACATCCACGAACGATGACGCAGATAGTAATTCATATCCATTTCTAGATACTTCTGCAAAATTGACAGTATGTATCATATAAATCATTACATGCAAAATTAACTTCTGTGTCTGTGTCAGTGTCCGTTATTGGAAAAGCAGTATATATATATATATATATATATATATATATATATATATATATATATATATATATATATATATATATATATAACATTACCCAAATAATATCTTAATACCACTTTACTACTATACCTTAACCCACTTCTGTGTCAGTGTCCGGATTTTAGTGTAGTAGGCTCCAGCCGAAGCCAATAAGTTTCTTGAGATGCATGTCCTTAATGATACATGCTGCGATGATATCTTTGCTCCATTAGAGGCTCTTCATACTGCTAGCTAGTGATTTCAGTAAGTGTTGAAATTAATCCTTTATTTATTTAAGCTGATTTGTAAGTTTCGTTTAGCTAATTCAACTGTTATAGTCATATTATTTAGACCATTAGGCACTTCTTGAAACTGGCAGTAGGGTGAGGAACTGAGATACATAACTCCGCAGTACTTTGCTTTCGGCAATTAACCCCTATATATATTGGGAGTGGAACGAGGAAGTAGCTAGAGCTCAAAATTCTTGGGGCACAATTAAGGACGGTTGCTTAGATCATACACTTCCTGGTCGAATAATTGGCGTTCTAATTAATTTGATCACATGATCAGTTGTTGTACGAATATTCAGGAATTAGTTCTAATTTGTTCACCCAATGTACGTAGTCATGACATATGAACATGGATTCAATAATAGCCATCATTTTTTCCCCTCCTCCATTGGACCAATGAATAGTAACCACAAAATCAAACAATTAGTATGTATGTATGTATATATATATATATATATATATATATATATATATATATATATATATATATATATATATATATATATATATATATTGCAAAAGTGCAAATAAATACACTTATGTTCTTTCTTTCTTATTCATCGATCCATATTATTTATTTATTTTATACTTGAAAGAAGAAATTAAAATCTGATCTCTACATGATCGCACATGCATGAACATTGTCAAAAAACCTAACCCTAACCCTAACCCTAACCCTAACCCCATGTCAAAAAGCCTAACCCTAACCCTAACCCTAACCCCATGTCAAAAAACCTAACCCTAACCCTAACCCTAGGTCCAGATCAGTGTCTGTGTCAGTGTGTGTGTGTGCCGTGTCTGTGTCTGTGTCAGTGTCAGTGTGTGTGTCGTGTTTGTGTCAATGTCACATGTGTCCTGTGAGAGAGAGAGAGAGAGAGAGAGAGAGAGAGAGTATACCTTGCCTTGCCGGAGTAGTCGCGGTCGACGGAGCTGGGGAGGGGGGGGGAATATGTTTTCGAATCAAAATTTCAACTGACGGGGAAAAAGGAAACCGACCCCTAATTAACCAAATTTTAGCGACGTTTAGCGACGTCCAATAAAAATGTCGCTAAATTAAATATTTGCGACGTAAAGGACGTCGCTAAACACGTTGCTAAATATTTTGAGTTTAAATGTCGCTATATACGTCGCTAAACGTCGCTAAATTAGACATATTAGCGACGTTTAGCGACCTTAATTGAACTTATAGCGACTTATCTTTTAAAATCGTATTAAAAGTCGCTAAACGTCGCTAACTGTCGCCATTTAGCGACGTCTAGCGACGTGTTTATAATGAGTCGCTAATTTATGTATTATTAGCGACGTTTCTTTTGACGTCGCTAAAATACGTCGCTAATCCCGCTTTTTCTAGTAGTGTATGATTAACATTATTCAAGGAACAAGACATGCATAAGAAGGGTATGATCACATATCTACACTAAATACTCTCCGCCTCCGACTGGTATAGTGGATCCAACCATGGTACGTTATGACACGAGATTCTCTGGGTAGGTAGCAAGTCTCTGTAAACCCCCTGATTTTGCAAAAAATTTTAATTTGGACTTGTCGTAATTTTCTGTAATTTTTAGGAATTTTTCTGTAATTAAAATCTAGGTATTTGGTAATTAAATAATTTTTAATTATTGTTAATTAATATTAAAATATTATGGAAAAAATATTTTATGGTGTAAAATGGAAAATGAGACATAGGTTAATTTTTTGTGAATTTATTGGACTCCGGAAATATTTTTAAAGCCCTAAAAACTAAGTAGAATTAAACCAAATTAAACCCTGAAATAAACCGGGTCTATTTGAAATAAACCAAACCAACCCAGACCCGGTTCACTGAACCAAACCCAGCCTTAACGGGTCGGGTCGGAACCGAATAGAACCCGACCCGGACCCGAAACCCTAACCGAACCATAATCCTAATTCAACTGGAATTACTGTTCCGGCGACGGCTACCCCTATAAATATCCCCCTCCGCCATACGCCGGAACCCTAATCTCCAGTCGCACCGACCACCTCCTCTCCCCCTCGCCTCCGCCTTCTCCGCCACGACCCGGCGCCCCCAGCCCTAGCCCTGCCTATAAAAATCCCCCCTTTTCTTCTCCGGCCAACTTCCTTCCTCCGTCACCACCTGCAGCGCAGCCCGGTCTCCCCGCCACTGTCAGCCCCCTACTCCGCCCTCTCTCCCTTCCTCCTCCGCCCTTCCCATCCAGAACCGTCTTCCGCCTCACCGGCCGCCCGACTGTAAGCCCCTGATTTTTCAAAAATATTAAAATTAGGATTTTTTAAAATTTTCTGGAATTTTCTGGGAATTTTCTGAAATTAAAATCAGGGTTTTGAATTATTACATGATTTTTAATTGATAATAAACAATATTAAAATATTATGAAAATAATATTTTTGGGTGTAAAATGGAAAACTGGACTTAGGGCAATTTTTCTGGAATTTATTGGACCTCAGACCTATTTTTAAATACCTAAAAACTATTTAAACTAATTATTTATTTAATTAACTAATTATTATTATTATTATTATTATTATTATTATTTATTATTAAATATCAGCCCGGCCCAGCCCACAGATACCCGGCCTACCCCGCGGCCCATCAACCTTATCGGGTCGGGTCGGGTCTGCCGAACCCGACCCGCACCGCTAACCCGCAACCGACCCGTTCTCCCCCAGCCCGCCTGAACCGCGCCGGCGCCCGCTTCCTCTGCCGCCACGCCCGGCCACGCGGCGCCCCGCCCGGCCACGCAGCCCCGCACCCCGCGGCCGACCCCCCGCTCTCTCCTCCGCCTCGCCCGGAGCGCCACCACCCGCTCCCCCTTTATAAACCCCAGGCCGCCTCTACTCCGGCCACACCATCATCCCGCTCCGCCCTCTCCCCCTGGCTCCGCCCCAGGCTGCGCCGCCCGCGCCACCGCCTCCCACCGCTCCGCCAGCAGCGGCCGCAGCCGTCCCCGGCGTCCAGCAGCAACAGCCGCAGCCGACAGCAGCAGCTCCAGCGCCGCCGCAAGCCGGCCGCGCCGCCTTGCCGTGCCGCCCTCGCCGGCGCCGCCCAGCCCCGGCCGGCTTCCCTGCAGCGGCGCCGCCCTCCTCCGGCGGGACCGCCGCCTGCAATCAGAAACCCTAACCCTAGCCCTAAATTCGAATTCCGTGTCGGACACGACACGGACACGTCTCGACCCTGATTTTCGGGTCCCCTTCAGGTGCGTGTAACTTTCGCCTCGTAGCTCCGTTTTCAATTCCGTAAATTGCGTTGTGAAGCCTGTATGACCCTCTCGGTGTTCGGACAAACTGTTCGGGGCATCGCGTCCTGTGGTGATCGCACACCGCGATCCAAAAAATAGGAAAAAACCAGACCCTGTTTCACCCCGGAACTGAGTGCGCCCCGCCAAACGGGACGACTTGGTCGCGTACGGTCTTCACAGATACGTGCGCGTCATCGATACAGACGTGTGAGTTTTCGTGGAAGCTGATTCGGGTGTGCGTGCACACCGAAATCAACGCGTATCCGCGGACATCACCCCGTATCCGCCTTTTCGGTATTTCGCCCTAACTTCGTGCATACACGTTGGATCGAGACAAAACTTGCGCCATCGGACTCGTAGCGATACGCTAGTCCTGTGGGTCAAGTTTGGTTCGATTCTGAGAACGTTGACAAAATCGCGTGTCGTGGGCCCCACAGGCCCCGCTCGACGGGCGATTTTGTGTTCGGCTCATCGGAATCCAAATCTGGAAGTTCCGTTGGGTTCGTATCAGCATTCCTGACCTGTTGACACTAAGTTTGGTGAATTTGGAAACCTTTGACCCGGACACGTTTTTCGGTGCAAAGCGGGCCCACCGGCGGACCCCGTTTTGACCCAAAACTGCCGTTTTTGCCCTTGTCTCCAAATTGGACCCAAGGACAGGCGTTTCTAGCTATTTGACATCTTCTGAGCGTGATGGTAATGTTTATTTCAGCATCCGGACTCATTTCTGGAAATTTCCCCGAGACACCAAACTATATTTGGATCCAAACATCAGGCAAGTACCTGCACTTCAAGTTTAACCTTTATATTATGATAAATAAATTCCCTGCTTTATTAGTACCATTGATGATTATATGTAGAGTTAGAACACTGGATTTCATGTCTTGAATAATATATTTCATGTCTTGCTTTTCGTGTCGGGCGGGAGAATACTAGGAGGCATGTAGTTTACCCTTTCCCCCTGTAATCACTGTGTGCCAGCTGTTGGTACGCGATTGTACCATCAGTCTTATACTTGATTATTCCCGTAGTCATTGTGTACTAGTCGTCTATGACGGCCCTATAGCCTTATAAACCCCTACATGCCAACTAGGTATTCTAAATATACAAGTTCGCGCACATAAGTTCCTGTCTTGTTACAGTTATATTTCTTGTCACATTTTATTCCTGTTTTACTCGAATTTCTGGTTTATAGCAATCAATCATATTTTACTTCTAGTCTTATTTTATAACATTATTTCTCAGTTAATTTCACTACTTACTTACGCATTTCTCAACATAATGCTTAGTCAGTTATTTTCTACCTGTCACGAATATTTAGTTTAAATCTTGTTGTGCATTGTGTACTTTGCTCCTTTCCTGACTGGATCCGTTGTTTAGGTGATGATGAGAACCTTGCCCCCACCTATTATGGCCCCTATGAGACAGCAGGTGATACAGTTGCAGAGCCGGTTCCCACCCAGGAGACTACTCCTGCAGAGTAGTTAGCATTAGTTGTTTATTTCTTTTCATCTTAGTAATCGGGTTTGTCCCCGATATAATCTATGGTTCTGTAATAAACTCTGGATCTGATTATCATATTCTGGTTATAAAATCTTAGCGTTCTTTTTCCTGCTATTTTTCCTTGCCAATTTAATTATTGTGAATGAGCTAGATTTATTACCTGTGATTATGCCCTCGACAGCGTACTACCGCCGACACTGCGGCGTAGGCTGGACGTACCCACGAACTCGTGCCCGAATTTCCGGGTGTGGGTCGTGACACTTCTCCAACAACCCGCAGCTGCCCGAGCTCCTACGCCGCCTCCCCGCGCGTCGCCGCCTCCGGCCCTCGCCGCCTCCGCAGTCCCCTGCCTCCCCCGACCGTGCAGCTCCGGCGAGTCTCCGGCGAACCAGAGCCCTAACCCTAGAGCAACAGTACCGGACATGGTTGACGCAGGACACGAAGCAGACGACCTAGACACGTGAAATTCAGATTTCACGGAGCCCTGTTCAGGTAGTATTTCCTCTCTCCTTGTTGATCCGATTTCTATTCCGTCAGTTATGTCGCGTAGATCGCGTGACCCCCTCGATGCCCGTGAAACCCGCTCGGTGCGTCGCATCCTGTGGTGATCGCGAACCGCGATCCAAAAACAGGAAAATCAACGCCCTTTTTCACCCCGAAACTGAGTGCGCCCTGCCAAACGGGACGACTTGGTCGCACGCGGTCTTTACCGAAACGTGCACGTCGTTGATACGGACATATGGGATCTCGCAAAAGCTGATTTGGATGTGCGTGCACACCAGAATCAACGCGTATCCGCCGACAACGCCCCGTATCCGCCTATTCTGGAATATACTGTAACTTTGTGTGCATACGTCGGATCGAGACGAAACTTATGCCATTGGACTCGTAGCAATACGCTGGTCCTGTGACCCAAGTTTGGTTCGATTCTGAGAACGTTGACGAAATTGCATATCGTGGGCCCCACAAGCTCCACTTGACGGGCAATTTTGTGACCGGATCATCGAAATCCAATTCTGGAAGTTTTGTTGGATTCGTATCATCGTTCCTGACTTATTGACACTAAGTTGGATGAATTTGGAGACCTTTGACCCTGACACATTTTTTGGTACAAAGTGGCCCACATATGGATCTCGCTTTGACCCGAAAATGTCGTTTTTGCCCCTGTGTCCAAATTGGACTTAAGGATAGACGTTTTTAGCTATTTGATATTTTCTGAATCTAATGGTGATATTTATTTCAGCAATCGGAGGAGTCCCTGTAAATTACACTGAGATCAGAGCTACATTGGAGCCAGAACCCCAGGCAAGTGTACCTTGCCAAATCCTGCAGTTTTGCTACTTATTTCCTTGACTTATTTATACATCGTTGTGCAAGTGTACCTTGCCAAACCCTGCAGTTTTGCTACTTATTTCCTTGACTTATTTATACATCGTTGTGCAAGTGTACCTTGCCAACATTGTAGTTCTTGTTACATATTTTCTTGACTTATTTATATTGATGTGCATGCTTGACCTAGGACCGTGTGACTTACTTAGCGTCTGATTATTAGTCGGGTGCCAACACCGTACGCGGAGTTGTGTAACGTCATTAGACATGGATACCGAGACCCTATACTTCTCATACTTGTCTTGTCAAGTACATCATAACCCAGGACACTTGACACTATTCATGAGACAGAATCTTCCTGAGATATTCATGGTGATTCTGTATAGGATACAGGTTTTATGACATAGACATTATATTCATAGACATCATATGACTTGCTGCATTAGTATTGATCTTGCATGTCATGGACATGAGGCGTGTGATTACATTGGGTGGGGAGAGACACACAGGCTACAGGCTGATTTATATATATATTTATTATGGTGAGGACTTAGACTCTATATCAGAGCTAGGCACTCTACTAGTGTTATATTTATTGTGAGACCTCAGACTCTATATCAGAGCTAGGCACTCTACTAGTGATATTATTTCTACCGGCTCCCCGACACAGAGCTTGTAGTGGATCAGCCTGAGTTTTATTGATGCTCTCATCTTGCATTTCACTTAGCTGGTTATTTAGTATTACCCTATTTACTCATTTATTTTCTGCACTGCATTTATTTTGGCTTGTATTATATGTACCTTGTTATGTCCCCTGAGGACCTGGATCCGGATTATGTCTCCAGGATTAGCTGACGAGATCTATCCCGAGGTATACGGGACCGGAGCATTAGCATTAGCAGAAGCAGGTGCCTACATTAGAGCAGAACCAGGGCCAGAGGACGAGATCGTACCAGAGGACTTCTCCTGAGTATTGGCTTGAGATACTCATTTATTTCTGTTTCTAGTTATTTTATTTCCAGTCTATTACATTGATGTATCAGACTTGTTCTCGGATTGTTCTCCGAGATACTTTTATTGAGATTTGTTAGTTTATTTTATTTGCATTATTTCTGGCATTTGATCTATAATTATCTGTTGTGGATGAGATTAGAGTAGACTGTGACTTGTATTATTGGACCTATTTATTGTTGTATTACAGCTTAAGTATGCCCCGATGGATCCATTAAATTGGGTTTGTTCATCGGTGTGTGCTGCTGGCCATTATCACGCGTCCGATCCCTCGGTATTTTGGGACTGGGCGTGACATAGTTTTTGTGGTGGCCCATGCAGGTCAACGACTAAATTATTCGGTTTCAACTTAGGGACCAAGCAAGCCTGCAATAATAATAGAATAAGTTTTTAGGATCTCATCCACTTGCTTGAAAACGTTCTTGATATCTATATCGTATTCGAATTAAATTTTCTTGCATCATGCCTTGATTCCAGTGCGCCTCTTATAGTTTATTTTTGATGCAGAGTAATGGATTCAAGAGCAAACGACGAAACTCCAGCAAACACACTAATAGGTGCGGTAGCCACCTACGGAGAAGATGAAGTGGCACCATTGAGTGGAGATCCCTCTATTCACCAAGGCAGCCAAGTAGATCAGCATGCTTCTAGATTTTGGTATGATGACATCCCACTGCCTCCGTAATTCGTTCCACCAATGCCTGTATTCCCACAAGGGCAAGCTATGGATGGACAATAGATGTTTTAAATGATCTACGCAATGATGCAAGCTCAACAGCAGATTCAACAAGAGACTTTGAGTCGCAGCCTAGCACTTGTACTGGAGCAGGCGAATCTACCAGCACGACGGCCAACGACGGGCTCTATCACTGATTTTCGACAGCTGAAGCCCCGTACCTTTTCTGACAAGGAGGGACCAATCGAAGTTCATGAGTGGCTCACCAACATACAACACCAGTTTAAAGCAGCTGAGCTTCCAAGAGAACGTTGGATTACTGCCGTCAGAATGCAGTTAACGGATAATGCACATCACTGGTGGCTATCTGAGGAGACACGTCTCAGACCAGACCGAGTCACTGGGGAAGAGTTCTCTAGACTCTTTCAAGAGATGTACATCCCAGCTGTTGTACGATCAGAACTCAGAGACAAGTTTAACCGCCTTACCCAAGGCAATATGATAGTAGAAGAATACAACGCAAAATTTATTCGTCTAAGTCGCTTTGCCCCAACCCTGATCCCGATGGAAGAAGAGAAGGCCGAGAAGTTCTTCGACGGACTAAACTCCGAGCTACAGAGACTGATCGGATCCGTTGTACCTACTTCTTACTCGAACGTCCTTGCAGCAGCCCAACGCATGGAGCGCGTCATCAGGAGAGAGACCAACCTGAAGCGGCCTTCCACATCCGCACCAACCAGAGCAGCACAAGAGGAGTCTGCAAAGCATCAACAGATAAATCTACCACCGAGAGCAGCACCAAGAGCCTCATTCCTTCCTACTTGTTACTACTGTGGCAAGATAGGCCATATTGAAAAAGAATGCAGACGCAAGCTGGGAATGTGCTTAATTTGCGGATCCAGACAACACTTAGCCAGAGATTGCACAACGCATCGAGGAGAAACATCGATGATTAACCGAGAAGCCTTACCAGCACTGGAAGGATATCAGCCGAGGCCACCCTTGGCACCACAAGCAGCACTCTTCCAGCAGGCCCAACAGCAGCAAAGGAATCCACCACAAGGACGCGAACAAGCTTATGCGATGACCTTGGAGGACGCGTAGATTCATGGAGTAGCTAATGCGCGTAAGTTTTATAGTTATCTGGTTCTAGATTTGCTTTAGTTTTTTTTTGCATGTTGGTTCGTGACCTCAGCCTTAACCTAGTAATTTTGAACTTGCTAAATACCCTAGAATATTTTTATAATTGATAACCTAATATGTTTTTATAAGTAATGAACTGTAGATTTCTAGATTTCCTTCATTCGGGAAATTGCATAACTTTTAATGCTTAGGAAAATAATTTTTCCTTTGTATTATTCTTACACCCTCAACCTTGATTCCCCTTGATCGTGCTGTGCTTCGAACACTGTTTGTAACCGTGTCATCTCTGTTGACCGATTATTCTTTGATTGCGAGAACGCAATCCTCTTAAGGGGGTAGATTGTAAATTCTCTGATTTTGCAAGAATTTTTAATTTGGACTTGTAGCAATTTTCTATAATTTTCAGGAATTTTTCTGTAATTAAAACCTAGGTATTTGGTAATAAAATGATTTTTAATTGCTATTAATTAATATTAAAATATTATGGAAATAATATTTTATGGTGTAAAATGGAAAATCGGACATAGGGTAATTTTCTATGAATTTATTGGACTCCGGAAACATTTTTAAAGCCCTAAAAACTAAGTAGAATTAAACCGAATTAAATCCTGAAATAAATCGGGTTTATTTGAAATAAACCAAACCAACCCAGACCCAGTTCACTGAACCAAACCCAGCCTTAATGGGTCAGGTCGGATCCGAATCGAACCCGACCCGGACCCGAAACCCTAACCAAACCCTAATCCTAATTCAACTGGAATTACTGTTCCGGCGACGGCTACCCCTATAAATATCCCCCTCCGCCATACGCCGGAACCCTAATCCCTAGTCGCTCTGACCACCTCCTCTCCCCCTCGCCTCAGCCTCCTCCGCCACGACCCGGCGCCCCCAGCCCTAGCCCTGCCTATAAAAAGCCCCCCTTTTCTTCTCCGGCCAACTTCCTTCCTCCGCCACCACCCGCAGCGCAGCCCGGTCTCCCCGCCGCTGTCAGCCCCCTACTCCGCCCTCTCTCCCTTCCTCCTCCGTCGTCCCCATCCAGAATTGTCTCCCGCCTCACCGGCCGCCCGACTCCTTTTCTCCAGTAACCCGCAGCTGCCCCCGGTCCGCCTCAGGCCGCCCGAGCTCCTGCACCGCCTCCCCGTGCACCGCCGCCTCCGGCCCTCGCCGCCTTCGTAGTCCCCTGCCTCCCCCGGCCGTGCAGCTCCGGCGAGTCTCCGGTGAACCAGAGCCCTAACCCTAGAGCAACAGTACCGGACACGGTTGACGCAGGACACGAAGCAGACGACCCGGACACGTAAAATTCAGATTTCACGGAGCCCTGTTCAGGTAGCGTTTCCTCTCTCCTAGCTGATCTGATTTCTGTTCCGTCAGTTGTGTCGCATAGACCGTGTGACCCCTTCGATGCCCGTGCAACCCGTTTGGTGCGTCGCGTCCTGTGGTGATCGCGAACCGTGATCCAAAAACAGGAAAATTAACGCCCTGTTTCACCCCGGAACTGAGTGCGCCCCGCCAAACGGGACGACTTGGTCGCAGACGGTCATTACCGAAACATGCGCGTCATTGATACGGACATGTGGGATCTCGAAGAAGCTGATTTGGATGTGCGTGCACACCGGAATCAACGCGTATCCGCCGACAACGCCCCATATCCGCCTATTCTGGAATATTCTGTAACTTTGTGTGCACACGTCGGATCAAGACAAAAATTATGCCATCAGACTCATAGCAATACGCTGGTCCTGTGACCCAAGTTTGGTTCGATTCTAAGAACGTTGACGAAATCGCGTATCGTGGGCCCCACAAGCTCCACTTGACGGGCGATTTTGTGACCGGCTCATCGGAATCCAATTCTGGAAGTTCCGTTGGGTTCGTATCATCGTTCCTGACTTATTGACACTAAGTTGGATGAATTTAGAGACCTTTGACCCTGACACATTTTTCGGTACAAAGTGGCCCACATATGGATCCCGCTTTGACCCGAAAATGTTGTTTTTGCCCCTGTGTCCAAATTGGACTTAAGGACAGGTGTTTTTAGCTATTTGATATTTTCTAAATCTAATGGTGATGTTTATTTCAGCAACCGGAGGAGTCCCTGCAAATCACACTGAGATCAGAGCTACAGTGGAGCCAGAACCCCAGGCAAGTGTACCTTGCCAAACCCTGCAGTTTTGCTACTTATTTCCTTGACTTATTTATACATCGTTGTGCAAGTGTACCTTGCCAAATCCTGCAGTTTTGCTACTTATTTCCTTGACTTATTTATACATCGTTGTGCAAGTTTACCTTGCCAACATTGCAGTTCTTGTTACATATTTCCTTGACTTATTTATATTGTTGTGCATGCTTGACCTAGGACCGTGTGACTTACTTAGCGTCCGATTATTAGTCGGGTGCCAACACCGTACGCGGAGTTGTGTAACGTCACTAGACATGGATACCGAGACCCTATACTTCTCGTACTTGTCTTGTCAAGTACATCATAACCCAGGACACTTGACACTATTCATGAGACAGAATCTTCTTGAGATATTCATGGTGATTCTGTATAGGATACAGGTTTTATGACATAGACATTATATTCATAGACATCATATGACTTGCTGCATTAGTATTGATCTTGCGTGTCATGAACATGAGACGTGTGATTATATTGGGTGGGGAGAGACACACAGGCTACAGGGTGATTTATATATATATTTATTATGGTGAGGACTTAGACTCTATATCAGAGCTAGGCACTCTACTAGTGTTATATTTATTATGAGGCCTCGGACTCTATATCAGAGCTAGGCACTCTACTAGTGATATTACTGCTACCGGCTCCCCGACACAGAGCTTGTAGTGGCTCAGCCTAAGTTTTAGTGGTGCTCTCATCTTGCATTTCATTTAGCTGGTTATTTAGTATTACCTTGTTTACTCATTTATTTTCTGTACTGCATTTATTTTGGCTTATATTATCTGTAGCTTGTTATGTCCCCTGAGGACCTGGATCCGAATTATGTCCCCAGGATTAGCTGACGAGATCTATCCCAAGGTATACGGGACCGGAGCATTAGCATTAGCAGAAGCAGGGGCCTACATTAGAGCAGAACCAGGGCCAGAGGACGAGATCATACCAGAGGACTTCTCCTGAGTATTGGCTTGAGATACTCATTTATTTCGGTTTCTAGTTATTTTATTTACAGTCTATTGCATTAATGTATCAGACTTGTTCTCAAATTGTTCTCCGAGATACTTTTATTGAGATTTGTTAGTTTATTTTATTTGCATTATTTCTGGCATTTGATCTGTAATTATCTGTTGTGGATGAGATTAGAGTAGACGTGACTTGTATTATTGGACCTATTTATTGTTGTATTACAGCTTAAGTATGCCCCGATGGATCCATTAAATTGGATTTGTTCATCGGTGTGTGCTGCTGGCCATTATCACGCGTCTGTTCCCTTGGTATTTTGGGACTGGAGCGTGACATCTCCCCAAGAATCAATGTTCGTATTTGTACAAGAAGAACAAGGAACAAGGCTTACACAAGATACACCATAAATACCAAGGAATAACATCTCATGACGAGATCTGGATATACCTGTAAACACCCAAATTTTTTAGAATTTAATTTTAGAATTTTAGTTATAAATTTTTGAGTTTTTGGAGATTTTTCTATAATTTTTATTTAATATAAATAAATGTTCTTCAGGTATTTATATTTTTGTGTAATAAATTAATTTTTAAAATATTACAAAAATTATATTTTTTTTAGTGTATAATTAATAATAGGATATTGTGTAATTTTTCTGGAATTTATTGGGCTCAAAAACTATTTTTAATAGCTAAATTGCATTAGTTTTAAATAAACCAACCCAGACCGAACCAACCAAACTGAACCTAATCCAAACGAACCGGATCCTACCCGACCCGCTAACCCGCACCCGTACCCGACCCGCTAACCCTTTGTCTACAGTAACTGAAACTTAATTCTTTTCCCGACCGCTATACGACTCCGGCGACCTAGCCCTTCGCCTCCCCTACCCTACGGCTACCTATCCGTTCTCCTCCCTTACCCTCCGACGAACCATCTGTTCATCTCCACGAAACTACCGCACTTCGTCCTATAAAACCCCAGTGATGCCGAACCCCCACCATCATCAGACCACCGCCATCACCACTTCGACGTCGACTCTGGCCTCGATGACTCCGGCTTCGACGACAACTCCGGCTCTGATAGGAACTTCCCCGAGCGGCCGCGACTGAACGCACGAGTGATAGGTAGCAGCCACAGTAATCTGCCACCGACGATCGGGCAACCCCCCGATGATCGTGCACCATCGCCCACATCCGTCCATGCGCAGCACAGTATGGAGTCTACCCTCTATTTTTAGTGAGTTTTCTTCTTCCACGTTGTATCGATTCTCAAACGGCCTATTGCGTTGTGTGCACAGTATGACCCTCTCGAACCCTGTATAATTAGTTTGGGGTATCGTGTCCTACGTCGGTCATAAATTGTGACATAAAACAAAAAATTTAACACAATTTATGGTTCAGAAAATTGTCCCAAAATCCCATGTTCATGGCCATTTTTCTTTCAACTTATGTATTTGTCTTACAGCTTAAGTACACTCTAACGGGTACATTAAATTAGGTTTGTCCATTGGAGTTGTGCTACTGGCCATTGCCACGTGGCTAGTCCCTCGGTATTTTGGGACTGGGGCATGACAATACCAATACGTGTAACCATCGTGTCAAAAAATCAAGGATATCTACAGTAAATATAAGAGACATAAAGGATATCATGAATGAAAAACTATTAGAGAAGGTACTTACCTAGAATCCGGTGAACAGAATCAAAGATGTTCGGTACGATGCCTTGGAGACCTAAAATATGGAATATTACATCAATACAAGATTTTAGAATAAAAATAAGTTAAACTAGTCAATTCTAGGTCATAATGCCATTTCTAGGTTAAAATAGTCAAACTAGGTCAACTCTAGGTCAAACTAGTCAAACTTAGTCAAACTAGCTATTTCTAGGTTGTATTAGTCCATCTCTAAGATATTGGGTCCATACACTATGTAACTAGGCTATACTAGCTATACTAGGATACTAGGATACCAATAAAATATCGTATCATAAGATACGCAAGTTATTAGATATGAAAATACTATAATATATATATACAAGACAAAATATAAAGTACTCCTAGCTAAACTAATGCTAAGTGGATACCTTGGCTTTGATCCAAATGCGGTATCACACCACCTACACACCCATCTTGATGTAAACTTAATACCTTGAGTAAAACTCCAATACCTTGACATTACCTTGGTATCACAAGGTAATTCAATATCTAACATATAACTAACTACCCATACCCTCACTATACACTAATATGTATTTAAATTTATAACAATACTATACTAAACTAATATACTAACATACCCCTTCGGATATTCAATATTTGTACCCAAGATACCTCAACTCTCATTACCTTGGTGTAACTCAAGGTAATCTAGAAATAATACTACCCATGCTAACTAGTGCTTATAAATATATATCTCTTATACATAAATATACTAGCTTATTAACAATATATACATAACCTACTAGCTTATCAATATAAACTAACTAGCTTATATATATATATATATATATATATATATATATATATACAAACTTACCAACTTACTAACTTATCAATATAAGCTAACTAGCTTACCGCTGTTGCTGCTTATCGCTGATGTCGCTTACTGCTGGTGCTTCTGCTTCTGCTGCCGCTTCTGCAGCTTGTTGATGCTTTTGCCTACTGTTGCAGCTGCAGTAGCTGCTGCTTCTGCTGCTGCTTCTGCTTTCTGCTGTAGCTGCTGCTTCTCGTTTTTCGGCCTGCTTTCCACTTCTTTCCTCTCCCCTCTAGCTCTCATGTACACACATCCACACATCTAATACACACATACCCTCACACACACACACACCACATACATATATATATATATATATATATATATATATATATATATATATATATATATATATATATATGTCACAATATACTCACACTAGTGATGCACAAGCACGCTCCTATTCTTTCATAACCAACAATACATCACAAAAAATATAAAAATATACACATAAATAAATATATACATATATATCATATAACAATTATAATTACAATATTATAATATCTATAACCAAGACAAATTAAATTAAAATGCAATGAAACAAATATGTGGAGTGCACCGCTCCCGTATCACACTAAATCTATGATACGGTTGTGATACGGCTTCACGACAACACCAAACGTATCCCAACAGAACGAGCAAGTCTAGAATTATAATTAGAAGCAACACGAAGTGTTAGCTACTCATATACGTGTCCGTGTCAAAATGTGATATGTTCAAACACCAGTGTCGGAAGAAAACCCCCAAATTAACCCGTATCTCTAAATTGTCGGGATATGGCCTACACGAATGCAATTATGGATACGACACTAGTCTGACACAACCAAACACATATCAATTTGGTCTAATTGACCTATCGACAAACACAAGATGTGTCAATCTCGGAATTCCCCCAAAATTGACACAAAATATCATATAACTTTTTCCATATGCCTCCTATGAATATAATTTCAATTCTTATAGATAGCCTTAGTATATTGAAGGGTTCCTAATGATTAAATTATAAATTTAGAGTCTAATTAGAGAAGAAAAATTGAATTGTACCTATTAGGAGATGGATTCCCAATAAAATCACCAAATTGAGGGTCCAGAGCCTTCAACTTGTAGATCTTTGCTCCTCCTTATAGATCCTTGCTTCCTCCTTATTCTAATGGCCTCCAATGATGATTAGGGAAGAAATTGGGAAAAAATTTGGATATAATTTAATGTAGGAATAAAAAAATTTGGAAGAGGAAAATTCTATACCTAGATTTGAAATAAAAAATTAAAGAGAGAGAGTCTCCCTCCATTCTCAACTAGACCGGCCACTACCCCCTCCTCCAAGTCACTATAAAATATCCATAATACCCCTTGGGGCTTGTCATGAAGAAATTAATTAAGGAGGGAATGTTCTAGTCTAATTGGTTACACTAATTAATCATCCTTCTAATGATTGGCCTTATTATTGGGCTCAATTCTAATTAGAATTAAATGTTGGTCCATGGATCTAATGTAACTAGTTAGATCCACTAACACATGTTCAAAATTAAATACTAACATCTAACAATAAATAAATAATACAATAAATAAATTTATAATATGCATAATATTTAATTAATTATGAAATAACTAAAATATCCTTTCCTAGAAAATGTGGTAGCGACAAGTCTACCCCCCTTAAAATAATTTTGTCCTCAAAATTCAAAGACGAAACTACCCCTAGAAAATAAAACACAACAAAATCAGAAAAGAACATACCAAAAGACACAAACAAATATGGGTAACGCTCTCACATTTTATCCTATCTTTCCTAAGTAGACTGACCCGGAGAGTGATGCCTCCATGCGACGTATACCAAAGGAATGGTCCGGTTCCTCAACACATTCTCTCTCCGATCTAGAATCTCAACTGGCTGCTCTGGATAGCTAAGAGTAGGGCTGTAAACCCCCTCACCCAAAATAGGTATTTTGTGTGTATTTTGTATTAATATATTTATTATAGATTATTTTAAATATTGAATTACTTTAGAGTATTCTCTTAGTTAATTAGAAAATAAATTTTTTTAGTATATTTACTTATGTAAATATTTATTTAGAATCATTTTTAGGCTATTTTAGATTTTTGGAGATTTTTTTAGAATTTTTAGGTAATTAAAACATAGGAAACCTAAATTTCTAGGACTTCCAGGATTTACTATGAGTACATACTTGCATATTATTTCTACCAAATATTTATTTTAGGTTAAAATATTTAATTATATTTTTTTGTAATTTATTTAGAATTTTAAGAAATTTATTTAGATTTTTGAAATTATTTACGATTTATTTGGATATATATAGTCTTAATATTAGATAGATGATAATTTAGTGTTAATAGATATTAATAAGATTATATATAAATTATTTGAATTATATTTAATTTTATTTAAGATAATAAATTATTGAGATAAACTCAAACTCTATTTTAAATTAATTTAAATCCTGAGCCTATTAGGAAAGCAACTTCATGCATATCCTATCATTATTTAAACTGATCCTAATCATATCCAAATTAGCCAATCCTAGTCGTATTCAATTAAGTAGTGTCCACCATTATAAATACCTCCTCCTTCATATTTTTCTTTCCCAAATTCCCCTCTTTTTCGTCCAAAAAATAGTCGAAATTCGTCATAAATTCAGCCTCATTTTCTAGTAGTTATGATGACTTAAAAAGACGATATCTCCTAGCTCCGGACTCCAAACGCGCTCCATTTTTTTTTGTTAGAACTATATCAAGGTTAGTTTTCTGAATATAGAAATTATTTTAATAATTTATGAACCTATTTTTTCAAAAAAATTCTAAAAGTGTCAGCTGTCCGAAATCAGACGCATTTTGGTATTTTTGAGATTACGGGAGATCCCGAACTCGGAATTATGAACCGTTTGAAGTTTCAGAAAGTTAACATGATGAAATTATATAAAATTACTTTTCTAGAATTTAACATACAAGTTTAATCTACTGTAAAATTCGTGCAACATAGGCGTAAATAGGAAACCACCAAAAACTATCATCTATTCGCCCTTGTGGCCATAACTCTTTACCGACTTGTGATTTTATAAAACTGTCAATTCTGGCATTCATGTAGTGCTAAAATCTATAGGATTTTATACACAAATCCAGGATTTGAGTCGGTTGACTTTTTGGTCAACGGATTGTCTCGATTTGCGTGTCACGGATCACAAATCCGTAAAGTTGATTTTCTTTGGACCAAAATTAGGGTTTAGTAATAAAATTAGATTATAATAAGATTAAAATACTATTTTAGGTTATTTTATTCATAATTAAAATAGATTAAAATGGAGAAACCTATTCACCCACTTTTGTAACCTAACTTGTTTAATTTATGTGACGGGTAGATCGGACGACGCCTTGAGTTGGGACTTCATTCTTTTTCAGACCAGGCAAGATACCTTGCCAAATTGCTTATAGTACTTTACATGCTATTTATATTTTTGTATATTCATTTCATTTTTGTATATGTATTGCATGTGTATTTTCTTTCAGTCATTACTATCTATTATATGTATGTTGACACACACTTGACACTTAGTATCATGAGAGGGCAATCATTAGGCGTATGGGCTATAACCACTCTGGTAAACCCTAGTATATAGCTCGCACTATGGGCGTGTGTCACGCTGGTCGATACCCCCGAGGTATGTCGATTTCTGTAGAGTCGCGCCGGTCGCTACCCCGAGGTATGACGATTTATGATGTCCCTGACGGGTGTGTGAGTTGTGAGGCTTAGCTCGAGTAGTCTACCCTTGCCCATACGTTGAAAAGTTATCCTCATTTGCATTCATATAGATTGTCTTGTACAGCGTACTTATATATTTTCAAACATTATGCATGTTTACTGTATTCAAATTGGCATGCTTCTATGTATCTTGTTACGTCCCTCTGAGGACCTGGTCCCTTTCCAGGTGTAGATATTCATGACTATTCGTAGGAGCACGGATCAGGACTTACTACTTATCTCTTCCGAGGAGGTCTTACCTTCTGAGCATCTTAGATTATCTCTAGCGATGGATCGCTTCGCTGATACCCTTATATCATCATCTTATTTATATTAGAGATTTATCCTTCTCCCTCATTTTAGTATTGATATAGTCATTGGTAGTGGATTTGTCTCCACCCGACTATTATTTTGGATTATTCAGACTCATTATTCTAGTCTAGTTATTTCTTTTCTATGACTTGTTGTGTGGAAGAGATTAGTATATCTGTGACTTGTGACACTATATATACCACATGTGAGTTTATATTCATATTACAGCGTACGTGTGTATTATGGTATCCATATATTGGAGTTGCCATATACATACGGCTCGCATGCTTACGTGTTCCTAGTCCTACGTATTTTGGGACTGGGGCGTGATATATTTTTGTGGCGGCCCATGCAGGTCGAGAGCATATTGTCTCGGTTACGTTACTGTACCAAGCAAGCCTGCGCATAGGACTAAAATATAGGATCTTATCCACTTATTTAATCACCTCCCTTGACTTTATCTCGCATTCTTATTTGTTTGGTTGCATTGCATCTTGCTTGATCCCTTCTCAACGTCAATCTTCTCTCGTGCTTGATAGGGGTTAGGAAGATGACTTGTACTAGGTATATACACTCTAGTATTCAATAACACTAATAGTTAAATTTTTATAAGTTGGATAGTATGCCTCATAACCTAGTAACACATAGTCCTTTTGACCCATTAATGTAGTATAATTGAATGACACCAACTATAGACTTGCATAAGAAGATAGTGTTTATCCAGACTGTAGACTTTAGAGGCCCATACCCCCATTTGGTCGACTAGATACTTAGACAAAAAAATTAGTATGGCAACTGTAGAGGCACAACACCGATCTTCTTGGTGAACTTAAATTATTCTGTACCTTCCTCCATCATAATTAAGCGTACTTATATTTTTACTACCTCGACTTATGCTGCTATTATAGCCTAGTTTTGCAAGCTTATTCTTTTATTGAGCTTGTTCATGACACATGTATTATTGGGGGCCCACACTAATACATTGTCTAAATCAGAATTAGTGCATTATGGTCTAATCAACCGTTGTGTGCTTGGTTCGATCTTTGTATCACTACTTTATGTGGATTGAGATATAGTTGACTCAACTTGTTAGACGAATATAATTGCCCTCTAGACTGGTCAGAGCATATCATGTCAGGTACACAACTGTTCTGATGTGAACATACAAATAGGAAATTACCAAAATAAAATTTTAATCCACAACTGCCTTGGCACTCCCTTTCAAATTATCTAATCCCTTTGAATCCCGTACTTGTATTACATCACCTCCTCCTTGAACTCTTTATTGTTGTTTTTCGTCTTCCCCTATTTCGGAAAGACGAACGTTCGTGCTTAGTATAAGTTTGATACACGGATAGTACTAGATATATCCCATAGGCCAAGTACTAGGATGACAAACAAGAGAGCGCAGGCACAAGAAGTCATAGATACGTATGACCTTAGTTATATTTGTCATTTCATACTCAAGACCCCCTTTATGACACAGGATCTTAGGTGCATAGTAGACGTAAAATTATATATATGGTACTTTAGCAGTTATGAGGATATGTTGATATCCTAACTAGATGGCATATCCACGAAGCTAATGGATGACACGCGTAGCAGTAGTAGTATTCTCTTTCTATCACCATCTCTCCCCCTTGGGTGGCTCATCTTCTCTTATATATCCATTCCTTATCTCGTGCTTAACTCTTCCTATCATAGTCGTATCCTTTTATGCCATTATGAATTGTTTGAATTACTTCAACCCCACCCTTATTTGGTTAGTTAAAACATAAATGGTTTAGTAAATGATTAATAACTAAAAGATGAGTACATAATAATAACCCTTATGTATATGCACTATAGCAATATCTGTATCATTTTATTATTTTAAAACCATGTATAGCATCCCTTAGTCTAATAGGAATAAGTTGGATTAGTTGAATTAGTAATTACTTCTAATAGTTTTATAAAGTTAGTCAAGACCATAACTGTTGCCCTAAAAACCTAGACTAATCTTAGGAAAGAGTTGAAGGCACTTGTTACGAACTGACAACTATGACAATTCGCTGGCAAAGTAGCGACAGATGCAGCTAGACCATTATAGTAGAGTAGTCGAAGTATTTGCAGACATACTGGTCAGGTGACATGGCAGTATTAGACTACGATAATCGACGGTTATAAAAAAAATCATGGTTGTGAGATTTCAGACAAGTATCCCAAGATTCTCAGCCCAATAAATAAATTTGTCTTATAACCTAAACAATAGCCACAAGAGACTTTGACTACTAGTGGAACTTTTGTAAGTTGGGTAGTATAGACGAGTTAGAGGATGATAGAATAATGTATGGACAATAAATAAGAAAGTTTTAGAATGGTAGACCATAACTTTTAGGAAGCACTACTAGATAATAATGAAGTGTAATAGCTATAGTGATTTATTACGAATATTGGTTTGTGTTAATTTCGAGGACGAAATTCTTTTAAGTTGGGTAGATTGTAAACCCCCTCACCCAAAATAGGTATTTTGTGTGTATTTTATATTAATATATTTATTATAGATTATTTTAAATATTGAATTACTTTAGAATATTCTCTTAGTTAATTAGAAAATAAATTTCTTAGTATATTTACTTATGTAAATATTTATTTAGAATCATTTTTAGGCTATTTTAGATTTTTGGAGATTTTTCTAGAATTTTTAGGTAATTAAAACATAGGGAACCTAAATTTTTAGGACTTCCATGATTTACTATGAGTACATACTTGCATATTATTTCTACCAAATATTTATTTTAGGTTAAAATATTTAATTATATTTTTCTGTAATTTATTTAGAAGTTTAAGAAATTTATTTAGATTTTTAAAATTATTTACGATTTATTTGGATATATATAGTCTTAATATTAGATAGATGATAATTTAGTGTTAATAGATATTAATAAGATTATATATAAATTATTTGAATTATATTTAATTTTATTTTAGATAATAAATTATTGAGATAAACTCAAACTCTATTTTAAATTAATTTAAATCCTGAGCCTACTAGGAAAGCAACTTCATGCATATTCTATCATTATTTAAACTGATCCTAATCATATCCAAATTAGCCAATCCTAGTCGTATTCAATTAAGTAGTGTCCACCATTATAAATACCTCCTCCTTCATATTTTTTTTTCTCAAATTCCCCTCTTTTTCGTCCAAAAAATAGTCAAAATTTGTCATAAATTCAGCCTCATTTTCTAGTAGTTATGACGACTTAAAAAGACGATATCTCCTAGCTCCGGACTCCAAACGTGCTCCAGTTTTTTTTTGTTAGAACTATATCAAGGTTAGTTTTCTGAATATATAAATTATTATAATAATTTATGAACCTATTTTTCCAAAAAAATTCTAAAATTGTCAGCTGTCCGAAATTAGACGCATTTTGGTATTTTTGAGATTACGGGAGGTCCCGAACTCGGAATTACGAACCATTTGAAGTTTCAAAAAGTTGACATGATGAACTTACATAAATTTACTTTTCCATAATTTAACATACAAGTTTAGTCTACTATAAAATTCGTGCAACATAGGCGTAAATAGAAAACCACCAAAAACTATCATCTATTCGCCCTTGTGGCCATAACTCTTTACCGATTTGTGATTTTATAAAATCGTCGATTCTGGCATTCACATAGCGCTAAAATCTATAGGATTTTACACACAAATCCAGGATTTGAGTCGGTTGACTTTTTGGTCAACGGATTGCCTCGATTTGCGTGCCACGGATCACAAATCTGTAAAGTTGATTTTCTTTGGACCAAAATTAGGGTTTAGTAATAAAATCAGATTATAATAAGATTAAAATACTATTTTAGGTTATTTTATTCAGAATTAAAATAGATTAAAATGGAGGAACCTATTCACCCACTTTTGTAACCTAACTTGTTTAATTTATGTGACGGGTAGATCGGACGACGCCTTGAGTTGAGACTTCATTCTTTTTCAGACCAGGCAAGATACCTTGCCAAATTGCTTACAGTACTTTGCATGCTATTTATATTTTTGTATATTCATTTTATTTCTGTATATGCATTGCATGTGTATTTTCTTTCAGTCATTACCATCTATTATATGTATATTGACATACACTTGACACTTAGTATCATAAGAGGGCAATCATTAGGCGTATGGGCTATAACCACTCTGGTAAACCGTAGTATATAGCTCGCACTACGGGCGTATGTCGCGTTGGTCGCTACCCCCGAGGTATGACGATTTCTGATGTCCCCTGACGGGTGTGTGAGTTATGAGTCTTAGATCGAGTAGCCTACCCTTGCCCATACGTTGAAAAGTTGTCCTCATTTGCATTCATATAGATTGTCTTATATAGTGTACTTATATATTTTCAAACATTATGCATGTTTACTGTATTCAAATTGGCATGCTTCTATGTATCTTGTTATGTCCCTCTGAGGACCTAGTCCCTTTCCAGGTGTAGATATTCATGACTATTCGCAGGAGCACGGATCAGGACTTACTACTTATCTCTTCCGAGGAGGTCTTACCTTCTGAGCATCTTGGATTATCTCTAACGATGGATCGCTTCGCTGATACCCTTATATCATCATCTTATTTATATTGGAGATTTACCCTTCTCCCTTATTTTAGTATTGATATAGTCATTGGTAGTGGATTTGTCTTCACCCGACTATTATTTTGGATTATCCAGACTTATTATTCTAGTCTAGTTATTTCTTTTCAATGACTTGTTGTGTGGATGATATTAGTATATCTGTGACTTGTGACACTATATATACCACATGTGAGTTTATATTCATATTACAGTGTACATGTGTATTATGGTATCCATATATTGGAGTTGCCATATACATACGACTGGCATGCTTACGTGTTCCTAGTCCTACGTATTTTGGGACTGGGGCGTGACAAGGGCCCATCTCTATCTCCGAGTGATCCAACACGTGACTAGGATCCGCCATGTACCATCTCAACAGCGATACGTGAAACATGTTGTGCACTTCCTCCAATGCAGGGGGCAAGTCTAGTCTGTAAGCAACTGCACCGACCCTCTCGAGAATACTGAAAGGTCCAATGAATCTCAGACTAAGCTTTCCGCCTCCACCTAAATAAATCGTATCTCGTGACAGAGAAATCCTTCCAAACACCAAACTACCAACCAAGAACAAAATACAACCTTAAGAACTTAATCTATAACAAACAACCAATAGCAAGCATAAAACAAAAATTTAAAACTTTACCTCAAACTCTAAAGGTCTCCGGTGGCTATCGGCCCAATGTCGTTGTCTGTCCTACGCCACTCGAAGTCTGTCTCTGATCAGCTTAACCTTCTCCACTACATCCACAACTATCTCTGGACCTAGCAAAACTCTTTCTCAAACATCGTCCCATGACAAGAGAGTATGACATCTTTGATTGTACAGAGCCTCAAATGGTGACATCTCTATACTAGCCTGGTAGCTGTTGTTGTAAGCAAACTCTACCAAATAGGTATGTCCTTCCAAGATCCCCTAAAATCTAGTACACAGGTGCGCAGCATATCCTCGAGAGTCTGGATGGTCCTCTCTGACTGCCCATCTGTCTGGGGATGATATGTAGTAATAAACTTGAGCTGGGTGCCTAAACTCGCCTGCAAACTCCTCCAGAAATGAGAAGTGAAACGACTATCCCGATCTGAGACTATGCTGACGGAAACCCCATGTATCCTGATAATCTGCCTCACATACATCTCTGCCAGCTTATCCGTAGACATACCCACCTTAAAAGGCAAAAAGTAAGCCGACTTTGTCAACCTGTCAACGATGACCCAAATCGTATATTTTTCTCCTAGAGATCATGGAAGTACGAATACAAAATCCATAGTAATGTGCTCCCACTTCCACTTTGGAATAGATAATGGCTAAGGTAAACCACCTGGCCTCTACCTCTCGGCTTTCACCTGCTAGCATACTAAGCATCTGGATACAAATTGTGCCACCTCCCTCTTCATGCCGTACCACCACACACTCTCTCGCATATCCCAATATATCTTGTTGGCACTTGGATGCATGGAATACTGAGATAGATGTGCTTCTTGCAATACTTTCTCACGTAACTCCCTACTAGGAACACATAATCTAACACCATTCCGCAAAGAACAATCCTTAGCAATGGTGAAATTATCCTCCAATCATGCTCTCACCTGAGCTCTGATGCTCCTCAGAGATACATCCTCATACTGGGCTGCCTTGATTATATCCATCAATTATGAGTGTATCTGCAACCCCCACATCTGCATAGCAAAACCAGAAACTATCACCTCAATGCCCAAACTCTCCAAGTCCACCAACAAATACCGATCCTGCTTCAACAAATAGCTACCGAATACCTTCTCAAGACATCAGCAACTACATTGGCTTTCCCAGTATGATACTGCAAAGATATTTTAAAATCCTTTATCAGTTTCTGCCACCGACGCTGGCTCATGTTCAACTCCTTCTGAGTGAAAACGTACTTCAAGCTCTTGTGGTCTATGAATATCTCCACATGCTCTCCATATAAATAATATTTCCACAACTTTAAGGCAAAGATGACTGCTGCCAACTCGAATTCGCGGGTAGGATAGTTCTTCTCATGAGGATGCAATTGCCTAGATGCATAGGCAATCACTTTCCCATTCAGCTGAAGAACATAATCCAGTCCTTTTCCTAGATGCATCACTATAAATAGTAAAACCTCCTGACCTTGATGGCAACGTCAAAATAGGAGCAGACGTCAACCTCATCTTCAATTCCTTAAAAGCAACATGGCACTCCTCTGTCCAAACAAACTCTGCATCCTTCCTAGTGAGTCTAGTCATCGACTCGGCAATCCTTGAAAAATCTTGCACAAACTTCATGTAGTAGCCTGCTAGACCCAAAAAACTTCTGATATCTACCACTGAACTCGGTGTCTTCCAAGACTCCACTGTTTTGATCTTCTTCGGATCTACTGAAATTCCATCACTAGTCATAATATGTCCTAAGAACTCTACCTTGTCCAGGAAGAACTCACACTTGGACAGTTTTCCATACAGCTTCTCCTTCCTTAACACATCCAATAGAATCCGCAAATGCTCCTCTTGCTCCTCTGGTGTCTTCGAGTATTTTAGTATGTCATCGATGAATACCACCACGAACTTGATAAGGTACTGGTGGAACACCTTGTTCACCAAATTCATAAATACCGTCGGGGTATGAGTCAACCCAAACGGTATCACCATAAACTCATACTAGCCATACCAAGTCCTAAAAGCAGTCTTCGGAATGTCCTCCAGCTTTACTTTTACCTGGTGGTAGCCTGATCTCAAGTCTATCTTGGAAAATACCTTGGCGCCACTCAACTGATCAAACATATCATCAACATGTGGTAACGGGTATTTATTCTTGATTGTGAGATTATCCAATGCCATGTAATCGATGCACATGCACACCGATCCATCCTTCTTTGGTACAAACAATACCGGGGCTCCCCACGGTAAAAAATTGGATCTGATAAACCCCTTATCCTATAATTTATCCACTTGCTTCTTCAGCTCGACCAGCTCATTGTTGTTCACTCTATAGACATGATGTGAAATTAGTTCTGCTCCTGGCACCAAGTCTATAGAGAATTCAATATATCGATCTGGCGGTAATCCTGGCAATTTTGCAGGAAATATATCCAAGAACTCTGCTATCAAAGGATATGGAAACTTCTTATCTTCTACCATAGCTCCACAGATAATGCCTTCTCTCTGCTCTACATCACCTCTAACAAACTCAAACTCTGGCTCTCCTAGCAGGGTAAACAAAATTCTACCACCTTTGTAATCTATACTAGCATGGTGCCTACTCAACCAATCCATCCCAAGTACAATGTCGTAGCTCGAAAGTGGCATTACAAGTAGACACACACTCAGCTCCCAGCCTCCCAGAGTAACTCTTCGATTCTTGCAAATATCACTAACCAGGATAATGTCTCCCCTAGTCATGATCTTGTAAGTCCTAAGCAAAGGCTCAGCTACCAAACGATGCTTCAGAGCAAAAAAAATAGATATAAAACTATGGAAAATACCACTATCAAATAAAGCTAAAGCTGGAATGGAATCAAGAAGAACAGAACCTGCGATGACATCTCCGGTAGGCTCAGCCTCCTCGACCGTCATAGTGAACGCCCATCCCTGACGTGCACCTCCCAGATGTTGGTGCTAGGCATAACTTTGCTAATGGGTCAGAAGCGACGGTCCCCTCGGCTGTACTGCAGGTGGCCTCACCTGTGTTCTCAGAGCTGGAGCTGCTCCATGAACTGTACGACGAGGGTTAGAAGGATAATCCCTCAACAGATGCCCCTAGACACCACAATACAGACAAACTCCTAACCTCTTCCTACAAACTTCCTAGATGTGGCTGAGCTTCTTGCAGTAGTGGCAAAAAGCTTATTGTGACTGTCTCTGCTGCTGTTGTGCCTGGTAAAATGGTGCCCTAGCTGGAGTCTGGTACTATTGCGGCTGTTGAAAAGGCCTAGACTAGAAATGAGTACGCTTAGCAGTCGCTATGCTACTATTATCCCCCAGAAAAGAATCACAGTCTTTCTTGAGTTTCAAGCCCAACTCTCGCTCAACCTTGCGTGCCTCCGCAAGTATCTCTGAATATGTCTCACAGAACGACGGAATAAGGATATTTAATTCCCAGTTCATACCCTTGCGGAAGTGGATAGCTCAAACCTCTGTCTCCCTCACCAAATACTCCGTAAATTGGCTCAGCCTAACGAACTCTGCGGCGTACTCCTCCACGGACATGATCCCCTGAGTAAGGCCCTTAAACTGCCTCCCCAAGTCCAATATTTTTGCCCGAGCAAAGAACTTTCTCTTGAAGTGGTCCTTGAACACCTCCTAAGACTGCCCTGCATCAGCAAGAAGTAGGTCATTCCTGAACCAAGTACGGACGATGTTGAACAAATGAAGTCCTACCACCTCAACCTTCAGATCCTCAGCAAGATGAGACACCCTCATGAGATTCTTAATATCTTCGAGCAAATTATCAACGTAGACGATGCCCTCAGTCTCCTTGAAGACCCGAGGTTCCAGCTTTTTGAAGTCTTGAATATTACCAAGCCGAAGCTGGGTAACCTGAGAAGCAACCTGCTGCTGGACCAGAGCTCCTCTCTCTACTACAGCAAGGGCAAGCTGTTGAGCACTCTCAATACCCTACCATAACATGTCGGTCTGCCTCTGGTGACCTCTGACCGGGCCCTCTGAGCCTCCAACATCTCGCGAAATAACGCGAACAACTGAGTCGCATTTGTCGACATGAAAGGTGAAGGCGGAAGTCCCTCAGACACACCCGAAACAGTCCTTTGAGCTGGAGGTGGACCCCCGAACACAGTTGATATGTCAATCACCGAAGAAGTGACTGGTGTTGGTCCTCGTGAAGTCATAGATCTCTCAGAAACTGCTTCTCTCTGCTATGATCGAGTCTTAGGCGACATCTTAAGACAAAGCAAAAGAAAAGAATCAATATGGCACATCATGTAATACATTCAAAGAAGGACAGTTAAAGATCAATTATCAATATCAAGGAAGAACAGTTAAAATAAATTAATAGAGCTTTTTCTACATGTGATTGAGTATTCTCAGCCTATAGCCTATATCCTACATCCTGGAACAGGCTCGTAATAGCACTCAAATCAGAGCACCACTATGAATCATACTAATTGTAACCTCAAAAACCTGTATGGGCCACCACTAAAAATGTGTCATGATCCACACCCGGTGTAGGGACACGAGTAGTGAACAACGTCCAGCCTATGTCGTAGCATCGACGGTAGAATGTTGTTTGGGTAAACTATCTATATAACAATCAAGAAATAATAATGACACCAAATAAAAATATGAATACTCAATCACAGATCTATAAGATGGAAACAATCGCACAAATTTGACAAAAGAATAGAAGAGACAAAATACAACTCATAAGACAAATAATATCCAATGAGTCATATAAAGAAATACTAATAACAATGCTGGAGACAAATCCAGTACAAAAGATCTATCTACTGAGCTACGATTCATGGATCGTCTGTCTCAATCGGGATAAGACCCTCTTAAGCCAAAGTCTCTAGCTCTAAGCCAACTATGTCCTGAGGCCCGTAGTGAGTGGGGTACTGTCACTACCATATTTCTATATTACGGCATTATTATAATTTCCCTGTTTAATTTATTGTGTAAATAAATATGTGTGATGGGTTTATTAAATAATTTATAGGGTGTTCCTTCATGCATAGTTTATGGGCTTAACCTAAAGACCCATTAGGTTTAACCCTTGTGACTAAACCCTAATTGGTATTTTAGTTTTTAGTGAAACCCTAGGTGAATGACTAAACCCTAATTAATTTAAGTTCTTCATGACTAATCATGAAGGGCTAATTAAACCACTTGGCATTAGAAACCCTAACCCTAGTCCTATATAATGAGGGGAAGCCTCCCTCAAGCTTCTTCATTCATGAAGAAAGCCCTAAACCTAGCCTTCACTTAGAAAACCCTTCCTTCCCCATAAATTTTAGAATTTATAAATCCTAGAAACCCATTTCCTCTCCATCAAGAGAAATCTAGGAGCTTGGACCAAAAAGTCTTGAAGAAAGAGGACCTACATTGGGAAACCATCTCCCAATAGGTGAGAATCTGAATTTAACCCCATTTAATTCTTTTTTTTCATTGTTGTTTGGCCATTAGGAGCCCACCCTTTGTTTTAGATTTGGTTCTATGGATTTTCCATGAAGACCTAGGTGATTCTAAGGTTTAGGTGTTCCAACGTTGGTTTTCCCCCAAATTTCGTGAACCCTAGTTATGGGAATGTGCATTCCTACACGATTACATCTCCTACCTATAGTTTTGATCTCAATTTTAGGGTTTAGATTAGGGTATTCAGGAGTTCTTAGTGTGGATTTCATTTTGTACTTTATATGGTTGATAAAATGCTCCCAGTGAGGGAATACCTAATTTTGACCTAGTTCTTAGGAACCCTGATTTGTATACATACATATATGTGTGTGTGTAGTTGTATACCTACAGTTTTGTGTTGCTGTGTATGAATGTATTAGGGGAATTCACTGTACAGTCAGGATTTTTGAGATAACCTGTGTGTATCAGCAGTGAGAGCAGGGGATTGGGCAAGGTCTGTGCAGTATTGACACTGTGGGCTCGTGTATGGTTGTGGCATTTGGGTTTTTAGTATCAGTTGTTAGGGTTTACTTAGTATCAGTGTTGAGTTCTTAGGATATTAGATATATCAGTGTATACGAGCAGTTAGTTTCAGTATTAGTCATGTGCTAGTATGTGTGTGTGTGTGTGTGTGTGTAGGTTCAGATTTAATTGAGATATGGGTGTTTGGCAAGTGCACTCGAGTGTGCAAGCCTAGGTTAGGCAGTTCAGAACTCGAGTTTGATGTAATCTAGGTAGGGAAGGGGCTCCCAGGTTCAGTCAAGTGTAGGTGATCTGTGTGCCTTTAGTAACAGCATTTGGGGGTAGTCGGGTTCAGCTCAGTGAATATTGGGTTCAGTGAATATGCAGTCTAGTTATTAGGTATTCAGTGCCAGTGGTGAGTCAAGTATTAGCAGGTTGAGTTCCCTAGAGTTCAGTGAGATGATGTCTGTGTCAGTGTTAAGAGTTATGAGAGGTAGGGTTAGTGTATCAGTTTTGAGTTCATTGTGTATCAGAGTTGGTTCAGTGAAGTGAGTGAGGTATGAGTGTGTCAGTTCAGTGATCTGTGTGTCTGTGTGTGTGTATCAGTGAGATGTTTCAGTTCAGTGTATCAGTGTATGTAGTGAATCACTTATGTTTTGGCACTACAGGGGTTTGTAGCAGCAGCAGCAGCTGTAGCATAGTAGTAGCAGTCAGTGAGGGTAGTAGGTAATAGGTTTCAGTTGGTATCAGCAGGGTATACCAGTATTGGGGAAGTGTTGGTTAGTAGTTGAACTTAGTATTCAGTTTCAGTTAGTATCCAGGAATTATTATGGTGGAGATGTTTTGCTACCTTGAGTATCCTATTCACTTGTGTTTGAGTATCCTGGGAATTTTGTGTTTCCCTGTTATTGCTTCCTAAGTCTATTGTTGCTGCCTTGGGTAATTTGCTCAGTTGATTTTCCTGCAAACTGTGGCTAAGCTGGAATTAGGTTGGTGAGTATCACTGTTACAGTGGACTGTGTGTGCATGTGTTAGGGGTAAACAAGTCCTGATGGCTGACTACCAGTAGTTTAGATGCCTGTTATAGCTAACCAGATGAGCATGCCTGTGCATCCAGTAGTCACATATTGTGTATCAATGTTTAATCCATGCCTGTGTAAGAGTGAGCAAGTTCTTACCTATTTGTTTCTGCCAGTAGCCATATAGTTGTCTCAAGATTAAGCCATGTATGTGTAAGTCTGAAAAGTTCAGACTGTGAACTGTGAAGGGTTCATTAAAACTGGACCTTGGCTACTTGAAAAGGGTTTCACAGTGTCAGTTTTATTCAAACTGTGAAAGAGAAGGGATTTAGTATCAGTTATTGATACGAGTTAGTATTAGTTAGGAAATTAGCTAGTATTAACCCATCTTTTGACTAGTATTATTGGGTGATAACTCCTATGGTTAGAATGCCTTGGTACCACTACTATGAGCTAGTTAATGACTAGTGTTAGTTAAGGTATTAAGATATTAAGGGTGTAAGAATTAGTATATTGCATTAGTGATCAGCTAAGTTGATACTAGTATGGCTAGAGTAAAGAATTGGTTAATACTATTGAGGTAGAGTATTAGCAGGGTAATTAATATAAGTTACTTATATACTAACTAGGCTCTAGGATATAGTTATAACCTAATACCTTGTAGGTCCTTAACACTGAGGTGTTGCATAGCTAAGTAAAGACTAGTTTAGATAGATAGTGTACACTATACACTTCCATGATATAAAAACTGACTAGTGGATCTAGTATTGACCAGTAAACCTTAGATTTGACCTAGAGGCCTCGTATTCAATTAGTCAAACATGCTTATTCCTTTATTTCAGTATTTTGACATTTATATTCCATAATTAGGTCATTGTGATCTTGCTTTGGACATTGATCCCCGCACCTTCCTCGGGACCACAGGCAAGTACATTCTCTGACAGTTTTCATTTTTGTTGATTAATTCTATAATTCCAGTTGTATACTATACTTGACTCTGACACTGTGGATACACAGGTTAGCACCCTCGATACCTGTCATGAGGAGTCATGATTGGAATCCATCATGCTAGCTGGGGATGGGGAAATATTAGCAGATTATGTGATCATACCCTACCTTACATGCATCATAGCTCACCCCACACATCACGTTGGGTACGGCCTGACCATTACATACCTCATAGTTGTTATATATGATTAGCCTGACCATTACTTGCATCATAGCTAACCAAATGGTTAGCCTGACCTTACATGAATCATAGCTAATCATATGTAACAAGCCTGATCTCGTCCCAAGCCGATCACATAATAAACTGATATTTTAAACACATAGCCAGATATTTACTCTTTACCCCAGATTACTTATTCTAGAATTTACTTATATTTTATTCATTGCTAAATGTTCTATTTCTTATTTCATATTCTCTAGTATTCCATATTCCAGTATTCTTTCATCTTGTATTTCCTTACACTGTTTTATAGCTTTTGTCAACATAAATAAAACTGTTGTTTAGTGTCTGTGCTTCGCTCCAATCCTGACTGGATAACATTTTTAGAGGACTTGGAGGACTTCTGTCCTACCCACTACGGCCCGAGAGCAGAGGGAGATTTCATACCAGAAATTCCAGAGGAGTTACCCATCTTAGAGGAGATTCTACCCATAGGCATTTAGACTGTCTTATTTACATACCATTGTTCTAGAACTGAGATCTGGATTGTATTATTGTTGTGACTTTTTGAGGACATCTAGACTCTAGACTTGTGATGTATTTATATGTGTGCATGACTTATGTCAGAACTCTTTATCCTTATTTCTCATCATGCCATTTACTTTCCAATAGTCTTGTGATTGAGTATATTATAAATTATTGATTCATGTATTATCATTGTCCTCCCTATGGAGTTGAGACCATTGACAGGATGAGTTATGTTTGAGACCTAGACAGCGTTCTACCGTCGATGTTGCGGCGTAGGCTGGACGTACCCACGGCTCATGCCCAATTTTCGGGTGCAGGTCGTGACAGGTACCACTCCTCAGTATCATCTGGAAAAAAAATATTCAGTTAGGAAAGGAACAAAGTACATCACTAACAGCAGTTCTAATAAATGATATAAAGTATGTAACAATAAATAGAGTGAATATACAAGATGCAATATACAGGTACAAAAAATATGCAATATAGAAAATACTGAAAATAAATACAAGAATGAGTATCATAGAAATGAACAAGAAATACTACTACTAAGTAAGTGAGCACCAGCTTCAATATATGATTGGCTTGGAAACTTGCACAAGGATAATGGCCTGGTTAATCATACGTGCGGTGTATGATTAACACTATTCAAGAAAATAGACATGCACAAGGAGGGTATGATAACATATCTACACTAAATACTCTCCGCCCCCGACTGGTATAGTGGATCCAACAAAGGTACGTTATGATACGAGATTCTCTGGGTAGGTATCAAGTATCCCCAAGAATCAATGCATGTATTTGTACAAGAAGAACAAGGAATAAAGCTTACACAAAAATATACCATAAATACCAAGGAATAATATCTCATGACGAGATACGGATATACCAATCTGTGTAACCATCGTGTCAAAAAATCAAGGATATCTGCATTAAATACAAGAGACATAGAAGATATCATGAATGAGAAACTATCAGAGAATGTACTTGCCTGGAATTTGGTAAACATTATCAAAGATGTCCGGTACGGTACCTCGGAGACCTAAATATGGAATATTACATCAATATAAGGTTTTGGAATAAAAATAAGTTAAACTAGTCAAATTCTAGGTCATAAAGCCATTTCTAGTTTAAAATAGCCAAACTAGGTCAACTCTAGGTCAAACTTGGTCAAACTAGCTATTTTTATGTTGTATGAGTCCATCTCTAGGATATTGGGTCCATACACTATGTAACTAGGCTATACTAGCTATACTAGGATACTAGGATTCCAACAAAATATATACGTAAGTTATTAGATATGAAAATACTATAATAAATATACAAGACAAAATATAAAGTACTTCTAGCTAAACTAATGTTAAGTGGATACCTTGGCTTTGAATCAAATAACATATCACACCACCTACACACCCATCGTGATGTGCAAACTCAATACCTTGAGTAAAACCCAACACCTTGACATTACCTTAGTTTCACAAGGTAATTCAATATCTAACATATAACTAACTACCCATACACCTTACTATACACTAATATGTATTTAAACTTATAACAATACTATACTAAACTAATATACTAATATACCCCTTCGGATATTCGATACCCGTACCCAAGATACCTCAACTCTCATTACCTTGGTGTAACTCAAGGTAATCTCGAAATAATACTACCGAATCTAACTAGTTGTTATAAATATATATCTCTCATATATAAATATACTAGCTTATTAACAATATATACATAATCTACTAGCTTATCAATATAAACCTACTATCTTATATATATATATATATATATATATATATATATATATATATATATATAAACTTACTAACTTATATATATAAGCTAACTATCTTTTTCCTACTGCTGTTGCTAACCACTGCTACTGCTTATTGTTGTTGCCGCTTACTGCTTCTGCTTCTGCTGCTTCTGCAGCCGCTTCTGCAGCTTGCTGCTGCTGCTTATGCTGCTGCTTACTGCTGTAGCTGCTATTTCTGCTTTCTGCTGTAGCTGCTGCTTATGTTGCTGCTGCTGCTTTCTGCTGTAGCTGCTACTTCTCGCTTTCTGGCTTGATTTCTACTTCTTTCTTCTCCCCTCTAGCTCTCATGTACACACATCCACACATCTAATACACACATACACTCACTCATATATATATATATATATATATGTCACCACATACTTACACTAGTGAAGCACAAGCACTCTCCTATTTTTCCATTAGAAGGAGCCCGCACATGTTCGGCAGTATCGCCCGTGAATACTCCGCCAGTATAAAAAGTTCTTAATGTTAGTTGAGTCCCCGGTTCCCCTATTGATCAAAAAGATAGGGAAATTCTTGACTATTCAAGACTTGATAGAATCAAATTCAACGGTCATTGGAATTTTATATACCCTTCGGTTCTACAAGAGAATTCTGATTTCTTGTCGAAAAGACGAAGAAATCAATTTCGTATCCCATTACGATATGATCAAGAACGAGAGAAAGAACCTTTTGGTATTTCAATTGAAATACCCATAAATGGTATTTTACGTAGAAATAGTATTCTTGCTTATTTTGATGATCCCCGATACAAAAGAAATAGTTTGGGAATTACTAAATATGGGACCGCAGAGGCGGATTCAATCGTAAAAGAAGAAGATTTGATTGAGTATCGAGGAGCAAAAGAATTGGGTCCGAAATACCAAATGAAAGTGGATCGGTTTTTTTTTATTCCCGAAGAAGTGCATATCTTACCCGGGTCTTCGTCCATAATGGTACGGAACAATAGTATCATTGGAGTAGATACACGACTCACTTTAAATACAAGAAGTCAAGTAGATGGATTAGTCCGAGCGGAGAGGAAAAAAAAGTATTGAACTGAAAAAAATTTCTGGAGATATTTATTTTCCTGGAGAGACAGATAAGATATCCAGGCACAGCGGCATTTTGATACCACCAGAAATGAAAAAAAAAATTCTAAGGAATCAAAAAAATGGAAAAATTGGATCTATGTCCAACGGATCACACCTACCAAAAAAAAGTATTTTGTTTCGGTTCGGCCCGTAGTCACATATGAAATGGCTGATGGGATCAATTTAACAAGACGTTTCCCTCAGGATCTCTTGCAGAAAAAAGATAATGTCCAACTTAGAGTTTTCAATTATATCCTTTATGGAAATGGAAAGTCAATTCGAGGAATTTATCACACAAGTATTCAATTGGTTCGGGCTTGCTTAGTATTGAACTGGGACCAAGAAAAAAATGGTTCTATAGAAGAGGTTCGTGCTTCTTTTGTGGAGGTAAGGGCAAATAATCTGATTCGCAATTTCATAAGAATTGAGTTAGTCAAGTCTACGACTTCATATACCGAAAAAAGGTATGATACAGCGGGTTCGGGATTAATTCTCGATAATCGATTAGATCGTACCAATATCAATCCTTTTTTTTCCAAGGCGAAGACTCAATCATTTACCCAACATCAAGGAACTATTGGTACGTTGTTGAATCGAAATAAGGAATGTCAGTCTTTGATAATTTTGTCATCATTCAATTGTTCTCGAGTTAGTCCATTCAATGGTTTGAAACATAACAACGATGCGACAACATGGTTGGACCCCGTAAACCCAATAAGGGATTGGGTTGGCCCCTTAGGTACTATTGTACCTAAAATAGTAAATTTTTATTCATCTTTTCATTTAATAACTCATAATCAGATCTTGTTAAATAAATATTTGAAACTTGACAATTTGAAACAGACGTTCCAAGTACTTCAAGTATTTCATTGCTATATAATATTTGAAAATAAAAGGATTTTTACGGGTGATGGCATCATTTTGACTCCATTCTATTTATATCGGTACCTTATCTAAATCGATTTTTTGGAAGAGACATCCGCAATAATGAGCCTTGGGCATTTTCTTTGTGAAAATATATGTCTATTTCAAGATGGATCATACATAAAAAAAGCAGGTCAAATTTTAATTATTGATATTGACTCTTTAGTTATAAGATCGGCTAAGCCCTATTTGGCTACTCCGGGAGCAACGGTTTGTGGACATTATGGGGAAACCCTTTATGAAGGAGATACATTAGTTATATTTATATATGAAAAATCGCGATCTGGTGACATAACACAAGGTCTTCCAAAAGTGGAACAAATCTTAGAAGTGCGTTCGATTGGTTCAATATCGAGGAACCTTGAAAGGAGAGTTGAAGGTTGGAACGAACATATACCAAAAATTCTTGGAATCCCCTGGGGATTCTTGATTGGAGCTGAGCTAACTATAGTCCAAAGTCGTATCTCTTTGGTTAATAAGATTCAAAAGGTTTATCGATCCCAGGGGGTGCAGATTCATAATAGACATATAGAGATTATTGTACGTCAAGTAACATCAAAGGTGCTCGTTTCAGAAGATGGAATGTCTAATGTTTTTTTACCTGGAGAATTAATCGGATTGTTGCGAGCGGAACGAGCAGGGCGTGCTTTGGACGAAGCAATCTGTTATAGGGCAATCTTATTGGGAATAACGAAGGCATCCCTGAATACTCAAAGTTTCATATCCGAAGCAAGTTTTCAAGAAACTGCTAGAGTTTTAGCAAAAGCTGCTCTACGAGGCCGCATTGATTGGTTGAAGGGCCTGAAAGAGAATGTTGTTCTGGGGGGGATTATCCCCGTCGGTACCGGATTCCAAAAATTAGTGTACCGCTCAAGGCAAGACAAGAACATTCATTTGGAAATCAAAAATAAAAATATATTCGAGTTGGAAATGAGAGATATTTTGTTACACCATAAGGCATTTTTTTTCTTGCGTCCCAAATAATTTCCACGAGACACCAGAAAAATCATTTACGCGATTTCATAATTCCTAAGGTAAGGGTGGATTCATTCTTTCTTTTGACTTTCTATTTATTAATTTGGTAATAAATAAAATGAAATATTAATAATAAAAATGAATGGTTGGGGCTGTGTATCAACGGTCAATCCCGGTAGAAGGTTCCGTCGGAACAATTTTGTATTTGTTCAAAAAAAAAAATAGAAAGCGTGGGAAAAAATGACAAGAAGATATTGGAACATCAATTTGGAAGAGATGATGGAAGCAGGAGTTCATTTTGGTCATGGTACTAAGAAATGGAATCCTAGAATGGCCCCTTACATCTCTGCAAAGCGTAAAGGTATTCATATTACAAATCTTACTAGAACTGCTCATTTTTTATCAGAAGCCTGTGATTTAGTTTTTGATGCAGCAAGTGGGGGAAAAAAATTCTTAATAGTTGGTACCAAAAATAAAGCAGCGGATTCAGTAGCATCAGCTGCAATAAGGGCTCGATGTCATTATGTTAATAAAAAATGGCTTGGTGGTATGTCAACGAATTGGTCTACTACAGAAACGAGACTGCATAAGTTTAGGGATTTAAGAGCAGAACAAAAGATGGGGAAACTCAATGGTCTCCCCAAAAGAGATGCTGCAGTGTTGAAGAGAAAGTTATCCACTTTGCAAACATATCTGGGTGGGATCAAATATATGACGGGGTTGCCCGATATTGTAATCATCGTCGATCAGCAAGAAGAATATACGGCCCTTCGAGAATGTATCATTTTAGGGATTCCAACGATTTGTTTAATTGATACAAATTGTGACCCAGATCTCGCAGATATTTCGATTCCAGCCAACGATGACGCTATAGCTTCAATTCGATTGATTCTTAATAAATTAGTATCCGCAATTTGTAAGGGGCGTTCTAGCTATATAAGAAGTTGTTGATTATGATTATGTTATGATTAAGAATAATGAGATTAGTTAATTAGTCGGGAACTTCATAGATTTATTGAATCGGTTACTATTCTTGTCTTGGATTTTTTTAAAAAATGGGGATATTTATATTTTTTATGTGATTTCTTGATATCCTAAATATATGATTAAAGTAGAGATGCGTTGATAAAGAGATGGTTGAATCAAAATAATTCCTTTTTTAAGTTAATTTCTGTCCGAGGACAATATGAATGTTATACCATGTTCCATTAAAACGCTCAAAGGATTATATGATATATCAGGTGTAGAAGTGGGCCAACATTTATATTGGCAAATAGGAGGTTTACAAATTCATGCCCAAGTACTTATCACTTCTTGGGTCGTAATTGCTATCTTATTAGGTTCAGTCATCATAGTCGTTCGAAATCCATAAACCATTCCCGAACTATTTCTTTTGTATCAGGGATCATCAAAATAAGCAAGAATACTATTTCTACGTAAAATACCATTTATGGGTATTTCAATTGAAATACCAAAAGGTTCTTTCTCTCGTTCTTGATCATATCGTAATGGGATACGAAATTGATTTCTTCGCCTTTTCGACAAGAAATCAGAATTCTCTTGTAGAACCGAAGGGTATATAAAATTCCAATGACCGTTGAATTTAATTCCATCAAGTCTTGAATAGTCAAGAATTTCCCTATCTTTTTGATCAGAAGTATCCATCATATAACAATTATAAATACAATATTATAATATCTATAACCAAGACAAATTGAATTAAAATATAATATAACAAACACGTGGAGTGCACCGCACCCGTATCATACTAGATCTATGATACACTTGCGACACGTGTAACCTCCGTATCCTATATTTCTAGCTTAAATGTTATTTTTAGGTTAATTTGGGGCTAGTGGAATTTTTCCATAATTTTTTGGTTAATTAAAAACTAGTAACACTAATTTTTTAGGACTTTCAAGAATTTATTTTAGGTTTAAACTTAATTAAAAATATCTTAAACTTTTATTTTAGGTTCTAAATAATCAAATATATTTTCTAGAATTTATTAGGAATTTTTTGATTATTTTTAGCATTTATTTTGAGTTAATTAGGGAAAACTGAATTAAAAACTGTTTTCTGAAAATAAAAACCCAAAAAAGTAATTATTCTGCCTAGTCAGCCGACAGGACCGTCAGCCTCCCACAGCCAACTGGGCGGGGCCTGCCTGTCAGCGACCGCGAGCTGGGTGCGGGTGCAGCCGAGCCTACCCAAAGCCGAGTCCGAGTTCGACTCGGACTCAGCTGAGTCGAGCCGGGTCGAAGCCTAACCGTTCGATCTGAGCGGGCAGTCGCGGATGGCTGCCACATGGCAAGCTCACGAGCCGCAGCTTCCCTCTCTATATATATATATATAATAGTTTAGGTTATAATTTTAGGATTTTCTTTGAGCCGAATTTAGGAGAATTGCCATCTAGGGTTCCTTCATCTTCCAGAAGCCATTGCGTATAGCTCCGGACTCCAAACGAGGCCCAGTTTCTTGTGCTAGAATGATATTGAGGTTAGATTTCTGAATATATAAATTGTTTTACAAAATTATGAGTATTAAATTCTAGAAAAGTCTTAGAGCATAGCATGCCTGAAAAGAGATGCGTCTCGATATTTTTGCGATTTCGAGAGAACCAGGAATCAGAATCATGAACCGTTTAAAGTTTTGAAAAGCTAATGTCGATATCATTGACATATTTTTTCCCAGAATTTATGTCAAAATATTTTAAACTGTTAATTATGTAGAACTTCTAGGTTAGAATTTAACCATCGAAGCACAATACGAAATTTGTATGTGCCATAATTCCCAAACGAAATTGAATTCGGATGAGCCTTAAATTCTAGCATATTAATCTACAGGAAATCATGCATGAAAGTTGAATTTGTGTCGGTTGACTTTTTGGTCAACAGATTGCCTCGATTTGCGTGCCATGAGTCTCGAGTCGATAAAATTTAGGTTCTTTTGGACAAAATTAGGATTTGACCTAAAAATTAGAATAATAAGATTAAAATAGAATTTCAGAGTAAATTTTCCAGAATTAAATAAATTAAAATAAATTATCTTTTGACATGATAAATTTGTAATACATAGGCTATTTGGACTGGGATTCTGATTCATACCAGCTAAGGACCACATACGAGTACATTTCTGTGATTACTTTCAGTGCTTGATAGTCTCTATAATGCATGCTTAGTATCGATTATTTAATTCTTGACACTTGTTACACGGATTAGTATGATGGATTCTTATTATGAGATAAGTGATTGTTCTGGATTATGGTTATTTCTTCGTGACTGGTTTGGAATCCATGTATACTTATGGGGAGAGGAAATACTTAGTGGACGTGTGAACTACCCTTTCTATCCCATGGTCTTTTCTGGAATAATAGCAGTCATGCACGACACGTGTGGTTTGTCGGATATTACCCCCTAGTCGTTCATATGTCAATAAGGTATTTTAAATCACATAGAGTAGTTGTTCCTATCTGTTCTTCCATCCATTGTAGTTATTTTTGTTGTTGCTTGGAGATATTGTACTATATGTTTGCCATGACAGGATTTCAGCATTTGGTTATTCTAGTTGCTTTATTGTGAGTTCAGTTTGTTGCTATCATATATTCCTTGCTATTTATTGTCTTATAGCTTCTACCATGTGTTGGAACTGTTTTCAATGTGATGTACTCGTTCCTTTCCTGAATGGATAAACATTTTAGGTGACTACATTGAGGATGAAATACCTACACATTATGGACCATATGCTAGCGACATAATAGAGCCTGATCTTGCCCTTACGGACGATTAGGGAGAGTTAGCAGCTCAAATACCGTCTGCGATGGAGTAGTTTATTAGTAGTTAATTTTGTTAGTTATTTGGATCAGATTATTCTCCAACAGTTTTCTAAAGTATTTTGAACATTGTATTTTGGATATTTAGTTTTTGGGAAAATTTCTTGAACCCGCATCAAGACTATTATTTTATTATCTAGGTGTATTCTTTTAAACTAGCGCAAGTGATTGAGTATAATATGGAGATGCATATATGTGGTGAGTTATAGATTACTGGTGGCTTATTATACAGCATTCTACAGCCGACACTGCGGCGTAGGCTGGGCGTACTCATGACTCATGTCCAAATCCAGGGTGCAGGTCGTGACAACACGGCTCTACCACACCACCAAACATTTCCCAACGGATACGAGCAAGTCTAAAATTATAATTAGAAGCAACACGAAATGTTAGCTACTCATCTACGTGTCCGTGTCAAAATATGACATGCTCAAACCCCCGTGTCGGAAGAAAATTTCTAAATCAACCCGTATCTCCAAATTATCGGGATACGGCCTACACATATCCAATTGTGGACACAACACAAGTCCCACAGAATCAAACATATATAAATTTGGTCTAATTGACCTATTGACAAACACAAGATGTGTCAATCTCGGAATTCCTCCAAAATTGACACAAAATACCACATAACTTTCTCCATAGGCCTCCTATGAACCTAATTCCAATTTCTATGAGTAATCTTATTACATGGGAGGGTTCCTAATGATTAAATTATAGATTTATAGTCTAATTAGAGAGAGAAAACTAAATTATACCTATTGGAAGATGGATTCCCAATAAAATTATTAAATTGAGTGTCAAGAGCCTTCAACTTGTAGATCATTGCACCTCATTGTAGATCCTTGCTTCCTCCTTATTCTAATGGCCTCCAATGATGATTAGGGAAGTAATTGGAAAGAAATTTGGATAAAATTTGATGTAGGAATAAAAAAATTTGGAAGAGGGGAAATCTAGATTTGAAATAAAAAATGAAGAGAGAGTCTCCCTCCATTCTCAACTAGACCGGCCACTACCCCCTCCTCCAAGTCACTATAAAATATTCAAAATATACCTTGGGGCTTGTCATAAAGAAATTAGTTAAGGAGGGAAGGTTCTAGTCTAATTGGTTACACTAATTAATCATACTTCTAATGATTTGGCTTATTATTAGGCTCAATTCTAACTAGAATTAAATATTGGTCGATGGATTTAATCTAACTAGTTAGGTCCACTAACAGAAGTTTAAAATTAACTACTAACATCTAACAATAAATAAATAATATAATAAATAAATAAATTTACAATATGCATAATATTTAATTAATTATAAAATAACCAAAATATTATTTCCTAGAAAATGTGGTAGTGACAAGTCTACCCCCCCCCCCCTTTGAAATAATTTTGTCCTCGAAATTGAAGGACAAAACAACCCCAAAAAAATAAAGTAGAACAGAATTAGGAAAGAACATACATCAAGGCACAAACAAATATGGATAACGCTCTCGCCTTTTATCCTATCTCCCCCAGGTAGACTCACTCAGAGAGTGATGCTTCCATGCGACGCATACCAAAGGAATGGTCTGATTCCTAAGCAACTTCTCTCCTTGATCCAGAATCTCAACTGGCTGCTCTAGATAGCTAAGAGTAGGGCCCATCTCTATCTCCGAGTGATCCAACACGTGACTAGGATCTGCCATGTACCATCTCAACTGTGACACATGAAATACGTTGTGCACTCCCTCCAATGCAGGTGGCAAGTCTAGTCTGTAAGCAACTGTACAGACCCTCTCGAGAATACTGAAAGGTTTGATGAATCTCGGATTAAGCTTTTCGCCTCTACCAAAATGAATCGTACCTCGTGTCAGAAAAATCCTCAGAAACACCAAACCACCAATATAGAACAAAATACAACCTTAAGAACTTAATCCATAACAAACAACCAATAGCAAGCACAAAACAAAAATCTAAAACTATACCTCAAACTCCAAAGGTCTCCAGTGACTATCGGCCCAATGCCGCTGTTTGTCCTGTGCCACTCGAAGTCTGTCTCTGATCAGGTTAACCTTCTCCACTGCATCCACAACTATCTCTGGCCCTAGAAAAACTCTTTCTCAAATATTGTCCCATGACAAGAGAGTACGACATCTTTGACTGTATAGAGCCTCAAATGGTGACATCTCAATACTAGCCTGGTAGCTGTTGTTGTAAGCAAACTCTACCAAATAGATATAGTCCTCCCAAGATCCCCCGAAATCTAGTACACAGGTGTGCAACATATCCTCAAGAGTCTTAATGGTCCTCTCTGACTGCCCATCTGTCTGGGGATTATATATAGTACTGAACTTGAGCTGGGTGCCCAAACTCGCCTGCAAAGTCCTCTATAAATGAGAAGTAAAATGATTATCCCGATCTGAGACTATGCTGACGAGAACCCCATGTGTCCTGATGATCTGTCTCATATACATCTATGCAAGCTTCTCCGTAGACATACCCACCTTGAAAGGCAAATAGTGGGCCGACTAAGTCAACCTGTCAATGATGACCCAAATCGTATCTTTTCCTCCTAGAGATCGTGGAAGTCCGGACACAAAATCTATAGTAATATGCTTCCACTTCTACTCTGGAATGGGTAATGGCTGAAGTCAACCACCTGGCCTCTGCCTTTCGGCTTTCACCTGCTAGCATACTAAGCATCTGGATACAAACTATGCCACCTCCCTCTTTATGCCATACCACCACACACACTCTCGTATATCCCGATATATCTTGTTGGCACCTGGATGCATGGAGTACTGAGAGAGATGCGCTTCCTGCAATACTTCTCACACAGATCCCAACAAGGCACATACAATCTAACACCATTCTGCAAAGAACCATCCTTAGCAATGGTGAAATCATCTCTAATCCTGCTCTCACCTGAGCTCTGATGCTCCTCAGAGATACATTCTCATACTAGGATGCCTTAATCCTGTCCATCAATTCTGAGTGTATCTGCAACCCCCACATCTGCATAGCAAAACCAGAAACTATCAACTCAATGCCCAAACTCTCCAAGTCTACTAATAAATATTGATCATGCTTCAACAACATTGTTACCGGATACCTGCTCAAGGCATAGGCAACTACATTGGCTTTTCCAGGATGATACTACAAAGATATGTCAAAATCCTTTATCAGTTTCAGCCACCGACACTGCCTCATGTTCAACTCCTTCTGAGTGAAAGCGTACTTCAAGCTCTTGTGGTCTGTGAAGATCTCCCCATGCTCTCCGTATAAATAGTATTTTTATAACTTCAAGGCAAAGATGACTGTTGCCAACTCCAATTCGTAGGTAGGATAGTTCTTCTCATGAGGACGCAATTTTCTAGATGCATAGGCAATCACTCTCCCATTCAGCTGATAAACACAACCCAGCCATTTTCCCATATGCATCACTATAAATAGTAAAACCTCCAGACCATGATGGCAACGTGTCACTACCATATTTTAGGAAAAAGGGTATTTTAGTAATTTCCTATTTAAATAAATATTGTGCATGGTAAATAATTTTTGTTGTATTATTTAATTATTGTTGGATGTTATTTAATTATTTTGGACTTATTTTAGTGGACCCAACTAGTGTAGTTTGGACCCATGGACCAACATGAATTAAATAGTTAGATTTGGCCCATTTAGAAAGCCCATAGTTAAGGAGATGGATTAAATTAATTAAGTGATTAGACTAGAAGCTTCCTTCCTTAATTATTTCTTCATGAGAGGCCCCAAGGGGTACACTGGACATTTTATAATTGCTTGGGAGAGGGGCAAGGCCGGCCTATTAAAAGAGGGGGGGAATTTCTCTCTCCTCTCATTCTCATTCCAAATCTAGATCTAGAATTTTCCACTCCCAAATTTCCTCCATTCCCATTCCAATTCCCTACCAAATTTATTCCAAATTCTTCCCAATTCACCATTAGAAAAGGAGGAAGCAAGAATCTAGAAGAAGGAAGCAAGGATCTACAAAGAGGAGCAAGGATCTACAATTTGGAAGCAAGTTCTTCTCAATTGGAGGTTTCATTGGGAATCCATCTCCCAATAGGTATAATTCAGATTTTTCCATTTAAATAGCTTCTAAATCTGAGATTTAATCATGTAAAATCAACCTATATGTATGTATTATCCATAGGACTTTGTTTTGTGTTCATAGGAGACCCATGGAGAAAGTTATGGTACTTTTTGTGTTAATTTTGTTGGAATTCCGAATTTATATTTTGTTGTGTGTATCAATTGATCCTATAGATCAATTGGACATAAGCTTATGTGTTTGGGGCTAGTGTCGTGTCCATAATTTGGTACATGTGGTTCGTATCCCAACTATTTGGTGATACGTGTCATTTTGGGGGGTTTTCCTCCGACACGGGGCTTTGAACATGTCGTATTTTGACACGGACACATAGATCTACTTTTGACACTTTGATTTATTTATAAATATTATTTGTGATTTGTTTGTATCCTTCGGGGTGCAATTGGTTGTGTGTTGGACTCGTGTCACATGCGTATCCTAAATCTAGTGGGATACGGTGTGATACTCTCCAATTGTGTGGATTTTTGAATAGATCTAATTATGTATGGTTTAAATTCTTCAATTATAATTAGTAAATATATATAGATATTATATATTTATTTTGTGTATTTATTATAGTAATTATTGTAGCATAGATCTATATATTTTTGTGTGTGCTAATATGATGTACAAATATAATATGTAGCTTTCTTGCATGTAATTATATATGTACTTACGTTAATAGTATAAATTATACGTAAATATTTTATAAAATATATTTATGTGTTTAATTTTGTAATTATATTATTTATAATTATTATGTAATTATTTTTATATTAATGTATATATTTTAGGTGTGCTTCTAGCCATGTAAAATATGAACATTAATATGTGCATGTGTTGTAACTATTGGTATTTAATTATAAGTTTATATGTGCATATATATATAAGTATATAATTATTTATTTATATATATGTATTATGATTATTATTGTATATATTTATATATATATATATATTTATATTTTTATTTGTTTTGGTGACAGTGGTTTCTATGACAGTGAAACTGTCATTATTTGGTCTGAACAGCAGCCGTTGTACAGTGGTCAGCATTAATGACAGATCTGTCATTAATGCTGCGGCAGTTTTGAGCGGCAACCTTTCAGCGAAGTTTTTTTGTGACAGTTTGAAACTGTCAGCAAACTGTGACAGCAGCGGTTTTGTATATGGAGTTTCTGCGACGAATTTTCAGTGACAGTCAAAACTGTCACTATTAAACCTGTTTTTATTTTATCTTGTTTTGTTCACTGTTTTTAGTGACGCTTTGACAGTTTTAAATTATATTTTATATATTATTATTATATATATATATATATATGTGTGTATATATATGTGTTTTGTATAATATTTGTAATAATATATTATGTTATTTGTATACATATTGGTTGTATATATATTATTTTAGGGTATATATTATTTGTATTAGTAGTATACTTTGTGTGAGTATGATTTAGGATCTAATTTTTATTCCTAAATTGTTGTATTTTATTTCTATATTATTTATATAGATTTCTTGTGAGGTTGACCTTGGTTTGACTTTAGTTGACTTTAGAGTTGACCATAATTGACTTTTGACTTAGAATTTATTTATTGACCTAGGAGTTGACTAGTTTGACTTGTTCTCTTTCCGGGACCTTGTTTTAATGTGGTATTCCATATCTAGGTCTTCGAGGCACCGAGTCAGACATCTGTGAGACTGTTCTTTGGATTTCAGGCGAGTACATTATCTGGTAGTTTCTCATTTATGATATTCTCTATGTTCGTTGTATCTAGTGTAGATTTACATGTTTCTCTCGACACTATGGTTACACGGATTGGTATATCCGGATCTCGTCATGAGATATTATTCCTTGGTATATGGTGTATATGGTGCAAGTATTGTTTCATTGGTTATCTTGTACATGTACAGACACCGATTCTCGGGGAGACTAGCTATCTTCTTGGGGAATCTAGTGCCATAGCATACCATGGTTGGATCTATTATACCAGTTGGGGGTGGGGAGTATTAGTATAGATATGTGATCAAATCCCTATTGAATAAAGTATTGGTAAGCGAATAGTGTTGATCATGCACCGCACGTATGATTAGCCAGGCCGTATTGTATCTTGCCCAAGCCGATCACATGTTAAGCTAGTACTCACACACTTAGTCATTAGTATTATTGTTTTATTGGCATATTATTCATTATTGTATTTTTTTCCAGTATTTCCTTATTGTCTATATATCTCTCCTGTCTATTGTGCATCTTGTTTATCCACAACTATTTACTGTTACATAGTTTTTATCATAGATTAGAACTGCTGTTAGAGATGTACTCTGCTCCTTTCCTGACTGGATATATTTTTTCAGATGACACTGAGGAGTACCCTACCTATTATGGACCCCAGGATGTTGTGGGTTTAGATTCGGAGACCCTGGCTCAAGAGGGACTTATCCCAACTGAGACAGTTGACCCTGGAGTGTAGCTTTGTAGAATGATAGTATTCTTTTGTACTGGATTTGTCTCCAGCTTATTTTGTTACTCTTCAGACTCATTGATGTATTATTTTAAACTCATGAGTTGATGACTATTCTATTCTTATCTGATTCGTGTTCATTCTATCTTAGTTCTGTGATTGAGTACACTATCTTTTGGTGGTTCATTATATTAGATAGACTTTCTAGACAGCGTTCTACCGTCGATTCTGCGGCGTAGGCTGGGCGTTGTTTCCGACTAGTACCCTTACCCCCGGTGCGGGTCGTGACACGTTTTTGGTGGTGGCCCATGCAGGTCTAGCTTCACAAGTATGTGATGTCGTGGTAGTGCGACAACTTAGTTGTACTACTGCGAGCCTGCAATAGGATATAGAATATAGGCTGAGATACTCAATCACATCTAGGAAAATTCTTTTGATTCAACTATTCTCCTTTGATATTGATACTTGATCTCTTAAACTATCCTTTCCTTGATGTCTTACATCTTGTGCCATATTGATTCTTTCTTTCGCTTTGTCTCAGGATGCCGCCTAAGACTAGATCACAGCAGGGAAGAGCAGCTTCTGAGAGGTCTGCGACATCCCGAGGGCCTGCACCAGTCACTTCTCCGGTGATTGGAGTGTCAGCTGCTTTCGGAGGTCCACCACCTACTCAGAGGACTGTGCCAGCTGTATCTGAGGGGCTTCCACCTCCACCTCCTGTGCCAGCAGAGGCGTCACAGATGTTTACACTGTTTTGTGAGATGCTCGAGGCACAGAGGGCTCAGTCAGAGGCACATCAGAGGCAGACCGACGTTCTACGGCAGGGCATCGAGAGTGCTCATCAGCTTGCTCGTGCTGTAGTTGAGAGAGGAGTTCCGATCCAGCAGCAGGTTGTTCCTTAAGTTGCTCAGCTTCGGCCAGGCAACATTCAGGACTTCAAGAAACTGGAGCCTAGGGTTTTCAAAGGGACGGAGGGCATCGTCTACGCTGATGATTGGCTCGAGGACATTGAGCGTCTTATGAGGGTGTCCCATCTTTCTGAAGATCTAAAGGTTGAGGCGGTAGGACTTCAACTGTTCGACGTCGCTCGCACTTGGTTCAGGAATGAGCCGGTTCTAGTTAACGCAGGACAATCTTGGGAGGTATTCAAGGACCTTTTCAAGAAGAAGTTTTTCGCCCGGATAGACAGGCTTGACTTGGGGAGACAATTTGAGAGTCTCATTCAGGGAAGCATGTCTGTGGAGGAATACGCTGCAGAGTTCGGTAGGCTGAGCCGATTTACAGAGTATCTGGTGAGAGAGCCGGAGGTTCGAGCTATTCGTTTCCGAGAGGGTCTAAACTGGGAGGTGAAGATTCTCATTCCTTCTTTTTATGAGACATATTCGGAGATACTTGCGGAGGCACGCAAGGTTGAGCGGGATCTGGGTTTGAAGACCAAGAGAGACCGTGATTCTTTTCTGGGGGCCAACGATAGTGCAGTATCTGCCAAACGTTCTCATTTCCAGTCCAGACCTTTCCAGCAGCCACAGCAGAACCAGACTCCAGCTAGAGTGCCTTTTCACCAGGTACCTCAGCAGCAGAGACAGTTACAGCAAGCTCCATGCAACTTTTGCAAAAAGCCCGGCCACATCTGGGAAGTTTGCAGGAGAAGGCTAGGAGTTTGTTTGTATTGTGGTACTGAAGGGCATCAATCGAGGGAGTGTCCTCGTCGTGCAGTTCAGGGAGCAGCTCCAGCTCCGAGGACACAGACGAGACCACCTGCAGCACAGCCGAGGGGACCGCTTCCGACACAGCAGCAGCGTTTTGTCCAGCATCAACAGCAGGGAGGTGCTCGGCAGGGATGAGCGTTTGCTATGACCGTCGAAGAGGAGGAACCCACAGGAGATGTCATCGCAGGTTCTATTCTTCTTGATTCCATTCCAGCTTTAGCTTTGTTTAATAGTGGTGCTTCCCATAGTTTTGTATCTGTTTCTTTTGCTCTGAAGCATGGTTTGGTAGCTGAGTCTTTGCTTAGGACTTGCAAGATCATGACCGGGGGAGGCATTATCCTGGTTAATGATATTTACAAGGATCGGAGAGTTACTCTGGGAGGCCGGGAGTTGAGTGCGTGTCTACTTGTAATGCCACTTCCAAGCTATGATATTGTACTTGGGATGGATTGGTTGAGTAGGCACCGTGCTAGCATAGACTGTAGATGAGGTAGAGTTTTGTTTGGTCCGCCAGGAGAGCCAGAGTTCGAGTTTACTAGAGGAGCTGCGGAGCAGGAAGAAGGCATTATTTGTGGAGCTATGGTAGAAGACAAGGAGTTGCCACATCCGTTGATAGCAGAATTCTTGGATGTGTTTCCTGAGAAATTGCCAGGATTGCCACCAGATCGAGATGTTGAATTTTTAATAGACTTGGTGCCAGGTGCAGAACCAATTTTGCAACATGTCTATAGAGTAAACAACAGCGAGCTGGTCGAGTTGAAGAAGCAGGTGGACGAATTGCAGGATAAGGGGTTTATCAGATCGAGTTCTTCACCATGGGGAGCCCCGGTATTGTTTGTACCGAAGAAGGATGGATCGGTGCGTATGTGCATTGATTACAGAGCTTTGAATAATCTCACTATCAAGAATAAGTATCCTTTGCCACGGATTGATGATCTGTTTGATCAGTTGAGTGGTGCGAAGGTATTTTCTAAGATAGATTTGAGATCAGGCTACCATCAGGTGAAGGTGAAGCTGGAGGACATACTGAAGACTGCTTTTAGAACTCGGTATGGTCAGTACGAGTTTATGGTGATGCCGTTTGGTTTGACTAATGCACCGGCGGTATTTATGAACTTGATGAACAAGGTGTTCCACCAGTACCTTGACAAGTTCGTGGTGGTGTTCATCGACGACATACTCATATACTCGAGGACACCGGAGGAGCATGAGGAGCATTTGAGGATTGTGTTGGATGTGCTGAGGAAGGAAAAGCTGTATGGGAAGTTGTCCAAATGTGAGTTTTTCTTGGACAAAGTAGAATTCTTTGGGCATGTTGTGACTGGTGATGGTATTTCAGTGGATCCGAAGAAGATTTCAGTAGTAGAATCTTGGAAGACTCCGAGTTCAGTAGCAGAGATCAGGAGTTTCTTGGGATTGGCAGGCTATTACAGGAAGTTTGTGCAAGATTTTTCGAGGATTGCCGAGCCGATGACCAGACTCACAAGGAAGGATGTGGAGTTTGTTTGGACGGAGGATTGCCAGGTTGCTTTTGAGGAGTTGAAGAAGAGGTTGACGTCTGCTCCTATTTTGACGTTGCCATCAGGGTCCGGAGGTTTCACTATTTATAGTGATGCATCGGGGAAGGGTTTAGGTTGTGTTCTTCAGCAGCATGGAAAAGTGATTGCCTATGCATCCAGGCAATTGCGTCCTCATGAAAAGAACTATCCTACCCATGATTTGGAGTTGGCAGCTGTCATATTCGTCCTGAAGTTGTGGAAACATTATTTGTACGGAGAGCGTGTGGAGATCTTCACAGACCACAAAAGCTTGAAGTACGTTTTTACGCAGAAGGAGTTGAACATGAGGCAGCGTCGGTGGTTGGAATTGATGAAGGATTTTGATATCTCTTTGCAATATCATCCTGGGAAAGCCAATGTAGTTGCCGATGCTTTGAGCAGGTATCCGGTAGCTATGTTCTTGACGCAGGATCGATATCTGTTGGAGGACTTGGAGAGCTTGGGCATTGAGGTAATTGTTCCTGGGTGTGCTATGCAGATGTGGGGATTACAGATACACTCAGATTTGATGGACAGGATCAAGGCAGCACAGTATGATGATGTATCTTTGAGGAGTATCAGAGCTCAGGTGAGAGCAGGATTGGAGGATGATTTCACTATTGCAGAGGATGGATCCTTGAGGAATGGAGTTAGATTGTGTGTGCCTAGTGGGGAGTTGCGCGAGAAGGTGTTACAGGAAGCGCATCGCTCTCAGTATTCCATACATCCAGGTGCTAACAAGATGTATCGGGATATACGAGAGAGTGTGTGGTGGTATGGCATGAAGAGGGAAGTGGCACAGTTTGTATCCAGATGCTTAGTGTGCCAGCAGGTGAAAGCCGAGAGGCAGAGGCCAGGAGGGTTACTTCAGCCATTACCCATTCCAGAGTGGAAGTGGGAACACATTACTATAGATTTTGTGTTCGGACTTCCACGATCTCCAGGAGGAAAAGACGCGATTTGGGTCATTGTTGATAGATTGACCAAGTCGGCCCACTTTTTGCCTTTCAAGGTGGGTTTGTCTACGGAGAAGCTGGCAGAGATGTATGTGAGGTAGATTGTTAGGATACATGGAGTTCCCGTCAGCATAGTCTCAGATTGGGATAGTCGTTTCACTTCTCATTTCTGGAGGAGTTTACAGGAGAGTTTGGGCACTCAGCTCAAGTTAGTACTGCATATCATCCCCAGACAGATGGGCAGTCAGAGAGGACTATCCAGACTCTCGAGGATATATTGCGCACTTGTGTACTAGATTTCGGGGGTTCTTGGAAGGACCATCTCCATTTGGTAGAGTTTGCTTACAACAACAGTTACCAGGCCAGTATAAAGATGTCACCTTTTGAAGCTCTATATGGTCGGAGGTGTCGTACTCCTTTGTCTTGGGACGATGTTGGAGAGAGAGTTTTGCTTGGGCCAGAGATGGTTGTGGATGCAGCAGAGAAGGTTCAGTTGATCAGAGACAGACTTCGAGTGGCGCAGGACAGACAGCGGCATTGGGCCGATAGCCATCGGAAACCTTTGGAGTTTGAGGTATAGTTTAGATTTTGTTTGTGCTTGTTCTTGTTTGTTATAGATTAAGTTCTTAAGATGGTGTTTTGTTCTAGGTGGGTGGTTTGGTGTTTCTGAGGATTTCTCCGACACGAGGCACGATTCGCTTCGGTGGAGGCGGAAAGCTTAGTCCGCGATTCATCGGAGCTTTCACTATTCTAGAGAGGGTCGGTGCAGTTGCTTATAGACTAGACTTGCCACCTGCATTAGAGGGAGTGCATAACATGTTTCATGTGTCACAGTTGAGACGATACGTGGCAGATCCTAGTCATGTATTGGATCACTCGGAGATAGAGGTGGGCCCTACTCTTAGCTATCCAGAGCAGCCAGTTGAGATTCTGGATCGGAGAGAGAAGGTGCTGAGGAACCAGACTATTCCTTTGGTGCGTGTCGCATGGAGGCATCACTCTCCGAGAGAGTCTATCTGGGAGAGAGAGGATGACATGCGAGAGCGTTATCCATATTTGTTTGTACATTGAGGTATGTTATTTCTAGTTATGTTCTGTTCATTGTTATGTTCTGTTCATTAGTTAGTTGTGATTCTTTAGTTCTGTTCTGTGTTTTTCTGGGGGTAGTTTTCTTCTTTGAATTTCGAGGACAAAATTATTTTAAGGAGGGTAGACTTGTCACTACCACATTTTAGGAAAAAGGGTATTTTAGTAATTTTCTATTTAAATAAATATTGTGCATGGTAAATAATTTTTGTTATATTATTTAATTATTGTTGGATGTTATTTAATTATTTTGGACTTATTTTAGTGGACCCAACTAGTGTAGTTTGGACCCATGGACCAACATGAATTAAATAGTTAGATTTGGCCCATTTAGAAAGCCCATAGTTAAGGAGATGGATTAAATTAATTAAGTGATTAGACTAGAAGCTTCCTTCCTTAATTATTTCTTCATGAGAGGCCCCAAGGGGTACATTGGACATTTTACAATTGCTTGGGAGAGGGGCAAGGCTGGCCTATTAAAAGAGGGGGAAAATTTCTCTCTCCTCTCATTCTCATTCCAAATCTAGATCTAGAATTTCCCACTCCCAAATTCCCTCCATTCCCATTCCAATTCCCTACCAAATTCATTCCAAATTCTTCCCAATTCACCATTAGAGAAGGAGAAAGCAAGGATCTAGAAGAAGAAAGCAAGGATCTACAAAGAGGAGCAAGGATCTACAATTTGGAAGCAAGTTCTTCTCAATTGGAGGTTTCATTGGGAATCCATCTCCCAATAGGTATAATTCAGATTTTTCCATTTAAATAGCTTCTAAATCTGAGATTTAATCATGTAAAATCAACCTATATGTATGTACTACCCATAGGACTTTGTTTTGTGTTCATAGGAGACCCATGGAGAAAGTTATGGTACTTTTTGTGTTAATTTTGTTGGAATTCCGAATTTATATTTTGTTGTGTGTATCAATTGATCCTATAGATCAATTGGACATGAGCTTATGTGTTTGGGGCTAGTGTCGTGTCCATAATTTGGTACATGTGGTTCGTATCCCAACTATTTGGTAATACGTGTCATTTTGGGGGGTTTTCCTCCGACACGGGGCTTTGAACATGTCGTATTTTGACACGGACACATAGATCTACTTTTGATACTTTGATTTATTCATAAATATTATTTGTGATTTATTTGTATCCTTCGGGGTGCAATTGGTTGTGTGTTGGACTCGTGTCACATGCGTATCCTAGATCTAGTGGGATACGGTGTGATACTCTCCAATTGTGTGGATTTTTGAATAGATCTAATTATGTATAATTTAAATTCTTCAATTATAATTAGTAAATATATATAGATATTATATATTTATTTTGTGTATTTATTATAGTAATTATTGTAGCATAGATCTATATATTTTTGTGTGTGCTAATATGATGTACAAATATAATATGTAGCTTTCTTGCATGTAATTATATATGTACTTATGTTAATAGTATAAATTATACATAAATGTTTTATAAAATATATTTATGTGTTTAATTGTGTAATTATATTATTTATAATTATTATGTAATTATTTGTATATTAATGTATATATTTTAGGTGTGCTTCTAGCCATGTAAAATATGAACATTAATATGTGCATGTGTTGTAACTATTGGTATTTAATTATAAGTTTATATGTGCATATATATATAAGTATATAATTATTTATTTATATATATGTATTATGATTATTATTGTATATATTTATATATATATATATTTATTTTTATTTTTATTTGTTTTGGTGACAGTGGTTTCTATGACAGTGAAACTGTCATTATTTGGTCTGAACAGCAGCCGCTGTACAGTGGTCAGCATTAATGACAGATCTGTCATTAATGCTGCGGCAGTTTTGAGCGGCAACCTTTCAGCGAAGTTTTTTTGTGACAGTTTAAAACTGTCAGCAAACTGTGACAGCAGCGATTTTGTATATGGAGTTTCTGCGACGAATTTTCAGTGACAGTCAAGACTGTCACTATTAAACCTGTTTTTATTTTATCTTATTTTGTTCACTGTTTTCAGTGACGCTTTGACAGTTTTAAATTATATTTTATATATTATTATTGTATATATATATATGTGTGTATATATATATGTTTTGTATAATATTTGTAATAATATATTATGTTATTTGTATACATATTGGTTGTATATATATTATTTTAGGGTATATATTATTTGTATTAGTAGTATACTTTGTGTGAGTATGATTTGGGATCTAATTTTTATTCCTAAATTGTTGTATTTTATTTCTATATTATTTATATAGATTTCTTGTGAGGTTGACCTTGGTTTGACTTTAGTTGACTTTAGAGTTGACCATAATTGACTTTTGACTTAGAATTTATTTATTGACCTAGGAGTTGACTAGTTTGACTTGTTCTCTTTCTGGGACCTTGTTTTAATGTGGTATTCCATATCTAGGTCTTCGAGGCACCGAGTCAGACATCTGTGAGACTGTTCTTTGGATTTCAGGCGAGTACATTCTCTGATAGTTTCTCATTTATGATATCCTCTATGTTCGTTGTATCTAGTGTAGATTTACATGTTTCTCTCGACACTATGGTTACACGGATTGGTATATCCGGATCTCGTCATGAGATATTATTCCTTGGTATATGGTGTATATGGTGCAAGTATTGTTTTATTGGTTATCTTGTACATGTACAGACACCGATTCTCGGGGAGACTAGCTATCTTCTTGGGGAATCTAGTGCCATAGCATACCATGGTTGGATCTATTATACCAGTTGGGGGTGGGGAGTATTAGTATAGATATGTGATCAAATCCCTATTGAATAAAGTATTGGTAAGCGAATAGTGTTGATCATGCACCGCACGTATGATTAGCCAGGCCGCATTGTATCTTGCCCAAGCCGATCACATGTTAAGCTAGTACTCACACACTTAGTCATTAGTATTATTATTTCATTGGCATATTGTTCATTATTGTATTTCTTTCCAGTATTTTCTTATTGTCTATATATCTCTCCTGTCTATTGTGCATCTTGTTTATCCACAACTATTTACTGTTACATAGTTTTTATCATGGATTAGAACTGCTGTTAGAGATGTACTCTGCTCCTTTCCTGACTGGATATATTTTTCCAGATGACACTGAGGAGTACCCTACCTATTATGGACCCCAGGATGTTGTGGGTTTAGATTCGGAGACCCTGGCTCAAGAGGGACTTATCCCAACTGAGACAGTTGACCCTGGAGTGTAGCTTTGTAGAATGATAGTATTCTTTTGTACTAGATTTGTCTCCAGCTTATTTTGTTACTCTTCAGACTCATTGATGTATTATTTTAAACTCATGAGTTGATGACTATTCTATTCTTATCTGATTCGTGTTCATTCTATCTTAGTTCTGTGATTGAGTACACTATCTTTTGGTGGTTCATTATATTAGATAGACTTTCTAGACAGCGTTCTACCGCCGATTCTGCGGCGTAGACTGGGCGTTGTTTCCGACTAGTACCCTTACCCCCGGTGCGGGTCGTGACACAACGTCAAAATAGGAGCAGACGTTAACCTCGTCTTCAATTCCTCAAAAGCAACATGGCACTCCTCTGTACAAACAAACTCTACATCCTTCCTGGTGAGTCTAGTCACCGACTCGGCAATCCTTGAAAAATCTTGCACAAACTTCCTATAGTAGCCTATTAGACCCAAGAAACTTCTGATCTCTGCCACTGAACTAGATGTCTTCCAAGACTCCACTGCTGTGATCTTCTTCGGATCCACTGAAATTTCATCACCGGTCACAACATGTCCTAAGAACTCCATCTTGTCCAGGAAGAACTCATACTTGGACAGCTTCCCATACAGCTTCTCCTTCCTCAACACATCCATCAGAATCCGCAAATGATCCTCTTGCTCCTCTGGTGTCTTCGAGTATATTAGTATATCATCGATGAATACCACCACGAACTTGCTAAGGTACTGGTGGAACATCTTGTTCATCAAATTCATAATTACCATCGGGGCATTAGTCAACCCAAACAGTATCACCATGAACTCATACTAGCCATACCAAGTCCTAAAAGCAGTCTTCAAAATGTCCTCCGGCTTCACTTTCACCTGGTGGTAGCCTGATCTCAAGTCTATCTTGGAAAATACCTTGGCGCCACTCAACTGATCGAACATATCATCAATCTATGGCAACAGGTATTTATTCTTAATTGTGAGACTATTCAATGCCTTATAATCGATGCACATGTGCACCGATCTATCTTTCTTTGGTACAAACAATACCGGGACTCCCCACGGTGAAGAACTGGATCTGATAAACCCCTTATCATGTAATTTACCCACTTGCTTCTTCTGCTCGACCAGCTCACTGTTGTTCACTCTATAGACATATTGTGAAATTGGTTCTACTTCTGGCACCAAGTCTATAGAGAATTAAATATCTCGATCTAGCGACAATCCTGGCAACTCCTCAGGAAACACATCCAAGGACTCTGCTATCAAAGGATGCGGCAACTCTTTGTCTTCCACCATAGCTCCACAGATAATGCCTTCTCTCTGCTCTACAGCTCCTCTAGCAAACTCTGGCTCTCCTGGCAGGCTAAACAAAATTCTACCACCTCTGCAATCTATACTAGCATGGTGCCTACTCAACCAATCCATCCTAAGTACAATATCATAGTTCATAAGTGGCATTACAAGTAGACACACTCTTAGCTCTCGGCCTCCCAGAGTAACTCTTCGATCCTTACAAATATCACTAACCAAGATAATGCCTCCCATGGTCATGATCTTACAAGTTCTAAGCAAAGGCTCAGCTACCAAACGATGCTTCAAAGCAAAAGAAACAGATACAAAACTTTGGGAAGCACCACTATCAAATAAAGCTAAAGCTGGAATGGAATCAAGAAGAACAGAACCTGTGATGACATCTCCGGTAGGCTCGGCCTCCTCGATCGTCATAGCGAACGCCCATCCCTGACATGCAACTCCCTGATGCTGGTGCTAGGCATTACGCTACTAATGGGTCGGAAGCGGCGATCCCCTCAGTTGTACTGCAGGTGGCCTTTCATATGTCCTCGGAGCTGGAGCTGCTCCCTGAACTGTACGATAAGGGTTGGAAGGACAATCCCTCAGCTGATGCCCCTCAATACCACAATACAGACAAACTCCCAACCTCTTCCTACAAACTTCCTAGATGTGGCCGAGCTTCTTGCAGTAGTGGCAGAAAGCTTGTTGTGACTGTCTCTACTGCTATTGTGCCTGGTAAAATGGTGCCTTAGCTGGAGTCTGGTGCTATTGCGGCTGCTGAAAAGGCCTAGACTAGAAATGAGTACCCTTAGCAGTCACTATGCTGCTATTAGCCCCCAGAAAAGAATCGCGATCTCTCTTGGGTTTCAAGCCCAACTTTCGCTCAACCTTACGTGTTTCCGCAAGTATCTCTGAATACGTCTCATAGAATGACAGAATGAGGATCTTTACTTCCCAGTTCATACCCTTACAGAAGTGGATAGCTCAAACCTCTGGCTCCATCACTAAATAGTCCATAAATCAGCTCAGCCTAACGAACTCTGCGACGTACTCCTCCACGGACATGCTCCCCTAACTAAGGCCCTCAAACTGCCTCCCCAAGTCTAATTTGTCTGCCCGAGCAAAGAACTTTCTCTTGAAAAGGCCCTTGAACACCTCCTAAGACTTCCCTGCATCAGCAAGAAGTGGCTCATTCCTGAACCAAGTGCAGGCAATGTCGAACAACTGAAGTCCTACTACCTCAACCTTTAAATCCTCAGCAAGAAGAGACACCCTCATGAGACGCTCAATATTCTCGAGCCAATTATCAGCGTAGACAATGCCCTCAGTCCCCTTGAAGACCCGAGGTTCCAGCTTCTTAAAGTCCTGAATATTACCATGCCGAAGCTGGGTAAACTTTAGAGCAACCTACTGCAGGACCGGATCTCCTCTCTCTACTACAACAAGGGCAAGATGAAGAGCACTCTCAATACCCTACCATAATACATTGATCTGCCTCTGGTGGGCCTCTGACCGAGCCCTCTGAGCTTCCAATATCTCGCAAAATAATGTGAACACCTGAGTCGCATCTATCGGCACAAAAGGTGAAGGCAGAAGTCCCTCAAACACAGCCAGAACAGTCCTCTGAGCTGGAGGTAGACCCACGAACATAGATGATACGCCAATCACTGGAGAAGTGACTGGTGTAGGTCCTCGGGAAGTCATAGATCTCTCAGAAATTGCTTCTCTCTGCTGTGATCGAGTCTTAGGCGACATCTTGAGGCAAAGCGAAAGGAAAGAATCAATATGGCTCATGATATAATACATTCAAAGAAGGACAGTTAAAGATCAATTATCAATATCAAGGAAGAACTGTTGAAATAAATTAGATGTGATTGAGTATTCTCAGCCTATAGCCTATATCATACATCCTGGAACAGGCTCGTAATAGCACTCAAATAAGAGCACCACTATGAATCGCACTAATTAAGACCTCAAAGACCTGCATGGGCCACCACTAAAAATATGTCATGACCCGGTGTGGGGGCACGAGTAGTGAACAACGCCCAGCCTACGCCGCAGCATCGACGATAGAACGTTGTTTGGGTAAACTATCTATCTAGCAATCAAGATATAATAATGCCACCAAATAAAAATATGAATACTCAATCACAGATCTATAAGATGGAAACAATCGTACGAATATGATAAAAGAACAGAAGAGACAAAATATAACTCACAAGACAAATAATATCCAATGAGTCATATAAAAAAATACTAATAACAATATTGAAGACAAATCCAGTACAAAAGATATATCTACTGAGCTACGAGCCCTGGGTCATCTGTCTCAATCAGGATGAGACCCACCTAAGCCAAAGTCTCTAGCTCTAAGCCAACTATGTCCTGAGGCCCGTAGTGAGTGGGGTACCACTCCTCAGTGTTATCTGAAAAAAATATTCAGTTAGGAAAGGAGAAGAGTATATCTCTAACAGCAGTTCTAATAAATGATATAAAGTATGTAACAATAAATAGAGCGAATATACAAGATGCAATATACAAGTACAAAAAATATACAATATAGGAAATACTGGAAATAAATACAAGAATGAGTATCATAGAAATGAACAAGAAATACTATTACTAAATGAGTGAGCACTAGCTTCAATATGTGATTGGCTTGAAAACTTGCACAAGGATAATGGCCTGGTTAATCATGCGTGCGGTGTATGATTAATACTATTTAAGGAACAAGATATGTACAGTGAGGTTATGATCACATATCTACACTAAATACTCTCTTCCTCCGACTAGTATAGTGGATCCAACCATGGTACATTATGACACGAGATTCTCTGGGTAGGTAGGAAGTCTCCCCAAGAATCAATGTCTGTATTTGTACAAGAAGACAAGGAACAAGGCTTGCACAAGATACAACATAAATACCAAGGAATAACATCTCATGACGCGATATGGATATACTAATCCGTGTAACCATCGGGTCAAGAAATCAAGTATATCTGCACTAAATACAAAAGACATAGAAGATATCATGAATGAGAAACTATCAGAGAATATACTTGCCTGAAATTCGGTAACAGTATCAAAGATGTCCGGTACGGTGCCTCGGAGACCTAATTATGGAAAATTACATCAATACCAAGTTTTGAAATAAAAATAAGTTAAACTAGTCAAACTCTAGGTCATAAAGCCATTCTAGTTCAAAATAGTCAAACTATGTCAACTCTAGGTCAAACTAATCAAACTTGGTCAAACTAGCTAATTTTATGTTGTATGAATCCATCTCTAGGATATTGGGTCCATATACTATATAACTAGGTTATACTAGGATACTAGGATACCAACAAAATATCGTATCATAAGATACGCAAGTTATTAGATATAAAAATACTATAATATATATACAAGACAAAATATAAAGTACTCCTAGCTAAACTAATGTTAAGTGGATACCTTGGCTTTGAACCAAATGACATATCACACCACCTACACACCAATCTTGATGTGCAAACTCAATACCTTGAGTAAAATCCAATACATTGATATTACCTTGGTTTCACAAGGTAATTCAATATCTAACATATAACTAACTACCCATACACCTCACTATACACTAATATGAATTTAAACTTATAACAATACTATACTAAACTAATATATGAACATACCCCTTCGGATATTCGATACCCGTACCTAAGATACCTTAACTCTCATTACCTTGGTGTAACTCAAGGTAATCTCGAAATAATACTACCCAAGCTAACTAGTTCTTATAAATATATATCTCTCATATATAAATATACTAGCTTATTAACAATATATACATAACCTACTAGCTTATCAATATAAACTAACTAGCTTATATATATATATATATATATATATATATATATATATATATATATACTAACTTACGAACTTATCTATATAAGCTAACTAGCTTATTGCTACTACTGTTGCTTACCACTGCTGCTGCTTATCGTTGTTGCCGCTTACTGTTGCAGCTTCTGCAGTCGCTTCTGCAGCTTGCTGCTACTGCTTATGCTGCTGCTTCTGCTTACTGCTGCAGCTGTTGCTTCTGCTTTCTGCTGCAGCTGCTGCTTCTGCTTTTTGCTGCTGTTGCTGCTTATGTCGATGCTGCTGCTTTCTGCTGTAGCTGCTTCTTCTCGCTTTTTGGCCTGCTTTCCACTTATTTCTTCTCTCCTCTAGCTCTCATGTACACAGATCTACACATCAAATATACACATAAACTCACTCACATACATACTAGATATAACTAACTACCCATACACTCCCCTCTAACAATTTTAATTACAATATTATAATATCTATAACTAAGACAAATTGAATTAAAATATAATGTAACAAACACGTGGAGTGCACCGCACCCGTATCATACTAGATATATGATACACTTGCGACACGGCTCCACCACACCACCAAACATTTCCCAACGAACATGGGCAAGTCTAAAATTATAATTAGAAGCAACACGAAGTGTTAGCTACTCATCTACGTGTCCGTGTCAAAATATGGCATGCTCAAACCCCCGTGTCGAAAGAAAACCCCTAAATCAACCCGTATCTCCAAATTGTCGGGATACGACCTATACGTATCCAATTGTGGACACGACACTAGTCCCACACAACCAAACATATATCAATTTGGTCTAATTGACCTATTGACAAACACAAGATGTGTCAATCTCGAAATTCTCCCAAAATTGACACAAAATACCGCATAACTTTCTCAATAGGCCTCCTATGAAGCTAATTCAAATTTCTATAGGTAGCCTTATTACATGGAAGGATTCCTAATGATTAAATTATAGATTTATAGTCTAATTAGAGAGAAAAAACTGAATTATACCTATTGGGAGATGGATTCCCAATAAAATTATCAAATTAAGTTTCAAGAGCCTTCAACTAGTGGATCATTGCTCCTCCTTATAGATCCTTGCTTCCTTCTTATTTTAATGGCCTCTAATGATGATTAGGGAAGGAATTAGAAAGAAATTTGGGTAGAATTTGATGCAGGAATGAAGAAATTTGGAAGAGAGAAATTCTAGATCTAGATTTGAAATTAAAAATTGAGAGAGAGAGTCTCCCTCCATTCTCAACTAGGCCGGCCACTACCTCCTCCTCCAAGTCACTATGAAATATCCATAATATCCCTTAGGGCTTGTCATAAATAAATTAATTAATGAGGGAAGGTTCTAGTCTAATTGGCTACACTAATTAATCATCCTTCTAATGATTGGGCTTATTATTAGGCTCAATTCTAACTAAAATTAAATATTGGTCCATGGATCTAATCTAACTAGTTAGGTCCACTAACACAAGTCCAAAATTAAATACTAACATCTAATAGTAAATAAATAAATTTACAACATGCACAATATTTAATTAAAATTATAAAATAACCAAAATATCCTTTCCTAGAAAATGTGCTAGTGACATCAAATTTTTGGGCTTTATCATAACCTCAAAAGGTATTCATATTGACCCTGAGAAGACTAAGGCTATCCTGGACATGCATCCTCCCAAGAACCTACGATAACGGTATGGTCTACGAGAAAGATTGTCATTCATTAAGAGATTTATAGCCAATATCTCCGGACGATGTCGGCCCATTACTCAGCTCATGAAGAAGGGAGTCTCTTTTACTTGGATGGAAGAATGCAAGCAAGCGTTCGACAATATTAAGAAGTATCACCCAAACACTTCGGTATTAGTGGCCCCAATCGTGGGAAAGCCCTTCTTACTTTATATCCGGGTAATGGATCATCCTCTCGGCGCTCTTCTTGCCCAAAATAGTGATGAAGGCTATGAGCAAGCTATCTACTATTTTAGCAAAACAATGATCGACGCAGAACATAGGTACAATCCGGTTAAGAAACAATATCGTGCTCTAATATTCGTTGTTCAAAACATCCACCATTACTTGATAGGAAAAACCATCCAAGTAATATCTTGAGTGAACCCCCTCAGAGTCCCCATGACCAAGCTCAGGGTACTTAACTCTTGCCTAGCCACATAGGCATTCCTACTGTCACCCTACGGCATGGTATTCATCCCGCAAAAGGTTGTCAAGGGTCAAGCATTTGCCAACTTTTTGGTAACTCATCCGGTGCCGGAGACTTCAAAGATCTATGACAAAATCTCCGACGAGGTGTTAGAGTTGAACATCGTCACGACATGAGGGTCAGTTTGGCGAATGTTCTTCGACGGTGCTTCCAGAACAGGGCCCAAAAGCAATATTGTCACCGGATAAGAGATAGTGTTAATCTCTTCCGACGACCTAGTCATCTATCGTGGATGCTCACGTACAAAGTCGTGTTCCAACAATGTAGCAGAGTACAACACTCTCTTCATTAGGCTCCAGTTGGCCAAACAATTAGAGGCTGACTTCCTAGAAGCCTATGGCAACTCTAAATTAATAGTCAGTCAAGTCCGTGGTGAGTACGAGGTTCGCCACGAGGATCTACTCCCTTACCACCAAGTGGTCCTCGACATGATTTCCACTTTTATGGAGTTCTTCATAGAACATGTATTAAGACTGCAAAATATCGAGGCGAATGCACTCGTCGGCCTCACTGCTTCTTTAGCAACTCCAATCAAAACCCCCCTATTGATCACAGTAGTGGTTCAAGCGTTGGTATACCCGAGGAACAACTTATTCTTAAGTCTAAGCCACCTTGTCGACGCAGAAACTAATGTCAAAGATTGGAGACTCCTATTTATAGACTATGTTATTTACAAAATCCTTCTAAATGACTCCAAAAAGGCTACTTTCGTTAGAAGACGCTCCCTCCGGTTTTACTATGATACAGCCACTAAGATGCTATACCGCCATGCCTATAATGGGCTCCTGCTATGATGCCTATCAGACACAAAAGCAAAGCAAGCTCTCAGTGAAGCTTACGACGGTATTTGTGGTGCTCACCAACCTTATCCTAAGCTTCAAGATCGCCTTCGACGCAGGGGCTATTATTTTCCACTGATGGTGACAGATATTAATTATGCGAAGAAGTACAGGATGTGTCAAATCTATGTTGACTTTATTCATCAACCCTCAGAGTTTCTACATCCGATCGTTGTGTCTTGGCCATTCAAATCTTGGGGTATGGAAATCATAGGACAGATCAGTCTACCTTTGTCTAAGGGGAACAGGTTTATCTTGGCTATCACATACTACTTCTTCAAATGGGCAAAAGTCGTTCCATTCGCAGAAGTAAAAATAACCAACGTGATCAGTTTTCTTAAACATCACATCATCTACCCCTCGCAGGATCATTCATGAAAATGGTCCACAATTCGTAAGTCACACTTTCTTTCAATTTTGCAAAAAAAAACTAAATTCAGAATATAGCTTCAATCGCCTAAAATCCAGCAGCCAATGGATTAGCCGAAGAATTCAACAAGACCATCATCAAGCTACTCAAAAAGTTTATTTTGACCAATAAATGTAACTAGAATGAGAAGTTGGGATAATATCTATGGGCCTATTGCCCAATGATCTAAACCCCGACTAGCTGCATGACGTTCTCCTTGGTCTACGAAAGCAAAGCTGTACTTCCTTTGGAGACCCAAATTTCCTCTCTCCGGGTAGCCCTTACACACCAGCTAACTGCCGAGAATAACTAATTTCAACATCTGCAAGAGTTGGAAGCACTTGACGAAAAATGGCTCTTAGCTCAAAAGCACATTGAGCTATATCAAGCACGACTCTCCGGGACCTTCAATAAAAAGGTGAAGGAAAGGACATTCCAGGATGTCAATCTCGTCCTAACAGTGAGAAGACCGATAATCATGACCCACAAGAAGGCAGGAAAATTCTATCCCAAGTAGGAGGGTCCCTTTGTAGTAGAGACGGTCTACTCCAGCGTTGTATACAGGCTCGCTAAGATTAATGGTGACTTGCTCATAATGCCAATCAACGGTAAGTTCCTAAAGAAATATTATGCATAAGTTGGGCAAACTAAAAAAATAATAATGTGTTATTTCTATCCCTAGTAGAGGGACATAAAAGTGTAATGTTCACAGTTTATGTCTTCTTCGGCAAATTATTTATGTCTGTAGCCAGCGGATAAATCTGTTATTCATACTCGGGAGTCCCGAGTACGCCATGCGTAACAGATCTATAAAACTTCTCTTAAGAAAAATGGTTCACGTCCATATCACCTCTGAACTATAAGCCGTTCTTCCCATCAAAAGAGGGTAGTCACGTCCATACTACCTCTGATTTGTCCCTTTGGTTGTTATCTCCATAAATTTTCCACAAAGCAAGCAGTTCACATCTACAATACCACTGAACTATGAGTTGCCTATATTCTCCAGTAAAAGAAAGCAGTCATATCCATATTACCTCTGACTCGTTTGCTTGACTATCGGTTCTACACCAAAGTATCTTTACCATCATAGATGATGTCTCCACTAAACTTTCTTAATGCAACTACTCTAACCTATCACATTCATACTACCTCTGATAGGGCTTGGTGTTATCACTGTTATGATGTTATGCTACATCCATATTACCTCTGGTATAATACTCATAGCCCACGATAACCACAGCAGCAAGAAAATTTCTAAATATAAATAAGGCAAAATTTTAATTAATATTCAAGATTATGAGTACATATGGAAGTCCATTACATTTTAGATTTTTATTAATATTCAAGACCATAGGTACATTTAAAAAGAAGGAGACCGCTCTGTGTTGTTTCTTGTACCAACGCGTGTAAAGCCGGCAGCTCAACGCATTTTGGGTTATCACTTCGGCAAACTCCTTAGTGCAAGCTACAGTACATGGAAAAGAATCCATACCAATGGATAACAATGGATCTTGCAACAAAGAGCTGAGCCTACAGACCCAACTATGTCGTGTGAAAGGACGCGACTAGAAATCCTGATTGGGATAACTAGCCCCATCTCTACCACACTGATATTCCGCCAGGACCTGACCCGAGATCCAGCCATCATGTCATGGCCTCGTACTGGGAATAGCTACAGTGAGCTAGGTTGGAAGATCGCGGATAATCATCTGGGTAACATGCTTGTTCATCATGAACAATGATAACTATGATATTCTTCCATACTCCATCAGGACTCAAGCAATCCAAGACAGCCCCTACAAGATGAGCACACAAAAAGTCAGAATATATACAAAAAAAAAAGATCAGGAGACACACATCCATAAGATCATGTGTCACTCGCTGATTCATGGCAATATAGCCATTTATGCACTCAGGGGAAATGCACTTAAGCATCAAGTCTGGTGTATACGCGTGTAACCACCATAGCACAGAGGCGAATGCACCTATATAGCAAAGTCACGCATAGCTTCTCAGCGCAGGCCTCAGATGAGTGTCCGGAGATAGCATCACCCATGTTGTCGAGGGAGAAATCTTGCCGACAGTGAATCTTCAGGATGAAGCCCTTCGACAACGACCATGCACGTCAAGCCAAGGAGGGTGCATGTGAATGAATGGATAATTTTTTGTCCATGCAAATAGGTAGTGTTGCAGTATCCAAGTGACTCAAGAATGGAAGGCACAAGTTTTTCTCTTTAACTCCACCTATGGCACTTGGGTGATCAACCATCAGAGGAAGGGGATCGACGAACCGCTCGACCGATCTCCCCATACTTAGCATTTGAAGAGACATCAGGCAGAGAAGAGAAGTACCATTCTTCTCTCCCTTAGCCCTCTATTTATAGCAAGAGAGCCATCAATGGCTCACGAATTGCTTTTTGGCCCAATGTTTGAGTTGAGTTTTTGAATATGGCTAATCGATTAAGTTTAGCATTATGATAATTGATCAATCACTATAGTATCTTCTACTTAAACTCAGCATTATCCAGATATGCAATATTTGCTTCTGTATATTTTCTTGTTCGTCTAACATGTACTTGCAAAAAGTAATAAGTAAGATTAGCAATGGACATATGCTATATGATGATGAGCCAAAACAGAGTTATACCAGAAGATTTTTCTGAACGGCCGACAAGAAAAAATGCATCTTCAAGTCAGCAAATATTTCAGAAGATTGGGTCATCATAGTGCTCTTGGTTTTCATACGTAATCTTATATTTTTTTGAGTCTAGAACATATGTAAGTCAAGTCGCACTGGCAACTAAAAAGTAACTTAGTCCACTCAAATAGTCTAAAACCCATCCACCCAGAAATTAGGCCAAAAATATCTTGAACCTATCCACCAAACTAGTCCACATACAAACTTGGATCTACCTAAAATAGGTAAACCGAACTTAGGCCAAATTTGCCCCAAATTTGCACCGAACTCGGTCACCTATTTAGTATAAAATTATCCAGTTATTATATCCCTGATTTTATGGCCTCTAACGTTTAAAAATTTAAATATTCTATAGCAAATTCTAGCCGAACTCGATTTAGTAATAACCTATAAATAGAGTTAGATTTTCACATTCTTACTCACTCAACCATTCTCAATCTTTCTATCGTATAGTGAGTAAACCCTCAGAGCCTAAACTTTCTTATCTCCAAGATCAACTTCCAGCCTTCTAGTGCCAAGTACAATCTCGGTTAGAAGTTGTTCGAGTTATAAAAGCTTGGTTCATTAAGATCTTCTTCTGTGTGAAGTTGCGAGCCTTCGGATCAAAAATCGTGGTGTGTGAAGTTATGAGACTTCGGATCAAATCTCATGGTGTAAAGAAGTGGCAAGCCTTTGGATCAAAGCTTGTTATTCACTATTGGTGATTATAGTGGATAAAACTTCGAGCTTGAATTCTCGGGACTGGACTAGTCCTCTCAGAGGAAAACCAGTATACATCACGGTGTTTGTGTTTGCTCTCTCTTTCTCTTACTTTATTATATTACATATATACTTCTAGTTATTTACTGCCTTTACTCTGCTTAATTTTTAATTGGGTAGAATATTCTGCTGCACTCTATTCACCCCCCTCTAGAGTTGCTTTACGGTCATTTATTGCTAGGTACCAAAACTGTGGGATAAACCTGACATTTAATGGATGAATCTCTTTCTAGGGAATAGTTAGTCAAAATGCCGACTCAACGGCCTATCAATAGTAAGGCTATATTCAATGCGCCAAAATCATAGATGCACCAAACAGGAGTAGTGTCATACATGCGCCGTAGCAACCCTATGAGCCTGTCTCCCATGCTTTTGTTCAAAGTATTACAAACTTAAAGCTTATAAAGTTTAAGTTTAGAAACTTTGAAGGGGGTCTTGTAGAAGCATGGAAAATCTCTACCATGCGCCAACAGTAATCAAGAGCCATGCACTACAGTGATCAAGACTCATGCGCTAAAGTGATCCAGAGCCATGCACTAACCACTTCATAAGTAGTGTTCCCATGTGCCAGCAGTGCCATGCTCCACTACTTCTATAGTGTTATATGTGCCAGCAATACCATGCACCACTACTTCCCCTAGGTTCTACCAACAGTTCCATGCGTCCCAACTTCTCCAGTGTTCTTATGCGCCAGCAGTACCATGCGCTACTGCTATCCCTCAGTGATATCCATGCGCCAAGTGGCAGTATTTCTAAGGTGCAATCACAGTCATTAAAATTAGGCAATAACATGTGTTACGAGTATTATGGGCATCAGCGATCCCAGATCTCGACTTGCCATGTGGCAGCCGTAATATAGCATGCGCTTGCAGGAGAACATGCATCGACATACAATCCGCGCACATATGCGCCTACATAAAGCCTTTTCAAGGCTATAAAGAGTGGGCATTTTCCACATGCAAAGAAGGACGAGAGAGAGAGAGAGGGAGAGAGAGAGGAAAGGAGAAGAAGACAGAAGCACCGCCCGAAGACTCATCAACCTCCTTGGTCTCGGATCATCAACGGAGTAAATGAGTTGTTGTAGTGCTCGATATTCACCATCACACTTTTCCAAATTCTTTTCTTATTGTACTTAGACTCTATGTATTAGAGACTCTTTTGTACTATTTGTCAATTCCCAATCAATATAAAAGTTCGTTCAACTTTTCTAATTGTTTTTTTGTAAGTCAACATAGATGAGCTCTCATTCATGCGTCAAAACCTAGTATGTGCATGATCTAGATGAGTTCTCATCCATGTGTAAAAACCTTTTCTACGCATGATTTAGATGATTTCTTATCCTTACGTCAAAACCATGTTTGCCTATATTCTAGATGATATCTCATCCATGCGGCAGAACTATATGAAGGTGACCTGCGCATGTTCTAGATGACTTCTCATCCATGAAGCATGACTAGGAGAAGATATGCGCAAGTTCTAGATGAGTTCTCATCCATGCGGTAGATCGTGTGAAGTGTGTCTCTGTGTTCAAAGTTATTTTCTCCAAAAAAACCTACCCTCGATCGACGGTTGGACATCGGGGTAGAACTTGGGTGTTTGGCCTCGGCCTCGGCAGATGGGCCTTTGCCCGTGTCAGCCTTATTAATAGCGGAAAAGGGGAAAACTTTTGGAGCCATGGGACAGAGAGCAGGAAATCTTAGGGATGAATCTTAGGAGAGAAGAATGTAAGAGCAAAGTTAGAGCTTTCTCTCTCCTACAGAAGCCCTATTTATAAGCTGAAACATACGGCGATTGGATGACGGCAGACATACGAATGTCGCCTTAATCTCTGATTTGTCTCAATCTTTCCAAAACTATTGCCTCGTTCCTTGCGTCCCGTGGTGGCCCAGAATCCCAAGAGATCTTTTCGAGAATCGAGATCAATCTCATCAATAAAGATTCAATAACCTGGCAACACGTCTATACAGCCAGCAGCCTATGTGGTGAGTATACCTATGCGGCATCTTCCATCCATGCTTCTTTTTAAAGTATTTCAAAACTTGTTCAAGTTTTAAAAACTTTGAAGGGTGTCTTGTAGAAGCATAAAAAAGTCAGTACCATGCAAAGGACTCCCAAGTCAGTGAAGTTAGGCCACATACACCAAAATACTATGTTGAATCGAGCTTAAGGCGCATCCAGCCCAAAAGCAACAGAATCATCGTCTATGTAGCACAGATAATGACCTTGAGAGCATGCGACAAAGATACCTAGCCACATAAGATGTACACTGATAGCATTGATATATCAGAGCACTTCGTAAATGGTGCAGACGGTGGATGTTAGTGCTTACGTCATTGACATAATTACTCTTGTCAGTCACAGCCATGCAGTGCCACGTGTCTCTGAAACAACAAAATACAATATGGCAGTATTTCCATGAGACTTCATGCAGCGGAGCTTTCATGCGGCAGCGTTCCCATGAGCCTTCATGCGACGGCATTCCCACGAACATTCATGCGACGGAGTCCTCATGGGATCCTCAACAACTGACGTATGCCACGTGTCAAGTTGACAAGGTCATGCGTACAACTGATGTAACAGTCCAGATTATATGGGTGCACTCCAACATCTCAGCAGCAGCTCATTCTAACTAATGTTATATGGCAGCTGGACCATGACATGCGTGCACGGTTACAACCATATTCTATTGAGAATACCATGCGAAAATCCAAATTCCATGCGCATAGACAAAAAATAATAATTTTTCATAATATGCACACGCATAGCCATTTCAGTATAAATGGCTATAAATAGAAAGGACATGTGCTTTCAAAGGTCGACTTTTTTGTTGTCTGATCGAAAGCAGGAGACTTGGAGCCCAGTGGTTCTTCTTCTAGCCAGTGATCTAGAGACATAGCAATTTCCCTTTATCGGTTGATCGTCAATGGAGTAAAGGAGTTATCTGCACAACTCGATCTCCATAGTCACACTCCCCAAATTCTCTTCTTTATACTTAGAATTCTCAGTGTTAGGATTCGTTTGTACTTTATCTGTTGTAATTCACTAAATACAAAAGTTAGCACAACTTGCAAATTTGGGATGGCAACCAATCATATGCTAATAGAAATAAAATTACTTATCTTTCATTATATTTTGTGAATTCTTGCTAGGTGACTTTAAGCAATAAAATACACAAATATGAATAACATCTTTTTGTTAGGCATGAAGATAAATGAGCGAAGGACCAACATTACTCACCTTTATCCAAAGTGACTCCCCGTCACGATCTCGTAGCTCTTTGGGTGATCCCTCCGCATAAAATAAAGTCCAACAAGGCTTCTTCGAGCCAACCCGCCATCATAATGCACTATATGGAGAGAGGCATTATATAATATACCACTCAAAAAAAGTTTTATCCTGAAAACTTGAAACTAAACTCATTCCACCTCTTACAGTAACACTTGCACAATTAAACATCTCGTCATAACATGTGAATTGATACAAACGATTCAATATACCATCTCTTTTCTTGTCCAACGCTCGTGCATTTCCTTTAGCGCGTAATAATCTTTCCTGCAGCTCCATTTGAATTTAACTCACCACTTAGCTTGGAGTGTACATATTTTTGACGTCTAATAGTATAGTGCTCTCAGTCAAAGCCAATGGTTAGAGAAGTCAAACTGCTACAAATACAACTTTATTACAACATACTGACCATCCAATACTCTCGATCAATTGGTCCTTAGAAATAATTATCAAAATTCACTCACTTAAGTGCTTCTCAAGAACACAAAATTCCCCACAAAGACTTACACAATTTCGTACACAACTGTATTCCATTCATATTTCCATATTGTTGCTCTATCATACTCATTATACCAAACCCCTGTACGCATATATTCTTCTTTTATCCAACTTTGAATGCCTCTTGTAACTAAGTTTCGATTTAGCCATTCTCAACATTCAACAATATTCTTTTGGTCGAGCATATATACAATCCTTGGCTTAAATTATATTGTGCATCATACAAAATTATTTTCTCACAATCGCGATCCTCCAAATCGCAACATATAAACATCAAGTACTACCTAGGTTAGGCACCGACCCAGGCATTGAACTTAAATATTTTTGAACTCAAGGGGGCAAATCTTAAAACTGACAAAATTTGAGTTGCTCAAAAATCTGAAATACAAATTTCCATTCTTTACATCTCTTATGTATAATTCTTGATGTTATCACATTATTTTAATCCATACAGCTATTATCCATTAAATTAAGAATTAAACCAACTGTTACATATTTTGACTCAAGTTTTACTATAAAATAAAAGAGTTTAGCGACGGCCGGATCTGTCGCCAAACTGTCGCTAAACAAAATTAGAAATACCTTAGTGACCAAAACAGGGCAAATTATGGGCGTCAATAAATAGCCCATGCCTATCTCTTTCCATCGTCGTGCAGTCGAGCTTCGACGACATGCTGAGTAACTGGTGACAGAGACAATAGAGATGACTTATTGTCAAACCAGCGACAGATATGACTGATGTCGGCTTGGCGATGGTCCAACAATCAACTATCGATTGGAATAAACAACTGATCAGCAATGAACAAGGATCATAGAAGGCGTCTAATAGGCGACATACTAGTGACAGATAATTGGTTTTCGATACTCAAACCATTGTACGATATTTACTTAGAGACTATACTATATGTCGCCAATGAGTCACACAATCGTCATTATACGTTGTTAAGACATCGCTATCTGAGAATTCTTAGGTAGCGACGTCTATGTACGTCATCTTGGTGTCACATTGTCGTCGATGCCCGTCGCCAAGTCGACTCATAGCTGTCGTTAAGTTACACAAAGATGAAAAAAATAATTTGAATTGCAGTACTCACAACAAGACGCACTATATATAACCTGTCAATCAGAGTATATCAATCAACCAATGCAACCCTTCATAGATCCCGTCCAATCAAACCTTCAGGGACACAAAATGCATGCTAGAACCACATAGAAGACACACAAATATTCTATAAAATATATATAAACATCATAACATGTAAACACCCTAAATTTTTATATTTTAAAAAATTAATTTTGGGAATTTTCTGCAATTTTCTGGAATTTACATAGGTTCTGTGCTAATTTTATAATTTTTAATTACTAATAAATAATATTAAAATGTAATGAAAATATGATTTTGTGATATAAAATAGAAAACCGGACTTAGGATAATTTTCTGAGATTTTATTGGACCTCAGACCTATTTTTAAAAGCCTAAAAACTATTTTTCTAATTAAATTAATTAATTATTAGTTATTATTATTATTATTATTATTTTATTATTATTACTGTTATTATTTTAGTTTTGGGGCCCGGCCCGGCCCAGTGGGCCGAGCCCTTTAGTGCAACCCAGCCCGGTCACCCTAGCGGGTCGGGCGGGTCCGCTCACCCGGAGCCCGCCGCCCGACCCGACCCGCATACCCCATCTCCCCCGTCCCCCGCACGACCCCCACGCCGCCCCGAGTTTTCCGCCACCCTCGCCTTAGCCGCCCTAGCCGGTCGACGACCCCCCTGCCAGCTCTGCCCTAGCCCGGCGACGCCTTGCCGACCGTCGGCCAGACCCACAGCCTCCGTCGTGTCCTCCAGCAGTGCCCTAGGTCGGACACGGCGTGGACACAGCGTCCAGGACACGAAATCGCGTGTCGGACACCAAAAACCCTATTTCGAAGGGCCTTATTCAGGTACTCGTATCTTGCATCCTGTATCTTCGTTTTCGATTCAGTAAACTGCTACGCGAAACCTGCATGACCCTCTCGGTGCCCGGACAAACCGCTCGTTGCATCGCGTCCTGTGGTGATCGTACACCGCGATCCAAAAACAGGAAAAACCAGACCCTGTTTCACCCCGGAACTGAGTACGCCCCGCCAAACGGGACGACTTGGTCGCGTGCGGTCTTCACAGATGCGTGCGCCCCGTCGATACGGACGTATGGGATTTCGCCAAAGCTGATTCGGGTGTGCGTGCACACCGGAATCAACGCGTATCCGCGGACATCGTCCCGTATCCGCATTTTCTGTAATTTACCCTAACTTCGTGCACACACGTCAGATCAAGACGAAACTTGCGCCATCGGACTCGTAGCGATACGCTGGTCCTGTGGGTCAAGTTTGGTTTGATTCTGAGAACGTTGACGAAATCGCGTGTCGTGGGCCCCACAGGTCACACTCGACGGACGATTTCATGATCGGCTCATCGGAATTCAATTCTGAAAGTTCCGTTGGGTTCGTATCAGCGTTCCTGACTTGTTGACACTAAGTTTGGTGAATTTAGAGACCGTTGACCCTGACACATTTTTCGGTGCAAAGCGGGCCCAACGGTGGACCCCGTTTTGGCCGAAATTGTCGTTTTTGCCCTTGTCTCCAAATTGGACCCAAGGACAGGCGTTCCTAGCTATTTAACACCTTCTGAGCGTGATGGCACTGTTTATTTCAGCTTTCGGAGTCATCTCTGGAAATTTCCGAAACCAGGACCTAAGTGGAATCCAAACATCAGGCAAGTGCACCTTGCCAAACTTGCAGTCTTTATTTTCATAATTCCTGTAATATTACTTTGCTGGATGTCTTGTGTAAATTCATATAAACTTGTTTAAACTTCTTAACCTAGAAAACGTGTGACGTACCTAGTGTCCGATCATAGTCGGGTGCCAACACCGTACGCGGTGTTGGGTACGTCACTTAGAGATGGATTTACGATACCCTTTACTCTTGTACTTGACCTATCAAGTACCCTACAACCCAGGACACTTGACACTGTACATGAATAGAATATTCCTGAGATATTCGTGGTGATTCTGTATAGGATACAGGACTGGACAGAGATATTTTATTTATGGACATTATGACCGTTGCATTAGTTATAATCCCGCTGACATGGACATGAGACGTTATGGTCATGGCTTGCGTGATTACATTGGGTGGGGAGAGACACATAGGCTATAGGCTGTTCTATCTATATATCTACTATTATTGTGAGGTTGTAGACTCTCCAGCAGAGCTAGACCCTTTACGTGTTATTACTGCTACCGGCTCCCCGACACAGAGCTTGTAGCGGTCTCAGCCTGAGTACTAGTATTGCTCTCATTTGCATATCACATAGATGGTTACATAGTTTACCCTGCTATTTCAATTAATTTAATTGCACTGCATTTATTTGGCTTATTTTATTTTGTGCCTTGTTATGTCCACTGAGGACCTGGAATGGATTATGTCCCCAGGTTTAGCTGAGGAGCAGTATCCCGAGGTATACGGGACCGGAGCTGAAGCTATTGCTGGAGCAGAACCAAACACTGAAGACGAGGTGACTGCCGAAGACTTCTCCTGAGTGCCTGTTCCAGTACTCAGTATTTATTTCATTTTTATCTCTTGTTCCTAGCCTATAGAGCCAGTTTATTCAGACATAAGTCGGATTGTTTCTCCGACTGACTTGCTGTGATTGTTGTTGCAACTTATTTCCATTTCATTATGCAGTTTATTCTTTATCTTTATGGATGAGATTAGTGTGACTTGTGGTAGTAGACCTTATTTACTGCTTAAGTATGCCCTGATGGTTCCATTAAATTGGGTTATCCATCGGTACGTACTGCTGACCATTGCCACGCATCTCCAGTCCCTCGGCATTTTGGGACTGGGGCGTGACATGGTTTTTGTGGTGGCCCATGCAGGTCTAAACTAAATTGTTCGGTTTTAACTTAGGAACCGAACAGGCCTGCAATAAGATAGGATAAGTTATAGGATCTCATCCATTGATTGAATTATTTTTGGACTCTATGTCGAATTCAATTTAATTTCTTGAATTGCATCCTGTTTTGATTCCTCTGTGCGTTCTCATTATTTTTTTTTTGATGCAGAGTAATGGATCCCAGAAGTGGTGACGAGACCCCCTTGGGTACACCGCCTGAAGCGGGGGTTACCTGCGAAGCTGGAACGACGCCAGATACCAGAGGACAATCCTTTCAGAGCAATCAAACGGGCCAGCCAAGTTCCAGGTTCAGGCGTGATGACATCCCGCCTCCTCCCCAGTTCCCTTCTACGATGCCTTTCTTTCCCCCAGGACAGGCAATGGACGGCCAGCAAATGTTTTAGATGTTCTACGCCATGATGCAGGCACAACAACAGATTCAACAGGAGGCCCAACGTCATGAGGTCGAGAACCTAAGGAACAGCCTAGTCGCAGCATTGGAGCATGCAAATCCACCAAATAGGCGGCCAGCGATGGGATCTATCACAGATTTCCGTCAACTCAAGCCCCGTACCTTCTCGGGCAAGGAAGGACCAACTGAAGTGAATGAATGGCTTACGAACACGCAGCATCAGTTGGAGGCCGCTGAACTACCAAGGGACAAATGGATGACTGCCGTTAGGATGCAACTGACGGACAACGTGCATCATTGGTGGCTGTCCGAAGAAAGAAGGCTCGGACATGATCAGGTTACCTGGGAGGAGTTCTCCAGACTCTTCCAGGAAATGTACATCCCTGCTGTGGCTCGGTCAGAACTCCCAGACAGATTCAACCGCCTGATCTAGGGCAACATGATAGTGGAGGAATATAACGCCGAATTCATTCGCCTGAGCCGCTTTGCCCCTTCCCTAATTCCTACTAAAGAAGAGAAGGCGGAGAAGTTCTTTGATGGCCTCAGGTTCGAGCTTCAGAAGTTAATCGGTTCGGTCGCGCCCACCTCTTACTCCGATGTCCTAGCTGCAGCACGTCGGCTGGAGCGCGTTACTCGGAGGGAATCAAGCCTGAAACGTCCCTTCTCCTCCGCACCGTCCAAGTCATCACCAGAGGAATCTGCTAAACGGCCCCAGAAGAGCCCGCCTCCAAGAGCAGCAACTAAGAACCTGCCTACTTGCCATTACTGCGGCAAGGTAGGACATATTAAAAAAGAATGTAGACGCAAGCTAGGGCTCTGCCTGGTTTGCGAATCTGGACAACACTTCTCAAAGGACTGCTCGGAACGTCGGGAGGGAGTTCCGAATCGACCAGCTCCACCTGCAGCTCTTCCAGCTAGGGGAGCAACACAGACAGGGCCTGGAGGAGCCAGGCCACCTCTACCACCTCAGGCAGTAATGTTCCAGCAAGCACGTCAGCAAAGGGGTCCCACTCAGGGACGAGGTCAGGCATATGCACTAGCAGTCACTGAGGAAGCTACTGCAGGCAAAGTGATAGCAGGTACCATATTAGTAGCTTCAATTCCTGCTGTAGCATTATTTGATTCTGGAGCCTCGCATGCATTTATTGCTGCTAGCTTCGTAGCCACCCATAGAATAGCTATCGCACCTCTCTCGAAGATGAAGAGAATTCTAACGGGAGGTGGAATTATCCCGGTTAGTGATACTTGTAGATCATGTTCAGTGGTAGTCTGTGGCCGAGAGATGCAAGCCCAATTCTTGATCTTTTCTATGCCTGATTACGATGTTGTACTTGGTATGGACTGGTTAAGTCAGTACCATGCGACACTGGATTGCCGGCTTGGAAAAGTGATATTTAGACCCCCTAGCCTTCCTGAGTTTGAATTTCTTAGAGGAGCTGTAGAACAAAGGGTCCAGCCAACTCTTAGGGTATTGACTGTAGAAGAAGATTCAAGTTACCCAAGAGTCATAACGGAATTTGTGGATGTATTTCCCGACGATCTTCCAGGCTTACCACCTGACCGGGAGATAGAATTCACAATAGACCTAACTCCAGGAGCCGAACCTATCACTTCATCGGTATATCGGCTAGCACCTAAGGAGTTAGTGGAGTTGAAAGCACAAGTTGACGACCTTCTGGAGAAAGGATTTATCCGGCCCAGTGTTTCACCTTGGGGAGCACCTATACTTTTTGTACCCAAGAAGGACGGAACTGTGCGGTTGTGCATTGATTACAGAGCCCTTAATGCTGTAACTGTTAAGAACCGGTACCCCTTACCACGCATTGATGACTTGTTTGACCAATTGAGTGGTGCCAGGGTATTCTCAAAGATTGACCTTAGATCCGGTTATCACCAGATTAGGGTGAAGAAGGAAGATATCCCAAAGACGGCCTTCAGAACTAAGTATGGACATTATGAGTTTCTAGTAATGCCGTTTGGTTTAACCAACGCACCCGCCGTATTTATGAGTTTGATGAACGGAGTCTTCCATCAGTACTTGGATAAGTTCGTGGTGGTATTCATTGATGATATCCTAGTCTACTCCAAGGACCACGAAGAGCACGAGGAACACCTCAGAATTGTGCTAGAAACTTTGAGAAGGGAGAAGCTGTATGCCAAACTCAGCAAATGTGAGTTCTGTATGGACAAGGTGCCATTCTTAGGGCATATTATCTCGGGTGAAGGACTGTCTGTGGACCCAGAGAAGGTCACTGCTATAGAAACCTGGCCCACCCCTACCTCGGTTGCGGAAGTGAGAAGTTTTCTTGGACTTGCTGGATATTACCGGCGGTTCGTAGAAAAATTTTCGAGGATCGCAGAACCTATGACTAAGCTGACACGGAAGGATCAGGAGTTCATATGGACGGAAGAATGCCAGAATGCCTTTGAAGAATTGAAGAGGCGTCTAACAACAGCACCAGTCTTGACTCTTCCCTCAGGGTCAGGAGGTTTTGTTGTCTATAGTGATGCGTCTGGTAGTGGACTAGGTTGTGTCTTGATGCAACATGGCAAGGTTATCGCTTATGCATCGAGGCAGCTGAAGGTCCACGAGAAGAATTACCCAACGCACGACCTGGAGCTAGCTGCAGTGATTTTTGCATTGAAGATCTGGAGACATTATCTGTATGGAGAGAAGGTCAAAATATTCACTGATCATAAGAGCTTGAAGTATGTTTATACACAGAAGGAGCTCAACATGAGGTAAAGGCATTGGCTTGAGTTGATGGTGGACTTTGACATAGATCTGCAGTACCACCCGGGGAAAGCAAATGTTGTAGCCGACGCCCTCAGCAGAAAACCCTCGGTTTATTTCTTAACGGAGCAGCCTCAGCGATTACAAGACTTACAAGATCTTCAGATAGAGGTTGTTCTACCTGGACAAAATGGTTTGCTGGCTAACCTCGAAGTGAAGTCATCGCTGGTGGAGAGAATCAAAGAAGCTTTGCCTAATGATGCCAGATTCCGAAGGCTGAAAGAGAGAACCGAGGCAGGCATGCAAACGGGACTTCGCATCCATGAGGACGGGACATTAAGGTGTGGAAATCGCCTATATGTTCCGAATGGAGAATTAAGGCAGGAGTTGATGACAGAAGCACATAGCTCCATATACTCGATTCATCCAGGAGGGACCAAGATGTACCGGGACTTAAGACAATATTACTGGTGGCATGGAATGAAAAGGGAGATTGCCCGATTTGTGGCAAAATGCTTAGTCTGCCAGCAGGTGAAGGCCGAGCACCAAAGGACTGCAGGTATGTTGCAGCCACTTTCCATCCCTGAATGGAAGTGGGAGCATATTACCATGGACTTCGTCACTGGATTTCCAAGAAGCCCTAGTGGAAAGGATGCAGTATGGGTCATCGTGGATCGGCTCACTAAGTCAGCTCACTTCTTGCCGTTCAGAGTCGGACAATCCACGGAAGTACTAGCCGACATGTATATGCGACAGATCGTAAAATTACATGGAGTGCCGGTTAGTATTGTATCAGATCGAGACTCGAGATTTACATCTCACTTCTGGCGAAGCATGCAAGAGAGTCTCGGCACCAGGCTCAAGTTCAGTACTGCCTATCATCCCCAGACAGATGGCCAATCAGAGTGCACAATTCAGATCCTGGAAGATATGCTGCGATCATGTATACTGGACTTTGGAGGATCTTGGGAAGATCATCTGCACTTAGTGGAGTTCTCCTACAACAACAGCTATCAGGCAAGCATTCAGATGGCACCTTTCTGGCGTTGTACGGAAGAAAGTGCAGATCGTCGATATGCTGGAGTGACGTTGGCGAACGTCAATTACTGGGTCCAGAGTTGGTAACGGAGACAGTAGAGAAAGTAAGGCAGATTCAAAATCATCTCCGTGTAGCCCAGGATAGACAGAAGCATTGGGCCGATGCGCACAGACGTCCCCTGGAGTTCAAGGAAGGAGAGCATGTATTTTTGAGGATCTCGTCCACTAGAGGTACTATCAGATTTGGCAGCAGAGGCAAGTAAAGCCCAAGGTACATTGGGCCATTTGATATCTTGGAGCGCATTGGTAAGGTGGCTTACCGTCTTGTATTACCTCCATCCTTAGAGGGAGTGCATGATGTATTCCACGTCTCACAACTGAGGAGATACGTGACGGACCTAAGTCATATAGTGGATCATTCTGAGATTTCGGTGGGACCTAGCCTGAGATACGAGGAGCAGCCAGTGGGTATACTCGACACCAGTGAGAAGACACTACGAGGGTAGACAATCAGGCTGGTTCGGGTAGCTTGGAAACAGCACTCTCTTGGCGAATCGACCTGGGAACGAGAGGATGTTATGCGCCAGCGTTATCCACACTTATTTGCTGATGCAGGTAAAACCTGAGCATTCTTTAATTCTGTAAAATCTTGTCTTTATAGTTTACCCTTCGATTGCGAGGATGCAATCCTCTTAAGGGGGGTAGATTGTAAACACCCTAAATTTTTACATTTTAAAAAATTAATTTTGGGAATTTTCTGCAATTTTCTGGAATTTACATAGGTTCTGTGCTGATTTTATAATTTTTAATTACTAATAAATAATATTAAAATGTAATAAAAATATGATTTTGTGATGTAAAATAGAAAACCGGACTTAGGATAATTTTTTGGGATTTTATTGGACCTCAGACCTATTTTTAAAAGCCTAAAAACTATTTTTCTAATTAAATTAATTAATTATTAGTTATTATTATTATTATTATTATTATTATTATTATTATTTTATTATTATTACTGTTATTATTTTAGTTTTGGGGCCCGGCCCGGCCCAGTGGGCCGAGCCCTTTAGTGCAACCCAGCCCGGTCACCCTAGCGGGTCGGGCGGGTCCGCTCACCCGGAGCCCGCCGCCCGACCCGACCCGCATACCCCATCTCCCCCGTCCCCCGCACGACCCCCCTGCCAGCTCCGCCCTAGCCCGGCGACGCCTCGTCGACCGTCGGCCAGACCCACAGCCTCCGTCGTGTCCTCCAGCAGCGCCCTAGGCCGGACACGGCTTGGACACAGCGTCCAGGACACGAAATCGCGTGTCGGATACCAAAAATCCTATTTCGAAGGGCCTTGTTCAGGTACTCGTATCTTGCACCCTGTATCTCCGTTTTCGATTCTGTAAATTGCTACGCGAAGCCTGCATGACCCTCTCGGTGCCCGGACAAACCGCTCGGGGCATCGCGTCCTGTGGTGATCGCACACCGCGATCCAAAAACAGGAAAAACCAGACCCTGTTTCACCTCGGAACTGAGTACGCCACGCCAAACGGGACGACTTGGTCGCGTGCGGTCTTCACAGATGCGTGCGCCCCGTCGATACGGACGTGTGGGATTTCGCGAAAGCTGATTCGGGTGTGCGTGCACACCGGAATCAACGCGTATCCGCGGACATCGCCCCGTATCCGTCTTTTCTGCAATTTACCCTAACTTTGTGCACACACGTCAGATCGAGACAAAACTTGCGTCATCGGACTCGTAGCGATACGCTGGTCCTGTGGGTCAAGTTTGGTTCGATTCTGAGAACGTTGACGAAATCGCGTGTCGTGGGCCCCACAGGCCCCACTCGACGGGCGATTTCGTGATCGGCTCATCGGAATTCAAATCTGAAAGTTCCGTTGTGTTCGTATCAGCGTTCCTGACCTGTTGACACTAAGTTTGGTGAATTTAGAGACCGTTGATCCTGACACGTTTTTTGGTGCAAAGCGGGCCCACCGGTGGATCCCGTTTTGGCCGAAATTGCCATTTTTGCTCTTGTCTCTAAATTGGACCCAAGGACAGGCGTTCCTAGCTATTTGACACCTTCTGAGCGTGATAGTACTGTTTATTTCAGCTTTCGGAGTCATCTCTGGAAATTTCCGAAACCAGGACCTAAGTGGAATCCAAACATCAGGCAAGTGCACCTTGCCAAACTTGCAGTCTTTATTTTCATAATTCCTGTAATATTACTTTGCTGGATGTCTTGTGTAAATTCATATAAACTTGTTTAAACTACTTAACCTAGGAAACGTGTGACGTACCTAGTGTCCGATCATAGTCGGGTGCCAACACCGTACGCGGTGTTGGGTACGTCATTTAGAGATGGATTTACGATACCCTTTACTCTTGTACTTGACCTATCAAGTACCCTACAACCCAGGACACTTGACACTGTACATGGACAGAATCTTCCTGAGATATTCGTGGTGATTCTGTATAGGATACAGGACTGGACAGAGATATTTTATTTATGGACATTATGACCGTTGCATTAGTTATAATCCCGCTGACATGGACATGAGACGTTATGGTCATGGCTTGCGTGATTACATTGGGTGGGGAGAGACACACAGGCTACAGGCTGTTCTATCTATATATCTACTATTATTGTGAGGTTGTAGACTCTCCAGCAGAGCTAGACCCTTTACGTGTTATTACTGCTACCGGCTCCCCGACACAGAGCTTGTAGCGGTCTCAGCCTGAGTACTAGTGTTGCTCTCATTTGCATATCACATAGATGGTTACATAGTTTACCCTGCTGTTTCAATTAATTTAATTGCACTGCATTTATTTGGCTTGTTTTATTTTGTGCCTTGCTATGTCCACTGAGGACCTGGAATGGATTATGTCCCCAGGTTTAGCTGAGGAGCAGTATCCCGAGGTATACGGGACCGGAGCTGAAGCTATTGCTGGAGCAGAACCAAACACTGAAGACGAGGTGACTGCCGAAGACTTCTCCTGAGTGCCTGTTCCAGTACTCAGTATTTATTTCATGTTTATCTCTTGTTCCTGGCCTATAGAGCCAGTTTATTCAGACATAAGTCGGATTGTTTCTCCGACTGACTTGCTGTGATTGTTGTTGCAACTTATTTTCATTTCATTATGCAGTTTATTCTTTATCTTTATGGATGAGATTAGTGTGACTTGTGGTAGTAGACCTTATTTACAGCTTAAGTATGCCCTGATGGTTCCATTAAATTGGATTATCCATCGGTGCGTACTGCTGGCCATTGCCACGCATCTCCAGTCCCTCGGCATTTTGGGACTGGGGCGTGACATAACATATAAATCTCAAATCTATATATCCATACATAGACATAACCACATGTCCATTCATCCATAATAAGTACAATGCTTGCAATACATATATACATCACAACAAAAATACAAATCTCAAAAAAAATATCGATCTAGCAGTGGTCTCGGGTCCCGCAGACGATCCAAGACGTCTAGAGGAAGTGAGTTTACAACATTAGGTGATAGTGAACTTAAAGTCTCCGACAAAAGTAAACTCAAGATATTCATCACTGTGGAGGAGATAGAATAGGGACAGAGGTAGCAATAGGAATAACAAAGGCAACAACAAAAAAACACAGAGGCACCAGAAGGATCAAAAGCGCTATGAGTGTTTGGAGCAGCACTGGAAGGACCAGCAGTCATCGGGACCAATGGTGGCCAACATGGAGCGAGACTCTTGCATCATCGCCATGTGTCCTACAGTAAGGTCATTGCCATAACAAGCTGATCTATCTTCTCGATGACGTCCAGAGATGGAGTAGAAGAAGAAAGTGCTAGCGGTGGAGGTCTCAAGATGACCGATATCTACATTACCAAGGAGCCGGTAACGTAGATGCATTCACCCTTTCCTCTCCTACCAGCGGCTTTTAATAAAATGGTCGTTGGTTTTAGCGGGAGTAAGAGAGGACGTGGTTGCGGGTAGAGACTCGGTGACACTCTCCTGAATGGCCGAAGTGGCTATCTCAGTTTGTAGAGACTATAATGCATCATGTATAACGACATGTTCTTAATATCCTAATGTGTTCAAACTAATCTATATTATTTAAAACATTCTAACTTATAGTATAAATTCTAATACTTAATGTTATTCTAATTATAATATAAATTATAATATTTAATTTTATTCTAACTTATAATATAAATTCTAATAGGTATAGCAATATTGTTGGCCTTCTTGTCCACGTAGCTCCCGTTCTTCCTCCTCTTGTGCGTATAATCAAAAACATCGGCGAAACCGATACTAAAGGAATCTTCCCCCTCCTTCGTAAGCTTCTCCACCTATGTTTAAAATATACATTAGTTTGATAATTAATGTTATTAAACTATATAATAAAAGTATTTAAATAATTTGAGTTATCTTACCAGGTGTCGATGTTGCATAGAGATGGCGATCGATCCACCCATATATAGACCCATACGAGATCGTGCCTTCTTCGCTTACTCGGAAATTTTCTTGAACTTAGGAGTCTTGAGCTGCTTTTGCATCTCTTACCAAAAATCATCCCTGATCTAGGGTTTCTTCCTTTTCCAGTAGCCACACTTCTTTACAAATCACCATTTGTATTACACTTCTTTGCAAATCACCATTTGCATTTTCTATCTTCTTGCTACAGGTGCCCCCAATATGTCTTTCTAATTGCCGCATTGCGATGCTTGGGCCACTAGTAGGTTTTCTGACATAAAAATTCAAATAACAATTAATATGAATATATAAACAAATAATCAATAAACTAAATGATGTAAAATTTAAATATACCTTCATCTGGTCAAGCCATATATAAATCTTGTCTGGCGGCACCTGAGGAAAGTTAAGTAGGGGCCAAAGAAGTGTTCCCTAATAATTTCTCCAAAGTGTCGGGGTAATATAGTAAGGGTAGTAGTAGAAGAAAAAACCTACAAAATTATGAAATAAAAAAATAGTATGCCTTTCTACATTGTATTAATACAAGTACTTTAGGTTATATTTTTATATTCTAAGTAAATGTTACAAGTGCAATTTTCACAATTAACGTTAAATGTGTAGCTCAAAATAATAACCAAACTTCTACAAGCGTACCATGACAGATACCTATTTAACAAAGAGCTGGTAACAATTCGCACTTAATGAGTTGCAAGTAGGACAAGTAGATCGTTGCGCCAAAGAAAAATAGGAATACTATCATACGAGTTAAAATTCTAGAAAGACAAAACCAACTCAATAGTATTTGTGCTGGTAAATATAGTTTTTATTCTTAATTTTGTAAAACTTATGTGGCATATCAATAACTTAAAGATTTGTGGATCCTTTCATATACGATGTATCAGAGGATTCACATATCCTTAAATTACTAATACACAACAAAAGTTGCACAAATTTAAGAAAAAAATAATATTTATCCACACAAATAATATTGAGTTACTTTCGTCTTCCAAAAACTCCAAGTCGTATCATAATATTATCATTATCTCTGGCATAGTAAAATCAGTTATATATAGCAAAATAAATGGATAGTGTATTTTGTGTTACATACTTCCACGGTGATTTTACCAAGTTACTCAAGTCGACTGTGAACAAGTAAATAAAGACTTTTTATAAAAGTATTACACAAATTGATTAGGATAGTCCAAATTTTTTTTGAATATTTACAAGTTGTCACTTCCCAAAATTACTTAGAAGGCAGTTCACTCCCAATTAAATTTTTTTTTATAGACAGTCTTACCAATTTGAAGGACTGTCAAAAATTTTGACAATCCGGAGGAAAAGGGGAGAGGAGAAGGAGGAAGAAAGAGAGTAGAAATTGGAATGTAGAGGTTTGGGGGATGGGAGCAGCCACTAGTAAATTTTGGACTAGTCTGAGTAGAAATTCCTCTAAACTGGGCTAGCATCAATAATGGAGTAGCTCTGATCAAGTTTTGTAGTGCCTTATAAAAAGTCAAAATAAAATCAAGGGTAAGGGTGTTACCACAACAACTATTGTTGTTGGCATAGCGTAACTAATGCATAAAATTATGTGCCTAAGTTACCCTCAAATAAATTGGTGCTAGTCCAGTTAGAAAAAAATTTACTCAAACAAGTCCAAAATTTACTAGAGCTGCCCACCCTCTTCACCTCCCTCCTCCTACTCCTCCCCCACCCTCCTCCGGCCTCTCCTCCTCCCTACTCTCGTGATTTTTCGCCTCTCCGCGTCTTTGACCTTGCCATCGACCGCATCACAGCCGCCGAGCCGCACCTCAAGCACCTTCCCGTCGGCTCCGTCACGAAGGCAATGAAGAAGAAGAAGAAGAAGAAGAAGAAGAAGAAGCAACAGCGTGCGGGAGGCTGCGCACGGCAGAGGCATGCTCTCGCGGAGGGCTACGTCTCGTGCCGACGACTGCAGCAATAGCAGCAGAAGCGGCAACAGCAACAACGGATGCGAGCGCGTGCGCCTACGCCTCGTTGTCGCCCCCGCACCTCTGCCTCCTCCCCCGCCGCCACGGTCTCCTCCTCCTCCTCCGTCTTGTCCCCGCCTTCCGGCCTCCACGCAGCCCCGCCCTCATGTCGCCTCGCTTAGCCCTCCCCTCCGGACTGTCAAAATTTTGACAGAAATTAACATATTTTTTTAGGACCGTCAAAATTTTGAGTCTTTTCAATTGATAGGACTGTCAAAATTTTGACAGTTCTTCCAATTGATAGGACTCAAAATTTTGACAGTCCTAATTATATAAAAAAATCAATTGAAAGTGGACAGTCCAGTGAGTAATTTTTGGGGGTGACAAACTTATAATTATTAATGGTAAAAATTTAGACTGTGCTGGATTTTTTTGGTAGTACCTTTATCAAAGCCAATAAATATCACTCAATACATGACAAGATGACATGCTTACAAGAGCAACTGAATGACGATGGTTGAGAAACTATTCCCGAGACAAATAAGAAGAAGAGAGGAAAGTCCAATTAGAGGCAAACCAAAAAGGATCCCAATATATACGAATGACTGAGAGTGTGCTGAAGACAGAACTCAAAGATCACACTCATATAAACCACCACTTACCATCCTTGAAAACAATGATTAGATTTAGACATAATTCCAACAACTTTGAAATGTTAGAGAACATACAAAACAGGTAAGACCGAAGAAAAAAGCATGAATGCACAGAAACATGCACATGAGAGATCACTCATAACTTGAATAAATACACATAACCTCACATTGATAATTTACAAAAGAACATGATCCTATAAGTTCATATCATTTTCATCCACTTCCATCTCATTTAACACTGTAAATTTTAATTCCTATAAGGAAGTTCTATAGTTCACAACAACAGGGGGGGGAAAACACTGTACCAAATAATGTGGAGTTATTGCATGATTAATCATATGCATCAGCAGAGAAGTCGGGCTCATCAGGCTTCTGCAACTTGGGCATGTCAATCCCCTTGACTTTCTGAGCTCCCATCCTAGTGCTTGCTGCAAACTTGGAAGCCAATAACATCACTCCAAGATGTTTGGACTCCCGAGAAGCGTGCATAGACCTTGACCTGCTAACCTCCTCCAGATCAGACTCATCGGCTCCCTGCCCATCTGATGTTGAGGAGGCAAAGGATGCTGACAAAGATAACTCCCTCATGCTAAGATCCTTTGCCATCTTCCTTCTCTTGAACCGCTGCCAGGCTGCTTGGATGAAGCAAGCAGCCCACGTCCGCCAGTGATGAGAGTAGAACCGGAATGTATGCTGCAGCTTCTTACTATGGAGTCGACGGAATTGGTTCGCCACAAATTTGAGATCCTCCGCACGGAGAGCAAAGGCCTCAACCTCAACAAGGGCCCTAACAGTCCGGGTGGAAGTTGGAAGGTTAGTGGTGGATTTGGGGAGGAGAGCCCATGCCAAAAGCTCCTCACCGCAGAAGTCACCAGGCCGGAGTGTGATTGAGTTAAAGAAACCGGTCCGGCCACCATTGGTCGTGGAGCTTTCAAGCCGGCCGCGGATAATAAAGAGCATCTCAGTTACCGGGTCACCCTCACGAACAATATATGTGCCCTCAGTGCTCAGGGAGGATACTAGGCGCTCACAGATTGCATCAAGGAGTTGATCGTCCATTTTGGAAAAGAAAGGAACCTGCATCACGAAACAATTTGATTGTAATTTCAACCTTGATTATAAGAAAAAGTTATAGCTAGAACAAGTTCAACTATTCTTGCCAAGTGCAAAGTAACTTGTATTGAAGGGTAGAATCAGTTATTCCAAGAGGGATCCCTGTAGCGACGATAACGCTTGTTGCTTGCATCTTAGAGGATGCATGTTCAAGTCACGGAAGATTGTTGCTTGCATCTTGGAGGATGCAGGTTCAAGACACGAAAATAGCCTCTCCGTTTCTCTCCATTTATATGGGATGTAAGGCTGCGTACATCTTGACCCTCCCCAAACCTTGCATAAATGGGAGCCTCATGGCACTAGAATACCCATAATAAGTTATTCCAACTTTCCAGTTATTCGTGACCAATTTGAAATAGTTATTTTATTGAGTCCCCTTTCACTCTCTTATATAAGGATCTAAAAAATAATCATGACTAAAGATTCCTTATTCCAACTATTCATTGTAACGCATGTACATTTGCTGGATAGGAGAATAGACTAAAGTATATAAAAATTCACTGGTCATATATGTAATATAAATTTGGTAGCTAAATGGATTGACCAATGATTCTAAAGGTCAATGTTCACGAGGCTCGAGATAGAATTTTCCATAAAATATTGATATCTATAGATGGGATTACTGAAATTGGGTCTAGAGTAATTTAAACCATGGGTTCAGGTTTCAGTTGCAACTTACCCATTGGCTCGTTTTGGTTTTAATAGGAACATCTAAAACCAAGGCTACGTACAAGATCAAAGTTTAAAATATCAATATATCGGTTTCAAATTAAAATGCAGTTTTGGCATACCCGAATCCCGATAGTAGATGTGAAAATATTAGACATCCATATGGAGCACCCTAAAAATTACCCTCGTATATAAATTTTGATAAAAAAAAACAGTTCAAATGCATTATCTTAAATGTTTTAAATGGCCTAAATGCCAACCCCTCTAATGTAAACAGTTAATGGATTCAGTTTTATCAGGTGAACCCTGATCTTATTACAAAGGCAATATAATAAACAATCTATTTATCTCTGCGCTAACATAATGTTTAAGATTAAGAGAAAAAGAAATCTATTTCTCTGAACTACTGGGAGGGCTAAAGGGAGAGAAGGAAGAAGACTGGAAAAATACAAAATCTGTATTTTATATATATATATATATATATATATATATATATATATATATATACCGCCTGTACCGTGAATGCCAAAGTCGTCAGTAGGCACCAGTGAGGTATCAGGTACAGATTTATCGAAATGACCCAATATATTGTTCAACATAAACAAAACGATATCAACGATTTTATCCATATTGATGCCATCTTTGGGTCAACTCCGGCATGGTGGAAGATCAGACATCTCAGAAGCTATCTTAAACTATATACACAAAAAATGCCATGACAATCATCTTTGAGAAAAAAAATTCAAAAAAAAAAAAAAAACACTAAATAGACGCAACCCCTTTTCTTATTAAGCTGTTTTTTATGAAGCAATATGCTCGTGCTACATAGCTAGCTTGTATAGTAACTTTGCAACAACAACATCTTTCTTCCCCTCCAATGCAAACATGGTTATGATACAACTTTTGAGATTCAAGAAGGTTCTGAATGAAGGAGGCTGACATAGAATTGATTTGTCAGCAAGTTAATGACTTCAGTTTAGTAAAGAGTAAACTACAAGATATAACTTGGTCCCGTCCTATGAAACTACCTTTGTTTACACCAACTAGACCCATGTTAGCAAACCTTGAATGACTAACAATATAAGTTAAATGGACAGTTGAAATGATCATTTTGAGTCTTAGCTGATTTAAATAAAACTCGTACCAATCTATCTTTTCCCCTACTCCTTTTAGTCTCCTCCACCCTGATCCCCTCCCTTACAAGCAAAGCATATGACAACAGTGGAAGTAGCAAATGAAAGATTATTGGCCTTCACTCCTCCTAGGATGCCTATAGGACATGAATCTAAGACTCCAGTGAAGTTTGGAGATGGAGAGAAGAAGGGAAAGTAGGAGAAGAGAGAATATGAGAAAGGAGATTGCAAGGGCCTTAATCCACGCCATATGCCGAACTGAATTCAGCCGAGCCACTGGAAAGAAAGTCTCCATATAATCCACGCCATATGTCTGAGTATACCCTTTGGCAACCAACCGTGCCTTGAGGCGCTCAACAGAACCATCAGGGTGATACTTAACAGTGTACACCCATCTACAACCCACTGTTTGTTTTCCAACAGGAAGTGATGTAAGCTCTCAAGTCTGATTTTGATGTAAAGCATACATCTCCTCGTCCATTGCACTTTTTCAACCAGAAGATGGCATAGCCTGCTTGTAAGTTTTGGGAATAAAAGTAGAAGACAATGAAACAACAAATGCATGAAAAGATGATGAAGCACGGTGTAATGAAACATAGTTATAAATGGGATGCTTATTCTTTGTGGTACAAACTACAAAGGCGTTGCCTTTTTCTGAGAGCAATAGGAAGATCATCTGGATCTGTGGTGATGGGAGCAGAAACCTCAGGCACGGAAAATGATTGGTTGAAGGCTGAATTTTGCAGAACCACTGGCCTGTCCTTGGATCTCCGATAAACCTGTAAATGGGGAATGGAGACAGAAATTGATTCAGGAATGACCGGAAGTGATATGGAAGATATCAAATCTGTTGTAAAAAGAATACAACGGTCTCCTGAAGGAAAGAAAGGGGTAGACTCAAAGAATGTAACATCCGCACTGACATAATATTTGCGTGACTGTGGAATGTAACAACGATAACCTTTTTGAGTACGGGGATAACCAAGAAAGACACACTTCAGAGATCTAGGAGCCAACTTATCTCGATTAGGTTCCAAGTTATGAATAAAAGCGACACAGCCAAACACTCGAGGAGATAAGGAAAAGGGTGCGACATCTGTATGTAATATGGTAAATGGAACTTTGTTATTCAATACAGATGATGGCATACGATTAATAAGATAACATGCAGTAAGAACGGCATCTGCCCAATACTGTTTAGGGACGTGCATATTAAACATGAGAGTTCGAGCCACATCTAAAATGTGTCGATGTTTGCGTTCGGCTATACCATTTTGTTGAGAGGTGTGGATACAACTGGTTTGATGAATCATACCACGATCAACACAGAAACTGTTCACAGAAGATTGAGTATACTCCAAAGCATTATCAGAACGCAGAATTTTGATACGTTTATTAAACTGAACATAGCCTTCATTATAAAAGACAGATAACACATTTGGAACCTCAGATCTTTCTTTCATTAAATAACACCAAGTCATTCTGGAATAATCATCAATAAAAATAACAAAATACTGAAATCCTTTCGGACTTTTGACTCTAGACGGACCCCAAATATCAGAATGAACAAGATCAAAAGACTCTAATTGACGACTCTCACTACGACGAGGAAAGGAACTACGGTGATGCTTGCCTAACTGACAAGCCTCACATTCAAGACTAGAAACATGACTCAAACTAGGAACAACTTGACGCAACTTAGCCAAAAACGGATGTCCCAAACGATAATGCCACTGCAACGGAGAAGTAGAAACAGAAGTGAAAGCTTTTCCAGGTAGATCCAAGTAGTACAGTCCATCTTTTTCATCCCCGAACCAATCATCTTCTTCGTCCTGACGTCCTGAAAAACACACGAATTGGGAGAAAATGTCACAGAACATTGAAGAGATTTGGTTAACTGGCTCACAGATAACAAATTAAATGAAAAATTAGGCACATATAATAAATCAAATAATGATACTGATTGAGTAGGGTGAATGACACATTTTCCAAGCACAGGACGAGTAGACCCATCAGCCAAGATAATATTATGTTTCATGGAACTACGATTATGAAAGATAGATGTTATACCAGACATGTGAGAGCTTGCTCCTGAGTCGATGACCCAAGAGGTGGATGGTGACTGGGTTGCCACAAAAGCAGGATTACCTATATGTGTCATGGTTGCAGTAGGTTGGGAGGTGGTACTAGCAAGCGCGTTCAACTTCTGGAGGATCTGTTGAAATGGAGATGAGGTATCGGACGTTGAAGTCTGATTGAAACCCGAAGTATCATCTCTGGGAGCAGAAGTGGTGACCTGGGACTAACATATTTTCAGCATGCACTTGATGTGCATATTCTGGTTTGCCCCACTTGTCCCAACAGTAGTCTTCTACATGACCGAGCATTCCACAATAGTTACACTTCCGTGGTTGACCACGGCCACCACCACCACCGCGGCCACCACCACGACCATTGTCTCTACTACCACGGCCTCCTCCTCGACCAAAACTACGACCACCATCTCTACCGCCACGTCCACTACTACGTCCACCACCACGACGAACAACACTAGAAACTAGGGCAGAAGAGTCAGTACTCGGCACCACAGAACTCTGTCCCAGAAAGGAACGATTGAGACGGAAGAAAATATCTGCCACCGTAGGTAACTGCTCCCCAGCAAGGATTTGAGCTTTATAAGGTTCAAGCGCAAGATCCAAGCCGGCTAGGATAAGTGAAACATGAAACTCTTCCTTCTGTCTGCGAGCTTCCTTCAAATCAGTAGTAATAGGATGATATTGAAGCAGTTCCTCCCACGAAGCCTTCTTTGAAGCCAGATATTCATTCACAGACTTCCCATTTTGCTTTGTATTGAACAATAACTCGTACAACTCATAGATACAGGCAACGTTTCGCTTCTGCGAATATGATTCTTCCAGAGATGCCCAAATCTGTTTACTTGATTCACACCACTGAACATTAGCAGCGATATGTGGTTCCATACTATGCCACAACCACGACATAACGTATGCATCTGCACTCATCCAATCTTCATACTCAGCGGAAGTTTCAGGCAGGGATTCTTCCGTCAAAAACTTCAACTTCTTCTTAGCCCTTAACACAACTTTGATAGACTTGGACAGGCAAGGTAGTTCGCACCATTGAGTTTCACCGCTGTAATCGACTTTCTCAATTCATCATTATGAATAACAGTAAAAGGAGAACCACCTCCGCTACCAACACCACTATTAATCTCGCTAGAAAATTCGGTCCCCACCATACTTGCAGATGCAACAGAAAGACGAGATCTTTGAAACCCTATATCTCACAACGAACCTCAACCGACGACGAATAACCAACGAAGATCTGTAGAAACCCTAGATCTCATAATCGAACCACGAACGACCACGAACAACGAACAACGAACGACGAATCATGAAAAGTAGACGAAAAACAACTGAATTTTTTTTTCGGGCCTGCCGTCCCGAACCCTGCAATCGGCCCTGTCGTTGATGGGATGTACAGTACTTACAAATATATGCTCTGATACCAAGCAGTGTAGTCAAAGGCGCGCCTTGCTCCTAGGTGCAGAGGCAGCGCCTCAGGGCACTCCAGGCGAGGCACAATTCTTAAGGCGCACCTAAGGCGCGCCTAGGTGCGCCTTTTTCGAGCGCCTTGGAATAGCTAAGGCGCGCCTTGAAAATCTTGTGAAAAAATAACATGTTTAGACTATTTTTTTAACTGTTGTACTATTTTTAGACTATTTTTTAAACTGATGTACTTTTTTTTCATTGTTCTCTCCCACTCACTCAATTCAAAGTGATTACAACCTAGACATGGGAGAATTTGAAGCACACATGTTTATCAATGTAGAATCCGATGTGAATATATATATATATATATATATATATATAAATTTTTATATATATAGTTAATTAATTTTTGCGCCTCGTGTCGCGCACCTTAAGTGCGCCTTGCACCTCGGGCGATTTGGACCATTTGCGCCTTGAGTGCGCCTTGCGCCTTTGACTACCTTGATACCAAGTGAAGTTTGGAGATGGAGAGGAGAAGGGAAAGTAGGAGAAGAGATAATATGAGAAAGGAGATTGCAAGGGCCTTAAACCCTAGGTTGCATCTCATGTCTATTTAGATTGATATGCAATACACCCACAATTACTATTATACCCTCATATGATAAATAACAAAATAAAATAACTCTAACAACTCCCAAATACATGTCATCACACACTGAAATCAGTGTCAGCTCTATCATTTTTATATCCATGCAACATAACCTCCCCTCTCACCTAGCCCTTCATCCTTCCTCTAATGAATGTTCAATCTACATATCCAAACAGGTCACCCGGGGTTCAGTTTGATAACTTGATCTAATGGCTGATAGGAGAGAGGGCGAAGGGAAAGCTGTAGACAGTAGGAGGAGAAATAATAGTAGTAGTCTTTTATAAAACTACTATTAGAATAAATGTCCAAAATGTAGAATTTAAAACATATTAAAATTTTGATACTGTCAAGAATTTTTTTAGAAATTCAATATATTTTAAATAATCTAGTTTACTAGAAAAGAAAAAGTAAACCAAATAAAAGGAGGAAGAGGAAGCAATCATTCTTATCTTTCAAATCATGTTTTAGTATTTGACTTTTTAGTGGATTCAATATCTGGAAGTGGTAATGTAAAATGTAATAACTCGTTAAGAGCTAGTTAGTTACCGTTTTAAAATGAAGCGTTTGTTGTTTATGTCGCCATCTTGACCAAAATGGCAAATGAACTATATTTGGTCCCCAATGTTTGCAGTTTTCACTTTTCACCAAACAAAAATTGCCAAAACGGCAAAATCTCGTGAGAGCACCGTTCAACATTTGCCATTTGAAATGGAACGTTTATCATTTCAAATGGAACCAAACTAACCCTAAATACCATAAGTAAAAATGGAAATATCATTAATTTCTTTTACAAGTATGTTGTTTTTTGTTAAAGTCCAAAGTAATTTTCTATTCTAATATTCTACTTTATCCCCATAAAAAATATTCTACATTCTCTACTTGATCAAAAAAATTATACATTCTCTAGTTGATCCCTAGTACCTACACATCCCAAAAAGATAATTTAGAAAGATAATACTAAGTTTAATTGAAACATTACCCCAATATTGTGTCCAAACCACTTTCTTTCCTGCTGCCCAAGTCTAGGGGCGAGTGTTAGGTTTATTCAGTTTCAGCCGTACCGAAATAGTCGAAATAGTTCTAAAAATCCAAAACCGAAACCGAATAATCAATTTGACTTATTCGGTTAGACTATTTCTATTGTTTAATAGGTCGGACCAAAAGTTGGGATCGTGTTTAAATTTTATTAAAAACTGTAATGTTTATACACATATTTGTTGTATTTCAAAGTTGCACATAAAGTTGGACTAGTTGTTAAATTATCAAAGTTGGTCTTCAAAACACATACAAAGAATTTTTTTTCAAAATATACACATTTTTAATAAAAAAAAAATATGCATAGAATTGAAGGTATTAACATAATTGCATAAATCTTATTCGGTATTCAGTATTTGACCGAAATCGAAATTCAAAACAGAAAGAATAAGGAATTTTAGTATTTTCAAAACCGAAACCAACCGATTTTTTTTTCAAACCGAACCAAATCTCTTATTCAGTTCAGTTCAGTTTTCGGTCCAAAACCGAATAATGCTGACCGCTACCCAGGTCTACTCTTATCAAACACATTCAGTTTTGACATGAATTTTTCCTTGAAATGTGACCACCTGCTTATTGCTCATGGGTAATATGCATGAGGAAATAATATATGGTGCCGAATCGAGTGCTCTAGAATTAATCTTATGGTGGTCAATGGTTTAGGGTTCACGATGCAACAATCATTCAGTATCCTTTACATACTATTAACAAAATGGTAGCTTACTATGAAAAGTAAAAGTTACTAATGAAATAGTTACTTACAAATGTTCTGCGATAAAATCAGTTTTCAGGATTTTAATTAAATTGGTAACTACTTTATAGGAAGAATAGACACTCCAAAAATGTCTAGTTCATATTGGACATGATATGATACACAAGAACACATCAAAATAGTTGTTAGTATCATATCGTGCCTCGTGCAACATAGCTTCCATTACGTGCTTCACCGATGCTCTAGAGTTTTGGTGCAACTGCTAGGGTCTTTAAGAAGGTATCAGAGCAATCCAAGTTCGAACATATTAATTTCAAACGGACTAAAAAAATACCATTGCGTGAATCCAGCAACCAGGCCCAAAAAATGGGTCTCCAACCTGTGTTGAACAATATCAATATTAACCCTCAATCCTCACCAGACTTTTGGTGCAAATGGCAGGGACCTCAACATCTTCATTTAAAGATTTCCTTTTTACCATGGATGTCTAGAAATTAGAAAATCTCTTGTCATGCTGCATGTTCCATCTGAAAGTCAGCTGCTAGCTTATTCTTAGTTATTTGGGAAAAAAACTATGAATATTCCTATTTAATAATGGTAGCTTTATCCAAGTTATTCGGGAAATAATCATGAATACTCCTATTTAACAAGCTTGGTTTGACTATCCACCTGCTCGAGTGAGATATGGAAGGTATTAAATATCTGATTTCAATTTAAGTATGCAAACACAAACCCTATCGGGTTGGTCCATTTCCATATTTTCCAAGAATGTTGTCAGTCTTGGTTTTGCTAAATATAGTTGACTTAAAAAGTCCGAGTTTAGTAGATTACATTGAAGATAACTATTGAGTTTTTCACAGAAAGTAGCACATTCGTGGAATAAACACATTTTAAGTTTTGGGTAACAACAGAAATCATGTAGCAAAAATACAATAAAAAAAGAGTAACTTAAGAATAAAATCAGGAACTATGTCTATGTAAGTGGAAGTCAATTTTTCTCGTCAGTTTTCCCTATAACTTGCTGGTTTTAGTCTCTTGGGGTCTAGGTGAATCCAATTCAGAACTCCCTCAAAGTATAATAAGTTTCATAAAATATCCAACAACAGTGAAACAAGATCAAAGCCTTCATCCAAAGTTTTTTGGGTTGGTTGTAATAAAATATTACAAATGAAAAAAGAGTGAAATATATGGTTTCCTTTCTTTACAATTACTTTGCAAATTTTAATTCTCAAGGAATGGAAAATATCACTACAACCGTAATCTCATATTGTGTTCACTTTGCCAGAAAGAAAATGAGTTATATCAGAAAATATGTTATCATTTGCAGATTTTGATGGAAGATTGGATCAAGTGCATACCCGTCGAACAAGGTCCAAGCACAAGTGACGTTGTATATCTCGACGAAGGTCTGCAGGTAAAGCCTGCAATATAGATTCTTCGTCCACTCCTCTCGTCGCAAGCCACTTGTACTGCACAAACCGTCTTACCCTTTCTCTAAGTTCATGAGGTAGTTGCCGATGCCCCATCCATTCCTCGGTGTCTCTTCTCTTTAATCTCCACTCTTCAAGCCTCACGGTAATGGATTGCAAGTAGGTCTGCAGAAAATGATGTAAATTCCAAGTATAAGATAATGACAAAAAGAGAAACTATTTTTCCATTTCATAACAAGCAACTAATATGTTATTATGTGGTTTAGTATTAACAAAGTAGATTTCTTCTTTCATAGCTTCATTCATCATCATTCAAATATTCATTGATTTAATCATGAGTTCCGTACAAAGAATGAAATTGTTCCATCATACACGAACCTTGTATGAACATTCAACATGATATCTTAATATAAGGAACCAATCATGCAAGGTGGAGAGAATTTTTCTGTGCTTCCTCAACTGTTTTCTCTTCAATGTGAAATCCTCAACAGTTTGAAGCACTGAATATTTACATTTGTAGTTTAATTGTCTACACTTATGATTTGTAAGATTCAGCTTATTTAGACTGGAAGCCAGAAACATATTACAGGATATAATGTTCAAAGGAATTTAGTTCAATATATTTTGCGCAGTGTTAAAAAAAAGGATTTATAGGCTGATTAATCGGCCGATTAATGGGTATTAACCCACAACAACAAAAAGGGCTGATTAATGCTGCCTTACCCCCATACATATGGAGAGGCTATTTTCGCAACTCGAATCAGCACCCTCCGGCGGGGAGCAGATCAGATGGTGGGGGGTGAACTACGGTCACTCGTGGACGACGGGGTCGTCCGTCAGGGAGACCTACATTAGGTGGAGGCGGATCTAAACCTGATCAAAGGAGCCGACTGCCGACGGCGGGCAGGGCAGGGTAGACCAAGCGGGAGAGGAGGGAGAGACCCGCACCCCTTCAGTCCGATGGAGGCGGGGTAGCAACTGGGTACAGCAGTCGTGGGGTAGTCGAGCTTGTATGGCAACGACACGGACCCGGGACGTCCGACGCAGGTTGGGAGCGGAACAACAGGTCCAACGCGATGGTCGGCGGTCGGGGAAGTTCTCTGCGAGGACATCGAACTCGACGGAGACTGTACATTGTGTCCGCTCAGTTCAGCAAGATGATTCAAACGGCACAACGACACTTGGACTTGGAGTTTTCAGCGGTTCGCTCGGATTCTCGCTCAGGTGGGTGGCTCCGATGAACCTGTCTTTGCTTGGCATGTACACATAAAAGCTTGGACGATACACGCTAGTCGCTAGGTCAATACCTGATGCATGCTAATAAAGAAACAAACCAACCTAACTAAGGAAATAATCTCACTCTTTATCATTTCGTATAGAACATGGAAGTAATCCGGTTGAACGAAGTGCATGCTCGCCTTGTTGTTTTAGAATTTTTCAAGTAGATGTCCTTCTGCAATTCATGTTTGTGTAAAAATGAAGCCTCTTAAGCTAGCACATAGATTTCTTACGCTGTCAAGTTATATTGCAATGCTCGTCACATATAACATGTCACGATTTGATGCACTTCACATAACATGATTCACTCAGTTGAGACAGAAAGACTCAAAATAGTCGTTTCCGAGCAAAATAATTAAAACATGGAAAGGCTTCGGGACCATTAGGTCACCAAGGTAGGTCCCGAACAAGGGAACTGCAATATGATAAGTAAAGGAAAACAAGAATCATCGCTCGGGATGGCTTGTAGCGGGTTCGTTACCTGTGTCTACAACCATCGTCGCTTACACAGAAGAAGAGATAAGATAAGAGAACAAGATCAAGATAAGAGACTTGCATGGTCATGGACAGCTTATGCACAAAGTGTAGGGTTCCTGCGGACGGTCGCCGGGACGCTGGGACCGATCCGTCCCGAGCGGAACAATATAGATAGTCATGCTAATAGCCTAGCAATGGTATAGTCAAAATATAAGTCTGAGTGAACCCTTTGGCGACTAATTGGGCCTTATAGAGATCAATAGACCTATGTGAAAGACATTCAGAGTAAACACCTAGTGACAAGCAACATCGATGCCAAGGAGAAGAAAAAACAAGTCCCATGTACCACCAACTAAAGGAGGATACATCTTATCATTTATTGCATGTATTCTGGCTAGATTTTCGGTGTTCCATAAATAACCAATAGATTAAGTTATATGGGCACCTTTACCTTTGTGAATGGAAAACAGATGGTCAAGGTCAGAAGGTGTAACTGGTACAAGATCACCGGCTGGGGTCGTAGGAAGCATAGTTTAAAGTATCGGCCGATACCGATCCGATACGGCCGATACCGATACAGTTTGGCATGTCCCGATCCGATACCGACCGATACCCGATACTGACCGATACCGACATTAGAGGTCTCTTTTCCAGTCAATTCGGCAAAAAATTTGAATTAAAAAGACCAATTAGAAATGATGTAAAAGCATAGTAAGGTTGTAAAAACATATAAAAGAGGAAAACTAATCTATCGCATATAAATCAATCGACAATGATGACTACTATTTCATTCAATATAAAAAATACTAAAAAACAATACTGAAAATACTTTAAATTATGCATAAATGTATAAAATATATTCTCTAAAATGTTAATAATTTACTAATAGTTGTTTGCTTTCCGATACCAAAAAATCCGATACTCCGATCCGAAACCTCCGATACTACCGATACCGCCGATCCCGATACTCATAGGAATGGTCCGATACCGATCCCGATACCGATACTTTGAACCTGTAGGAAGTTTGAGTTGGTAGTGGTACCGAGAGCTTCCTGACGAGTATGTTGGTAATACAACTGTAATGGTGTAGCTGTTGCAGACATGCCCTTTATTAGTATGATAATATCCGAGAAAACAAAGATGAAAGACAGAGTTCATCGAGGTCGAGGATGACATCATGGACAAAGGCAACAGATAAAATATATGGAGGAACCAGCAATAGGTCCCAACTAGGATGAAAACATGAAAAAAGGAATCTTTCCACTGATAACAAAGGAGTACATCTGATTCACCATAAAGCAAGCAGTAAAAATGGTTATCACGCCATAGATACTTAGTAACTTTCACTTAAAACTTCATTGTACAATCAATGTCAAGTAACTCTGTAACTGACAGTTTTCTTTCAGAATATCATCAGCGTCGACCAATGCAACCCCTTCCAAAAGATAAAAGAACCATTAAAAACACCCACTACAAGAGCCAACACGAGCATATGTGGTGACTTCGTTACCTGAACAAATCTCAATCTTATATTGCACTTACAAATACTGTTCGGTTCCTTTGCCCCCAAAAATCCTACTTAAGATTAAATTTCTGTATATGGAGACATGGCATGTTATATAAAGGGGTCAAAATTTTCTTGTAGAGTGTTCTCAAAAGAGGTGTTAGGTAGCCACCAATAGGTTGAGGGAAAGAAAAGGGGGAATAGACCATGAACTAGATCCGGATTATTCTCACCGAATCAATAAGAAATGATCCCATTATTTTATCGAGTTCGGGTGAAGACCAAAGATCTTGAGCGACCAATATGAAAAAAAATTATTGATCATTGCATATAATTCAATTGATTCTTGAATGATCCACATCACTTCTGGTTCTATTGTAACAAAAGATTCCAAAAGTGGATGACTGACTCGTAACATACTAGAAATAATCGCAGAAAATCTGATAACACGGATTCTTATTTCTCAATTATACCCCACGAACGGGACAATTGACTGAATCCCTGAAACCCTTTCATAAAAGTTCATTGATCTTTTTATAAAACAGATCGACTCTAGTTTTCTAGTTTTTTATTTGAATTGAATAGAGTGCCTAAGAAATCTCATACTTGAATCACCTACTTTTCTTTGATTTTTTTTCCTTTTTTATATGGTAAATGATCCAAAATGAATAGGTGTAGAAGCTATAATGAACCACAATCGAATCTATGGAAGCATTGGTTTATTCATTCTTTTTAGTCTTGACTTTAGGGATAATTTTTTTGTTGTTTTTCGAGAACTGCCTAAGGTTCCTACTAAAACAACTCAAAATATAGAGGTTAAAGAAGAGAGACATTAGGTTTCTCAAATCTTGAATTTTTTGGGTTATTTTTTTGTACTTTCTTGGTATTGAGGGTTACAGAGTTGTAGCGATCATGTAAAGCCTTATAACCTTATTTAGTAGTGATCTCGCGCTCCTAGTGGTTTTTACTGCTTAAAGATTTTTACTTATATTCTTGTCTTTGTCATTTATCTAGTGATTTTTATTTTATGCAAGAGTCGGTCACCATGTTCAGTATGCGAGTGCCGGTTCGTCGCAAGCGTATATCTTGGAAAATAGTTTCTGATTTTACCCAACAATGACCACATATAGGGAATGCAGGATGACCCTAACTAGAGTTGATCCATGAGATATAATATTAGACTGGACCTATATGCCTTAAAAGGAAAATCTCTTGTTAAGGCCTGGATCAATCTCAATTACCTATATCTCATGCTCCCACTTTATGTCTGATGTAGAGCTAAACTACCAACTCCATGTCACCACCTTGAGTGCCCCCGTAGATACCAACCCAACACTAATAAAGATTGATTGCAAATATTAATCGGCTCATTTGCCTCAAGAATTGGTCCCTAACAAATCTCAAGAAGAAACACAAGATGATTACAACAATGAGATTGCTCACCACCGTATGCAACAAGGGACAATCTCCCTGAACGAAGAAGATGATTCTCTCCGAACAAATATTCTCTCCCCAACTGTCTTGAAGTACGAGCTCTACAAGCAAATATGAATTCCTCATAGATTTGGTGGAATGTCTCCTTGAATCTTCTCAATTAGCACTACAAGTAGCAACCCACTCAATCTCCTTAAATAGGTCTAAGAAACCCTAACTTAAGTCTTAAGCTAGCAAGCAACTAATCTTGATCATCCAGATTCGATCTGGCAACCAAAACTGCTACAGAAATTCTGGGATGTATCAAATTACACAGGAGCCGTATATTAGCAATACAATATTGGTATACCACCACTAAACCGGTGACCTAAATCTGGCTATGATACAAGTTTCGATTCAGTCGACAACGACCCGTCGTCATCATCGCAACTCCCGTTGACGCTCCACATCGCTCCAAACTTCACAACTACCTCTAATCGAGGCTGGTTTTCCCAACATACTCTTCCTCTAGTCTGATAAGAGGCGTTAGCCCAATGGATCCTCAATTGGAATCGATGCATGTAGTCCCACAATATAATTTCTACTTCCCTCGTTATCGATCTCGAATACCCTAGGTTGCTCTACACCTCCTACTGTCTCTAGTTGCTCCACCACCATATCTATACTAGCTTCCATGATGGAACCTCCTGAATAATCAGAATCTTACATATATCAATAACTCAGCCAAGACCAAAGTCTCTGACTACTAGCCTCACCGTAAGTCTTGGTTCCATGTCTCCGACTTTCGTCATACACCGAAACGTACTCAAGTTCCGTAGAGCTTTCTCACCCTTAGGTGTATCGCATGGTGCGGTTCCCTTAATATTCAACCCTTGAATATGCTCATCTTCATGTCTGTCATTGAAGCTCCCATACATATATGCATCTGCGAGCAGAACATCATGCATTGTGCACACCGTTGATAACCTACAACACCTCCTGAACTGTGCAATGGAAGTGTTGTCTTGAGTTGGCTATACCCCTTGATCTTCGGTCCAATTTCGAACTACTGAAACCGATGTTACTCCGTTGAGCTTTGGCATCTCTCCTGATGCTAAAACTGGATTTGTAGAACGACCCCTACCTGGAGACCGACCGGCTGTCATTGGACAAACAAATTTATCCTCAAGCTTTCATGCACTTTCATTCATCGCTTTGCCTGACAAACGAAATCTTCTGAATCCCTTAAAATTTCTTAAATTTCCTTACCAACAAGTTCCAGATGATCCACAAACCCCTGTCGAATACCCCTCGAGCTATCTGATGCATGTGACCTATTTGTACACCTTAGTGGCTTGAGCATGTACGTACCACAACATATATCTTCTCGAGCAAGTAGTAGAGAATTATTCGTAAGCTTCCAATCATTTTTTCCAAACATACTTTGACAGCTACAATCCGCTAGCTTCCCAACCAACGCCAGTTTGTAGCGCAAATTCGATATATGACAAACCCTTGAGAATGGACTTCATCATGATACGTGCCACAATGTTCTACAACTTCGGACCCTGTGATGATGAGATCTCCCACCGATGAAAGATCCACCAGAACATCATTACCTTTAGCCTTCTCATCCAAGAGCTTCTTGTAGTTCCGCTTATAAAATGATGGCAGCCGTCCTTGCGAACCACCTTGCAAGATCCGAGAAGTCCCTCTTGTTCTCGATTGAGACCTGAGCCTCCCCTTCCATAGGAAGCAACCAGGGTGCACTCCTATGGAAATTCTTATTGCTTACGCCGGATCTCCTCATTCAACAAGCTACTTTTGACAAACTCCATCGTGTCAACTTAATCCAGAATGAGTTACTCACTGACACCACCAATGTCTCCCAACTCTAATGGCAAAGAACTCAAAAGCAATAGGGCGCTCATCCCCAATCATATCTTCATTGCTAATAGTTGATTGATAATAATTTTAATTGATCTTCAACAAGGCCATGCCCCAAAAGGGTGGTTCACCTTCTTAAACATTAAGTTAATGATCAGTTGTGTAAATAAAATTTTTATTTCACCTTTACAGTATTTGTTCCTCACTTCTGGCTGTGGAAGCATTCTATAGCAAATCCCACTAGCAAAATCATGATTAGATAAAGAATACTATTAAGCACAAATTATTAGTAGTGGAGAGGAAAAGACCAATCAGGATAAATTCCCTTAGGAAGATCCATAATCTTCCCTATTAGCAGTTCTACAAGTCTGAATCCACTTATTATGTCCTTTTGTAGATGTTGATAGCCTGATAGTTGTAATAGGATGGCAAATTGTGAATAGCTATCCGTACTGTATCAATAACAAAATAGTACATACATTCAGCACTACCAAAACTTAACAAAGTTTAAGAAGTACACATTTTAAAATAAAAATATACTATTGAACAGTAATTGATCTAAGAAACAAGCTGGTTTAAAACCTGCATATTTCCGATCAAATGAGCAAACAAGACAAGTCCAAGAATGGCAATGAGAATAGCAAATGATGTCTCCCCGATGAAAGTGCTCACTTGCAAGGTCTGGCCATATGAACTGCAAAATGAAAGAAGAGAAGGTTATATGTCATAAATGTCAATCGTTCATAAGAAAAAACTAACATACAGTCGACGAATCAGTTAGCAAGTTTCTTCTTTCTTCTTTTCCTTTTCTTTATCTGGTTGAGTCGCCATTGATGGGAATCAGAAAACCATATCAGATCAATTATAGTAGTTGGAGGCAAGCAGCAATGTACTTGGAGTTGATTTAGTTTGATAACCTAGATGACAGTAAAATAGATTCTCAGCCTGACTACTATAATTCGTCTATGGCTCAGTCCAGAAACTCAAGGGTTCAAATTCTTACAATAAACAACCAAGCAATATACAGGTAATGACGGTTTGGCAGTTACTATTATATTCAACTCTTATTTCTTTAGTGTTTCAATATGCTTTCCTATTACATTTGGCTACGGTTTTGGACTCAATAAGAGGGTTATTTTAAGTTTTGAACTACTATTACGATGGGTTTTTTTCTATAAAAACTTATTTCACAACAACAGATATTTCATATATTGGTTGAGTTATTCAGGCATGATACAAACTAAGGTATAAAATCTTATTGTCATCCTATACCTTTCCCCTCCATCATCTCTACATAGTCCTATCTCCACCACACCATACCAGCCAAACAGCATCATCTATGACAATCCTACAACCTCCTTTATTAAATCCTAAAGTGCCCAAACCGGAGCCTTTTCCCTAATTTCCAATTATTACTCAATCGAGTCAATCCTCACCCCATAAGCGCTAGGTATTCTTTTCCAATTAGAAAAGCCTTGGGATATTTTGAGTCTTTCCTTTCAGTACTTTCCTATGTTCTAAGGTACTTCATGAATTCTTGGCTGCTAAATTCTATAATTAGATTTTTTTTAATATAGATATTTGGTCGTGTCTGCTTTTCTACTTACCTGGACTGTAACTAGTGTAATATTATTCCGTACGGGTGTACATATGTTACTAGCACAACCATGGCTTAATGTCTTGTTGTGACAATTTTATAAGATTACACACTTAAGCTTTAAGATTCAATGGGAAAATATACTCAAAAAACAAAGAATCATAAAAATGATGAAAGGAAATTGAACACTGCAGAAACTTGAGCAGCACGTCAGCCACATTTCCCACAAAAGATATTGATCGCAATAACAGCTATCAGGAGAGCCAAGACAGATCGAAACACAAGAGCATATGGTGACTTCGTCATCTAGAAAAATCCCAATCTATATTTACTATAAGATTGATACAAGTTATACACCAATTCCTTTGTCCCAATAATCGGTCTCTTATAAATTTCAAGAATGAGCAATATAAGATCACAGAACTCCAACCCTAACTAGACTCTCACCTAGTAAATGGTTACCCACCATCAAATATTGATGATCTCCGTGACGTGGGAACCTAGTTAATAAGCCCTATGAACGAGCACATATATCCTTGCAGATTGGTGGATGTCTTCTTGAATCTCCACAATGAGCACTCTTAGATGACATCCTCTTAGCCTCTATTTTTAGGGCTAAGAAACACTAGCTTAATCCTTAAGCAAGCAGTATCAATCTCGACCATCTAGATTAGATCCAACCGTTCATATTATGCTACAAATCCCGCAACCCGCACTGCACAAATTCACAAGGGGTAGTATAATGGTGGTATACTACCACTATACCCTTAGTATACTGTAGGAACACCCAAATAGCTTCTTGATGAATTTGGCAAATATTGGTATATTGTCAGTACACCGGTACTATTATTTTGGCTCTGTTTAAACCCCGGTCTAGCCGCAACCGATCCGACGTCTTCGTCGCAACTTCCATCAACATTCCCCGATGCTCGAGGCTCTCTCACACCTCAAATCGAGACTTGATTCCCAACACTCCACAAGTCTGAGCAGAGGTATTAGCCCCATCATTCCTCAATCGGACTCCATGTATGTCATCCTGTGACAGAATTCATGCTCCATGTCGTCACCTCCCCGGGCTACTCTGTATCTCCCTCTATTTACAACTCCTTAACCACTATGACGACACTAGCTGCCATAGGTAGCACCTATCAAGTAACTAGGAACTCCCCGAGCGCAATAACTCGGCTAAGAATAAATTCCCTTATTATCAGCCTTATTATGAGTCTCGACTGCATGTTTCTAACTTTTGTCTTCTATCGAAACGTATTATGTATGATTTTCTCGAGATTCAAGCTCATAAATCTGCCCACCTTCGTATCTGATACTAAAACTCCCTCGTACACCTGCATCCTTAAGCAGAGTAACATCATGCAAAGTGCATGTCGTCAAAGGCTCACAGCTCCCCCTGAACTATGAAAGTAGAAGTGTACACACTGCGTCTTGAGTTAACGTGCCCTTCGATCTCCTTCCAGGTTTCAAACTGCTGAAACAAATATTGCTCCATTGAGTTTTTAGTGCACCACCTCTCACCAATACCAAATTCGTATATTAACCCCCCCCCCCTCGACATGGAGACCAACTGACTAACCCTCAAGCTTTGACGCACTCCCATTCGTCGCTTTGTCCCGACGAATCAAGTCCTCTAAAATACTCAAATCATTTTGAAGACCCTCCCTAGTAAGTTCCATATGATCCACCAATCAATGTCGAATACACCTAGAGCCATCATCTGATGCCTGCGATCTACCTGTACATTTCAGCAGCTTGAGCCTATATATATCATAACATATATTCCAACGTGCTAGTAGTCGGGAACCTTTCGTAAGCTTCCAGTCCGTCTTTGAACATACTACGACCTACCATCCATCAGCTTCCCACCCAATACTAGATTGCAGCACAAATTCAGTACATGAAACCCCCTTGTAAGCGAACTTATCGTCAAACTCTGATGTCAAGTGTACGTCATTAATCTTCACAACTACACTTGTCCCCTTGTCGCTCATCTTTACACGTTCAAATCTACCACTCCGGTACGATGCAATAATCCTCCTTCGTGGAGTGGTGTAATAGGGCGTCCTCGTGTCCAAATACAATCGTCGCCATGACATATGCCACAAGGTTCTACAACTTTTGTCTTTGCAATAATGAAATCCCCCACATTTGAAAGATACTCCTGATTATTCTTGTCCTTAGCCTTCTCATCTTCGAACTTATTGTAGTCCCACTTATAATTGCCTCTCTTGCCATATTGCCATAGTGACAAGTCCTTGCGATCTACCTTCGTAAGATCCCTAGAACTTCCTTATGTTCTCAATTGTGACCTAAGCCTTCATTTCATGTAGGAAACAACTAGGATGGACTCCTGTGACAATTCATGTTGCTTACTCCGAACCTCCTCATTCAACAAGCTGCTTTTGACTAACTCCATCAGGGGCAAAGTTACTCACCGACACCACCAATGTCTCCTAACTCTCAGCATAGAACTCAATAGTAATATGGCCTGAAGCTCATCCTCAATCACTATCTTCATCGTCGATAGTTGATTGATGATGCCCTAAACCTCGTTCAAATGTTGTGGGAGAAGCACCCTTCGTGTAACGAGTTGGCAAATAAGAAAAGTCTTGTTCTCAGCCATCTTCTGTTCATACAATAAGTACAGCTTCTCCCACAACATCTTTGTAGAACTCTCCATTGAGACATGATAAAACACTGAGTTGTTCTACCATTAGCGAATGAATTAGTCTTCTGATCAATATTTTTTGAGTTATCACCGGACTTGTCCACTACCTTGACGATCTCGTCCTCTAAAAGACCATGCAGATCATTGCATCAGAGTCGATCCTTCATTCTTGGCTTCCAAATTGCTCAGTTCCTCGTGTTGATCTTCTCCTTGGACATGTTCAACCTTCGTCCTCTCGAACCTGGCTCTGATTCAACTTTGAAAGAAAATTAAACTCGACAAAGACGTGTGCAGGAAATACTTTGACGTCAGCCACCTTTCCCACAAAAGATATAGATTATGATAACAAGTAGCAGAAGAGCCAAGACAAATCCAAACACAAGCGTACATGGTAAATTTGTTAACTGAACAAATCATAATCTATATCTACTATAAGATTGATACAAGTTATACACTGATTCATTTGTCCCGAATCGATCCCTTACCAATCTCAAGAAACAATACAAAATCACAAAATTCCAACCCTAATTAGCCTCTCACCTAGCAAAGCGGTTGTCCGTCTTCCAATGTTGATAATCTCCCTGACGTAGTTGACAAAACCACAACTAGAATCTCCTTGTCTTGAACAATAAGCCTTACAAAAGTGAAACGGGTACAAAGCTCCTCTTCGATTTGTAGCCGTCTTCTTGAATTTCCTCAATGAGCACTCTTAGATGACAGGACCATTAGCTTCTATTTATAGGGCTAAGAAACCCGCTTAAGCCTTAAGACAACCAACATCAATCTTGACCATCCAGATGAGATACAATGGCTTATAGTGTTGAAAATTCTGCACTACATAAATTTACACATAGGCAGGATAGTACCAGTGTATCCCCCATTATATTGTAGGATCACCCAAATAGCTACTTGATTAATTTAGCGTATACCGGTATATTAATAGACAATAGTATATTTTCGGTATAATGCCAATAACCGGGATGCTGCTATTTAGGCTATGTTTGAACCCTAGTTTAGCTACAATCTATCTGCCATCTCCACCGCAACTTTTATCATTCTCCACGACGCTCCAGAGTATCTGTTCTGCCTCGAATCGAGGTTGGACTCCCAACAAATGGAATTAAAACAAACTAGTATATCTCAAGATGCTAAGGCTTTGGAGAACCTCTTCAATTTTTAATAAGCAATATAAATGGACAGTGAAAGATAAATAAGTTCGCTCTAGTGGTCCTTGGTATTGAAAGGTAAATCCATATTTATCATGTGTATACAACATTAGCAGTTTTGAGGACTATCCCTCTTAGGGGATAGACTGCACCTTATTCAAAAGGTAAAGATGTAGTAGTACATAGCGCTTGTAAGTTTTTCTCACTTTCGAACAAAGCTAGTTGATAGGTTGCTTTCCAAATCTACTGTCACGGTCCCTAACTCGGAATGTTTACTAGACAAGGAAAGTTTGGTAATTCGACCATTGTACCTTGTGAATCTCTAGTGCTTTCCTTTAAGGAACCTCTAGTGCTTTCCTTTAAGGTTTGTAACAAGAAAGAAATAACATGATGAAATGTATAATAGGTGGCATAGAACATACCATAGATATAATGGTATAAAAGAATGGAAAGAAGAATGAGATGATTTAATGAGGGGGTTATGCACTCATACTTATATGATGAGGATTGAGGTCCCCATAATACACTAACCAATGTGGGACTAAAAAAGACCGTCTAATAAAGAAATAAAAAAGGGAAAAGTCACTTACACTACCCCGCAATGTGGAGCATAAAGTCGAGCAAACCAGCTTTGGAGACAATGTAGGAACAAAGGTCGAGGAAGAGTAAAATTGTGCAGCAACAGAATATAATGAAGACAAGCTTTTTAAACCTCATATTTATCCCAAATGAATTGGCAAGCAAGTTCAATATGCCTCGGTGTGGTGAGCTCATGGAAAACTGAATTGTCTCAACAGTGTGAATGGCGAATTGAGTGTAAACTAGTTAGAGATGTGAAGTGTTAGATAGGGTTGTCAAAGCATGTAACTTTACATTTAGTTCTACACTGCTTAGGAATGAAATTAGGGCGCTCTCTCTCTCTCTCTCTCTCTCTCTCTCTCTATATATATATATATATATATATATATGGAAAAAGGTGATTTTATTGATACTATTAAAGATTACAATTCATCTCATCTTTTATATCATGATATTTATATCTGAATATATACTATGCAGGATTCCCACTCGAGATGTGATAATCCCTTCATATATGCGTTTGTTCCTCTCCCTCCAGATGTGCCAAGCTGCCAGCCGAATACGAGCCAGTTTGAACCACTGGATACCCCTGCCTCGTTGGTTATAGATATCTTGGATTTGTTCCAGCATCTCCTTTGACGCCACAGGCATTATATTTAATTTTATACATTGTTTGCTCCAAATCTCCCATGTAATCTCACACTGTAAGAACAAATGATTGGATGATTCAGAATTATGCTGACAAAGAACGCAACCCTGCACTTGGATTTGGATGCCCAGTCTCGATAATCTGTCCAGAGTGAGTAGCCTTCCTTTCATAGCTTTGTATATATTAAGCTGCATTTTGCTCGCCAACCCCTTAACCCAAATAAACTCAGAATGAGCCATGGGTGGGTGTGCTACCCGGACCTGGTTGTAAGCTGAACTGAACTCAAAGTCGCCTGATATAGAGCCATCCCAGGCCCATACATCAAAGTCTCTCTCTCTCTCTCTCTCTCTCTCTCTCTCTCAATATATATATATATATATATATATATATATATATATATATATATATATATATATATATATCAGTCAATTACGCCAGAGATATGGATTGTCAGAGTCTAGTTGAGTATACACAGAGGCGAGTTGAGGGGTGGCATGCCCAAAACCTATATTTTGAAGGACGGATTGAGCTGGTTCGCGCAGTCATTACGGCAATTGTCCGTTTTTTGTTATAGGCTATACTTCTTCCGATCTCTATGATTAATAGGATCGAGAAAATTTGTACCAACTTTGTTTGGAGAGGGGGGATACATGCTATAGGGTGGGATACCCTCTGTCGACCGCATAAAGAAAGAGTAGGTCTGCAGCCTTTACGACTGCTACGGGATGTGGCTGGGCTGAAGCTTACTTGGAAGTTTCTTTCGAGAGACTCGCTATAGACAGCCTGGATGGAGAACAGATACTTGAGGGGACATAATTTTGGGAGTAGGTCTTCAAATAATAATGACTCCGTTATTTTCAAAAGTATTACTTTATACCGCTCTCAATTGAAGCAGTTGATCTCGAGGGTCTTCAAAGATGGTGAGACCACAGACCTATAGTTTGACCCATGGATTGCACACCAAAGCTTGATAGAGCGAGAAGGGTCAATGGTGTGTCGAGGGACTGGAAGGAAGGAATGTGTGTCATTCTGAGAAATGAAGTCTGGAGTTACATGGCGGCACGCGGCAATTCAGGAAGATCATTCGGACGATAAGGGTGGACACATCACTTCAGACTGATGCATGAATTTGAAATAATACTAGGACAGAGCGGCTCGCACATAGAGTAGTAGCTAATGATGTCAGAGTCGCACATCCGGAGATAAGAGTTGACGGATGTGGTATGGACCAAAAGTGTTGCTCGTAAAATGCAGTTGTGTCTATACAAATTGAGCCTGGGAAGACTACTCACACTTGATAGGTTGCGAAAATTTGTACTGCAGTTGAAGGCCCAGGGATGTATACTATGCTAGCAGAGGGATGAATCCATGACACACATATTCTTCCAATGTCCGGTGGAGTGGAATATTTGGCTAGCCCAACATGATAGGTTCGACTTATCTAGTAAGGGGATCCATGACTAGAGAGCAATCGTCGAGGTCATTAGAAGAGAGAAGCGAAGAGGTTTTGTTTAGTACAACGAGACATGGATCATATTTGATGCAGCGGTCTGACTTGTCTGGAAGGAGAAGAACAATCGTATCTTTGAGGGGTCGGTGATTTCCACCATTGGAATTATCCATAATATTGAGCAGGATATCAATACAATGAGAGAGAAGGCACACCCTTGAATTGCCCCTTATATTTGTAATTTTTTTTATTTAATTAATACAATTACCTTCTTCCAATATATATATATATATATATATATATATATATATTGTAAGAGGTAATAATCCATGATCTCTCCCACCGAGATTCGAACACTGCCTACTCGAGTCTTATGCCTCCATACTAGTCACTTGAGCTATATATATATATATATATATATATATATATATATATATATATATATATATCACAACTACTCACGGCCCTTGTGCACCGAATAAGATTTGTCGATGCATTAGTGTCACCATATGCACAACTCTCTCAGTCGAGTACCCTCGTCAGCTGGCAACTCTCTCAATCAAAAAACACTTTCGTACCCTGACAAACTCTATTAGTTGAGCACACTCGTGTGCTGATAATTCACTTAGTCGGGCACCCACATACACGGACAAGTCTCTTAATCGAACACCCTCATGTGCTGACAATTCTCTCAATTGAACGTTTTTTATGGTCAATATTTCTCTAAATCAAGCGTTACTTCATGCCGACATATGCTTCTCTCTTGGGTTATATGTCATTCGGTATTGGACTGTATTAATGTTGTTACACTGTTTCAATGTTGTTACACTGTTTCGACTCTAAAAAGTTCTTTATCTCAACTTCATATAACAAGGTGGACATGTTTCATATGCTTAGTGTTAGAGATTGGGGTGTTAAGAGTGAATGATTTTATGTTTCCTCCCATATTGCATAGAAATGAAAGTGGAAGGCTCATTCTCTCCTATATGTATATACTCGAAGAACTCTATGAAAAATACCTTAGTTAATTTTCACAATAGTCTCATTTTTGCATAAAGGAAACACCGAAATCAAGCAAAAATATTTTGAGCCATGTTAGCTCAAGGAAGACGTGCAATTGTGCGATGCTTAGCTTCAGCAAAGGAACGTACAACAACGTTTTTGTTGAAGAATAGATTAGTTATCTTTATTTTATGCATTTTAATTGCTTTATTTATTTTTCATTTCTAATAGGTTTAGTAGTGTCATTAGTGATGTCACATGGAATATGGTATATATATATGTTGTAAGGCCTTGACCCCTAGTGAAAAGCTATCACCTTGCAGTTACAATGTAGCCTCTATTTCAACTAAGGTTCAAAGTATCGGTATCGGAATCGGTATCGGACCATTCCTATGAGTATCGGGATCGGAGGTATTGGTAGTATCGGCGGTTTCGGATAGGAGTATCGATTTATTGGTATCGGAAAGCAAACAACTATTAGTAAATTATTAACATTTTAGAAAATATATTTTATTCATTTATGCATAATTTAAAGTATTTCCAATGTTGTGTCTTAGTCTTTTTGAAATTGAATGAAATAGTAGTCACGCTTGTCGATTGATTTATATGCGATAGATAATTTAAAGTTTTCCTCGTTTATATGCTTTTACAACATTTTGGTCTTTTTAATTCAATTTTCTTTGTCGAATTGGCCGGAAAAGAGACCTCTAATGTTGGTATCAGTCAGTATCGGGTATCGGTCGGTATCGGATCGGGACATGCCAAACCGTATCGGTATCGGCCGTATCGGGTCGGTATTGGCCAATACTTCAAACTATGATTTCAACCTCTATGACAACATGGTATCAGAGCTGGAGTGATCCTAACCCTAGTATTTCCTAAAAAAATCCTAATCCTTCATCCAATAAAGAAAATCATGTCCTCTCCAAAACCCTAGCCGTCAAACGCCTTCGCATCGTTCTCCTCCACATAGCCACCGTCATCCCTCATCCCCGATGCCACAGTCATTTTGAAATCGTCATTGTCGTAGATCTTCTCTGCCTCGGCCCTCTCAATGTCCTCACTGGCCCCGTACCACCACCATGCTTCCTCACTATAAGTGGACTCCTATGGGGATTCCCTTTTAAGTTTTTGTAGTGCTGCACTATGATGGACCTTACTCCATATTCAATAGACAGCTTATCATGCATACAGAAAAGAGATAGGAATATCAAAACAAAGGTATAATCTATCGTCCATCTCGCAGAAACAAGGGGATGTGAAATGGGAAGTACTGAAATCAACCGATTCAAAACCACTGAAAGTGATATTCATAGGAAGGGTCCGAAACCGGTATCAAGTTTTTGAGCCTTGATTAAAATTCATTCATACTTGGTCATACTTTGAGGGTGCTTTAGTAGGTAAAAGGCTCTATGTACAGCATAAAGGAGTTATGCAAAATTAAGCAAAGTACACGAAATTAAGAACTACATACCTCAAGTTTTGCAAACCCCACCAAAGGCAATAAAAGTATTTTCTAATGAAGTCCGATGAGACGGCACCAGAGGTCAATGCAGGTGAAAACATGCCATAATTGAATGTAGTATTATTATTTGTAGCATCACAGTTTGAAATAACATTGGTTTTATTTGCCCAAATTTGCCTCTCTGTGGGGCCTGAAGACTGACAGTTTAAGTACTTCATTTGGCACTTTGGTAGGACGCTAGAATTATTCTCTTTATCACATTCAGATCTCCAACAGGTTGTTTGCCGTTCAACTGATAGCAGATACCATGCTGCTCCCAAGACCTACATGGACAAATGCAGTATAACATAATATAAATGTGTAAAATAACAAAATCACAAGTTCTTTTCTCAGATGGTGAATTTAATGTATGCGCCAAGGGAAAGTGATGAGAGAACTACTTACATGGCTAGCTATCATGTATAGTAGCAGGTTATATGCCGCTCCAGCCCATGCTGTCTTGGTAACCACACCGTTTGCTTTGATAATTTGATAGCTCAGAGGGAATATGAGATACATGCGTGGTATATATTGGATAAGGACAATAAGTGCAAGAGCATTGTTGTTATACTCAGCACTTGAGTTTCTGATTCCTGGTATTACTAACCAGATGACAATCTGCAAGAAAAAGATAAAAACATTAGGCAAGATTAAGATCCCAAAGAATGAAACACCTGTCAATTTTTGTTAGTTAATTTCCGGGAGTTCAGATATGGGACCAAAAGGGAAAGATCTGAGAACTAGAGATATTTGAAAAATAAGATAATGATGCAATTTTTATTTATACAACAAACTTATCCTGACATGCTACAAATACCAAATTTGAGCATCTCAGCTAAACCTACATAACCTCTTCTAATTGATTCCAGGTTTTATAAATTTGCAATCACTATTCAGAACTTTTAATGCAAGTTTTAATTTCTCAAGAATGGCATCCTTGTTTTTTCAAGAAGATCACCTTTTCTCTTGTGAAGACTTTAACGAATAGTCACTGAGAGTGCTATATATTCCCGTCTACCCAATGTTAAAAATAAAAACATTATGATCTCTCTTCTTCCCTCTTGTGACCTAACAGAAACATTTTTCCTGCATAAAACAGAATATTTTGTTTCTGGTGATCTTGACAATGAAAAAAAACCATCATTGGGCTTGAAATTGTTAGTGCAAAACGAATTCAGGCACAACTTTTGAGGGTGGCTTCATTGTTTTCCAGGAGACATTTGCTTGAACCAAATGCACACCATTCACAAAGTGGTGGGAGCGAATTACGTCTTCCTTTCTTGCAAGTTTCATAATAAAAAATATATAAAAACAGCATTTAAGTATGTGTTTTTTACTATCACGTAAATAGCATGTTTGCAGTCGATATATAGGAGTACGTATTGCAATATCGAATTGGTTTGGATCTGTTTGATCCAATGCTGACACCCATTGATATTGGCTGATACCGACATGTGGTACTATTTTCCAAGTTAATTCAAGAAAAAAAATAAGTATGGTTAAAAACAATGATGGCACAAAGATTTGGTCGAGATCGACATGTTATAGTATGTCGATAAAATGAACATTACCCTTTCTTGAAGTTTTGTATCCATATATTCAAAACATTTATCTTAGATATTGTTCTATTAAAGCTATCTATTGCGGTGTACTTTGTCTAAAGCAAGTGTTGAGTTATTTTATTTTGTTATTTATCATATAAGGGTATAATAGTAATTGTGGGTGTATTGCATATCAATATAAATAGACATGAGATGCAACATAGGGTTTAGGAGAAGGGAAAGTAGGAGAAGAGAGAATATGTGAAAGGAGATTGCAAGGACCTTAAACCCTATGTTGCATCTCATGTCTATTTATATTGATATGCAATACACCCACAATTACTATTATACCCTCATATGATAAATAACAAAATAAAATAACTCTAACACCCTCCCTCAAGCAGGAACATATAGATCAGACATGCCCAGCTTGCTACATAAATTAGAAAATGGACCACGAACAAGTGGTTTGGTGAGGATATCACCTAATTGATCCTCTGACCGAACATAAGGAGTGACAATCTGTTTCTTCAGCAACAAATCACGAACAAAATGACAATCCACCTCGATATGCTTCGTGCGCTCATGAAACACCGGATTACTTGCGATAAACATTGCCGACTGATTATCACAATACATCTCCATCGGAATAGAAATCATAATTCCCATTTCATGAAGAAGAGACTGCACCCACATCATCTCAGAAGCTGTATGAGCCATCGCACGGTACTCGGCCTCTGCACTAGAGCGAGCCACAACATTCTGCTTCTTACTACGCCACGTGACAAGATTGCCACCCACAAACGTACAATAGCCAAAAGTAGACCTCCTATCACTGCGACTGCCTACCCAATTAGCATCACTGAACCCAGTCACCGTAAGCAACTGGGAAGGTTTGTACAACAAACCCTTTCCAGGTGCACCCTTCAAGTATCGAAAAATGCGAGAGATAGCCTCCCAATGTGGTTGCCGAGGGGCATGCATAAACTGACTAACTACTCCAACTGCATATGTGATGTCTGGTCGAGTAACAGTAAGATATATAAGTTTGCCAACCAAACGTCTATAATATCCAACATCCTCAAATAACTCTCCCCTGTCAGCATCAAGCTTGTCATGATAATCTATTGGAGTCTCAACTGGCCGACACTCCAACATCCCAGTCTCGGAAAGCAAGTCTAGAACATACTTGCGTTGTGACAGATACACACATTTCTTAGATCGAGCAACCTCGATTCCAAGAAAATATCGAAGAAGACCCAAATCCTTAGTATGAAACTGACGACTAAGGTAGGCCTTCAAGTCCACAATTCCAGCATGATCACTCCCAGATATAATGATATCATCAACATAAACAATCAACACGATAATACCTGCTGAGGAAGAATGACAAAATACTGAATGATCTGATGTGGTATGCCGAAAGCCATACTGAACGAGAACTGAACTGAACTTGTCAAACCAAACACGAGGTGACTGTTTTAGTCCATATAATGCTTTCTTCAATCGACAAACGAGTCTTTTATTTCCTGCTACAACATATCCCGGTGGTTGATCCATATAAACCTCCTCCTGTAAGTCACCATGCAAGAAAGCATTCTTTATGTCCAGCTGATATATAGGTCATTGGTGATTAACCGCCACAGAAATAAGAATCCGAACTGAATTCAGCCGAGCCACTGGAGAGAAAGTCTCCATATAATCCACGCCATATGTCTGAGTATACCCTTTGGCAACCAATCGTGCCTTGAGACGCTCAACAGAACCATCAGGGTGATACTTAACAGTGTACACCCGTCTACAACCCACTGTTTGTTTTCCAACAGGAAGTGATGTAAGCTCCCAAGTCTGATTTTGATGTAAAGCATACATCTCCTCATCCATTGCACTTTTTCAACCAGAAGATGACATAGCCTGCTTGTAAGTTTTGGGAATAAAAGTAGAAGACAATGAAACAACAAATGCATGAAAAGATGATGAAGCACGGTGTAATGAAACATAGTTAGAAATGGGATGCTTATTCTTTGTAGTACAAAGGCGTTGTCTTTTTCTGAGAGCAATAGGAAGATCATCTGGATCTGTGGTGATGGGAGCAGAAACCTCAGGCACGGAAGATGATTGATTAAAGGCTGAATTTTGCAGAATCACTGGTCTGTCCTTGGATCTCTGATAAACCTGTATATGGGGAATGGAGACAGAAATTGATTCAGGAATGACCGAAAGTGGTATGGAAGATATCAAATCTGTTGTAAAAGGAATACAACGGTCTCCTGAAGGAAAAAAAGGGGTAGACTCAAAAAATGTAACATCCGCACTGACATAATATTTGCGTAACTGTGGACTATAACAACGATAACCTTTTTGAGTACGGGAATAACCAAGAAAGATACACTTCAGAGATCTAGGAGCCAACTTATCTCGATAAGGTTCCAAGTTATGAATAAAAGCGACACATCCAAACACTCGAGGAGATAAAGAAAATGGTGCGACATCTGTATGTAATAGGGTAAATGAAACTCTGTTATTTAATACAGATGATGGCATGCGATTAATAAAATAACATGCAGTAAGAACGGCATCTGCCCAATACTGTTTAGGGACATGCATATTGAACATGAGAATTCGAGCCACATCTAAAATGTGTCGATGTTTGCGTTCGGCTATACCATTTTGTTGAGAGGTGTGGACACAACTGGTTTGATGAATCATACCACGATCAACACAGAAACTGTTCACAGAAGATTGAGTATACTCCAAAGCATTATCAGAACGCAGAATTTTGATACGTTTATTAAACTGAACATAGACTTCATTATAAAAGACAGATAACACATTTGGAAACTCAGATCTTTCTTTCATTAAATAACACCAAGTCATTCTGGAATAATCATCAATAAAAATAACAAAATATTGAAATCATTTCGGACTTTTGACTCTAGACGGACCCCAAATATCAGAATGAACAAGATCAAAAGACTCTAATTGACGACTCTCACTACGACGAGAAAAGGAACTACGGTGATGCTTGCCTAACTGACAAGCCTCACATTCAAGACTAGAAACATGACTCAAACTAGGAACAACTTGACGCAACTTATCCAAAGACGGATGTCCCAAATGATAATGTCACTGCAACGGAGAAGTAGAAACAGAAGTGAAGGCTTTTCCAGGTAGATTCAAGTAGTACAGTTCATCTTTTTCATGCCCCGAATCAATCATCTTCTTCGTCCTGAGGTCCTGAAAAACACACAAATTGGGAGAAAATGTCACAGAACATTGAAGAGATTTGGTTATCTGGCTCACAGATAACAAATTAAATGGAAAATTAGGCACATATAATGAATCAAATAATGATAGTGATTGAGTAGGGTGAATGACACATTTCCCAAGCACAGGACGAGTAGACCCAACAGCCAAGATAATATTATATTTCATGGAACTACGATTATGAAAGATAGATGTTATACCAGACATGTGAGAGCTTGCTCCTGAGTCGATGACCCAATAGGTGAATGGTGACTGGGTTGCCACAAAAGCAGGATTACCTATATGTGCCATGGTTGCAGTAGGTTGGGAGGTGGTACTAGCAAGCACGTTCAACTTCTGGAGGATCTGTTGAAATGGAGATGAGGTATCGGACGTTGAAGTCTGATTGAAACCCGAAGTATCATCTCTGGGAGCAGAAGTAGTGACCTGGGACTGCATATTTTCATTATGCACTTGATGTGCATATTCTGCTTTGCCCACTTGTCCCAACAGTAGTCTTCTACATGACCGAACATTCCACAATAGTTACACTTCCGTGGTTGACCACGGCCACCACCGCGGCCACCACCACGACCATTGTCTCTACCACCGCGGCCTCCTCCTCAAACAAGTTCAGTTCAGTTCTCATTAAGTATGGCTTTCGGCGTACCACATCAGATCATTCAGTATTTTGCCATTCTTCCTCAGCAGGTATTATCGTGTTAATTGTTTATGTTGATGATATCATTATATCTGGGAGTGATCATGCTGGAATTGTGGACTTGAAGGCCTACCTTAGTCGTCAGTTTCATACTAAGGATTTGGGTCTTCTTCGATATTTTCTTGGAATCGAGGTTGCTCGATCTAAGAAAGGTGTGTATATGTCACAACGCAAGTATGTTCTAGACTTGCTCTCCGAGACTGGGATGTTGGAGTGTCGGCCAGTTGAGACTCCTATGGATTATCATGACAAGCTTGATGCTGACAGGGGAGAGTTATTTGAGGATGTTGGATGTTATAGACGTTTGGTTGGCAAACTTATATATCTTACTGTTACTCGACCAGACATCACATATGCACTTGGAGTAGTTAGTCAGTTTATGCATGCCCCTCGGCAATCACATTGGGAGGCTATCTCTCGCATTCTTCGATACTTGAAGGGTGCACCTGGAAAGGGTTTGTTGTACAAACCTTCCCAGTTGCTTACGGTGACTGGGTTCAGTGATGCTGATTGGGTAGGCAGTCGCAGTGATAGGAGGTCTACTTCTGGCTATTGTACGTTTGTGGGTGGCAATCTTGTCACGTGGCATAGTAAGAAGCAGAATGTTGTGGCTCGTTCTCGTGCAGAGGCCGAGTACCGTGCGATGGCTCATACAGCTTCTGAGATGATGTGGGTGCAGTCTCTTCTTCATGAAATGGAAATTATGATTTCTATTCCGATGGAGATGTATTGTGATAATCAGTCGGCAATGTTTATCGCAAGTAATCCGGTGTTTCATGAGCGCACAAAGCATATCGAGGTGGATTGTCATTTTGTTCGTAATTTGTTGCTGAAGAAACAGATTGTCACTCCTTATGTTCGGTCAGAGGATCAATTAGGTGATATCCTCACCAAACCACTTGCTCGTGGTCCATTTTCTGATTTATGTAGCAAGCTGAGCATGTTTGATCTATATGCTCCTGCTTGAGGGAGGGTGTTAGAGTTATTTTATTTCGTTATTTATCATATGAGGGTATAATAGTAATTGTGGGTGTATTGCATATCAATATAAATAGACATGAGATGCAACCTAGGGTTTAAGGCCCTTGCAATCTCCTTTCTCATATTCTCTCTTCTCCTACTTTCCCTTCTCCTCTCCATCTCCAAACTTCACTGCAAGTAAATCAACCAAGTATATATTACGGGTGAATGACTCATTAATGTTGAAAATTATTCCAAACAAAAGTAACTAGAAACTATAATAGACTATACATGAAATTATTTCTAAGTGTATCAAATAATTTCTATTTTTAATAATAATATTTAATATTTTGGCTTTATTACACAAATAATTCCAAATTTCTGTTCCTAAACCGTCGATAACGTACTCATAAGAAGGGTATGTAATTGATTCCAATATTATGACCTTGGTAAATAAGATGAAATGAGCAAAATAATAGCAAACTAAGAAATGTTATTAACTGAAATAATAACTGTGTTGCACGAGTACGGATACAGACACGATACGAGTATGGATACAGATATTTTCAAAATTCTAATATAAGAGAACGCAAGGATACAATTATATATATATATATATATATATATATATATATATATATATATATATACTCTCTGGCCGTTGTTGTGTTTTCTTTCTTATGACAATCAAAGAAAGGAAAAGAGGTTTAGGTTTAGAAGTTTGGTTGAGTATCGGTTCAGGTATAAAAAGTGTTGTTAAAGGTGCCGCACCGAATAGACACCTAAAAGGCGAGAGGCGATGTTTCACTGCCTAATCTAAAGACAAGTGAGATATCTTCTCTAGGCTATGCCTAGGCGACAAAGGCGCTAAAGACTAGATTAGGCAAATGGATAATTAGGCGAGCCTAAGTGCAACCTAGATGTATTGGGTGTTTGATGCAAAAAAATGTAGCTTTGGTTTGGTTTTTTTTATAAGTTTTATGTGCTTGTTTGCGTTTATTGGTTTTTAAAGTTGATGGCTTAAATTTTCAAGGTCCAACTAGAGTCTTTTTTAAGTTTTAATACTATAAGTTACTAAATAGTAAATAGATATAAATCAAATAAAAGAAGAAAAATGAGGAGATTGATTAAGGATGAAGATTTCATTTTTGAGGATGAAGATTTCATTTTTGATAATGTTCAGGATGATCTCTTCAACTTAGGTGATGAAAATGAATGAATGTGTAGGAAGAAGAATGATTCGTAAGTTATTTAGGAATGTGGAACATTGATTTGTTGATTATCTTAGGTTTGTTTTTCTATATGAACATTTTGTCTTCTATCATAATGATGTTATTGGTTTTAAACTTAACGTTGTGTTTCATAGAGTATTTTTTTTTATTGTTAAGTTACTTTGTTGTTTTTTATTGGTAGTTTAATATTGTCTTTGATTTTTTTTCTTTAGTTTATTGTCTTAAAACCCAAGTTTGATGAGTTTTTCGGAATATAAGATAAATTTGGATAACCTAACATTAGCTACAAAAATGACAAAAGGTGTTATGAAAAAGAAATATGAAAAATTGTCTGGGTGGCATTTTTCTTCTCCAAGCGAGGCGAGGCACACATATGCACTCCCAGGCGATGAGACGAGACAGCTCGCCTAGGAGCATCTTTAAAACACTAGATACAAGTATAAGTTAACTCAAGTTTAAAAAAGAAAAACAAAAACCCTTTTATTTCTTTTGGTCATTGTTGAACCAGTTCTAAGCCGTCCATAACATATCATGACCGTATCTAACTGTATCATGTCGTATCTTGATGTAACCTGACATATCATGGCCATATCAAGCCATATTTGTGTCTAGTACGTACTGGACACAGGTACGGACACTTATTGTGTCTGTGCAACATAGAATAATAATGAATCTAGAACAGTAAAAAAAATACTAAAATAGCCATGAAATATTAACACACATTATTGAGATTAAATATAGTAGTATCTTATACTATCGTGGCATGTTCATATCAGTTTTCGTTTTTCCAATTTTTTTTCCTTTTCGATGCCATGCTTATATCAGCATCATTCACCGTAAATTAATGGAGTAATCATTTATGTTTCCAACAGCGATCGACTCACGAGACATAATATCATTTCATGTGAGGGGATAATAAGGAACAATGAAGAATCGTTCGACCATGATGGAAAATTTTCATACCTGTGGAAGTGGCAGGGCAGCTGCCAAGTCTATAAAGAAATCAGTCTTCAGATACTGCCTGGCAATCTTTTTAGGATCCATAACAAGCTCTCCCCTCCCAAAAACCCTTGAGCTCGGGGCCACATATGCAGTCCTAAACTTTATAACCATGTGAAGTATATAAAAGAAGTCGGCAAGTGTCCGGAAAAAGGTGACTACAATACTCAAGTTATCGTCAGACTTAATGCATGCAATATTATTAGTAGTGCTGACCAAAGGCAAATAGAAGTATAATGGATCTATAAACAGCGCAAGCAAACACGATACGAGAAATATCCTGTTCCATTTCAGTACAATCTCGCTTCCTGGATCCAGTATCCTCTTCCGCCATGGCTCGTGATCTTCAGGGAACACCTTGGAAGCCCCAGCATTCCCCGGACTGATTCTAGCAAGTCCACCTTGCTTGGACACTTGGTAGACAGGTTTAGTGGGGCCTTGTCTCTCATCAGGATAGAACCTAAAGAACAGAACAATGCTTTAGAACAACTCCATAGAAGTTGATGTAATACTCTGGATTTTAGAGTCATCATTTATACGGCACGGCATTGCTTTTCTTTTCTTTTTCTTTTATTGTTGTGGTGTATTTTGGAGTGCCTGTGTCGTGTCCGATTTGTGTACAACATAAGGTGAGACAGCCATGGCCTGACTCTAATCAGTTGAGAGGAAAATTTTGTTTTCCATGCCCTCACTAACACTATTTGGAGAAGGATCAATAAAGGACTAGTATTTTATTGTTGATTTGTATAACAAATCCATGATTTTTTTAGACCCACAACTTTAAACGGCACAAAGTGGATCTTTTCAACAACATATTTGTGCAGGCTATGTAAACGATGGTGTTTGCTAAATTTCAGTAAGAATGTAATCCATACTACTCTAAAACAACCAAAATTCATCATTTCAAGGCCCAGAATTAGCAATGAAAAATTAAACAATTTAATAGTCTTGTCCATTATAGAACACAATTAGAAAAACAAAACAAAAATGATCACAAATCCCATTAAAAATGCAATTTATTATGGAAAAATGTGTGCAGGCTATAAACAATGATGGTTTTTCTAGACTCCACAGAGAAACTAATCCTAGACTAAAATTATAGGAAACCATCAAATTCCTATTAGTCCAAAAAAGAAGCAAAATTCAGCACTTCAATGTTCAGAGCAATGAAAAAGTAGACAAATTGATGAGTTGTTATCCGTTCCATAACCTAATTAGACGAGACCCAGATCACAAATCACATCAAAATTGAATCTTTTTTGGAAAATTAAACCTAATCATAAAATCCAATAAAAATTGCATTTTTTTCAGAAAAAATTATTTTCATGGTCAGCTTAATATGAGTCAACGGAGAGAGGAGAGGAGAGGAGTTTCCACTGACCTTACGGTTCTGTCCTTCTTGAGCTCCATCTCATCATCGACCCTCTTCGACCAGAGCATCTTCCTCTGCATCAAATTTTAGCAGCAGATCTACCAATCATCCATCCATGGGGAAGCACTACTTCCAACTCTTGAGGAACACCACCACCAAAAACAAGAGTAAGAATAAGGAAGGACTAGAGAGGACTTTTTTCCACTGTTTATTTTCTCTGTTATAAAAAAAAAACTAATATTTAAATATAAAAATGGGCCTACGTGTTTTTTTTTTTTTTTTTTTTTTTTTTTTTTTGCAAATTCTACACTACAAATCTTTCTTAGGACAGTCCAAGTTTTTTTAAATTAATTACAAGTTTGCCACTAAACATTTTGCTTGAGAGTAGTCCATATGTTCATATAAAAGTCAATAAAATTTTATATCCCAACATCTCTCCTCCCCATTCTCTCTTCTCCCTATGCTCCCTTCTTCCAAAACCTAATTTCTAACAATTCTCAAAACTCTAGACACTAAAATGAAGATTGAGATTAAAATCCTAGTCCCACTACAAAAAAAAAGTTATAACATTCAACCGTTATTGGGTATGTCATCGATTAACTATGACGGTTAGGTTTTTCAAACATTAGGTCCACATATAAATATTGAATTATATGTGTTAAATGTAGGAGAAATATATCTCAAAGAAATCGGGTCATCTAATACACTTAAACCTCTTTCCGCTACGGTCGAAGAACTCCTTGGTTCTTTCGAAGCACGCCCGGTAAAGAATATGACAATTTATTTTCGGGATTTGTGGCAGTCGGACTATAGAACTATTTGACAGTCCTATAAATAATTAGGACTGCCAAACCACTGACAGTCCTTTTTCTTAGGACTGTAAGTAAGGTTATAGTCCTGACAAACATTAAGACTGTGGGATTTCCTACAGTCCTAATTATTTTGAGGACTATCAGAATTTCTTGCAGTCATAATGTCCTGCCGTCACTTCAATTTTAACCAGTTTTATTAACTTTAATTTCTTTTGTAGGGGTTATCGTCTTCTGATATTGTGGTACCTCCGCCAATTGTCGTCGATGTAGGCAATTTATTCTCGATCGATATTTGCTTTCAATCAGACTAACAAGCATTACATTAGTGCAGAGAAGTTGGTCGGAAAAATAATATAGTTATTGTGATATCAAGATCGGACCGAAACCGTCCGGGTTGCAAAACTATAGAGCTTGGATGTGAAAGATGTGGTTTGTTCAGGTATCATGGAAAGAAAGATATAGTTTTCCAAAAAAAATGTTCAAACATAAGCATTGGTACGAGGAAATGTGGTTGTCCGTTCAAGATCTCTATTGTAAAAATAGAAGATGTGAAGTAGATAATCCAAGTGAATAATGAAATCCACAACATTCTATTGCCGAAACACTTACGGAACATCCCTATGTCGGACGGTTGAACAATGTTGAGCTGAAGATAGTTAAAGATTTGTCCAGTTCAAGAGTTGCACCCAGACATATTTATTCCGTCATACGACACAAAGACGAGAATAATAAGTCAACAATGAAGTCAATCTGCAACGCAATATCGAACTCAAACGCTAATAGTAAGAAAACAAGAATGGCGATGCAGCAAGTATTGAAGTTGTTTGCCGATAATCATTATGTGGAGTACTATAGAAGACATCCACAGAGTAATGAAGTCCTTTCAATATTTTGGGCCCATCCTGATTGCACACATTTGCTCGGTTCTTTGCTGACGTATTGGTTCTTGATTGTACATATAAGACAAATAAGTTCAAGATGCCTCTCTTTCACATTGTTGGCTTCACCTCTACTGGGAAAACATTTTCAGTTATTTTTTGCTTCATGAAGAGTGAGAAACTTGAGGACTACACCTGGTCGTTGGAAAAACTAAAAGCACTTTACACCGGACGCAGAGAGCCGTATGTTTTTATTACTGACAGAGAATATACCCTAATTAATGCTATAGCTATCGTCTTTCCTCGTGCGGATACACTACTATGCACTTGGCATATCAATCGCAATATCCAATCACAATGTAAGTTGAAGTTCGAAAAGGTGGATGGTAAAATTGACAAAAAACTTTTTGAGAAATTCTACAGTGATTGAAATCATGTATGACGAGCCAGTACAAAAGAAAGTTACGACGCGGCATGATACTTGTTAAAAGAAAAGTGGGAGACGAGGGAGCCAGCATGCATGTCTTATATCAAAGATACATGGCTAGAACCGCATAAAGAACACTTTGTCTTAGCATGGACGAATAAGGTAAAGCATTATGGCACTATAAAACCCATCACCCAAAAATAGGTATTTTGTGTGTATTCTATATTTATTTTATTTATTTAGAATATTTTTAAATCAATTTAAATCCAATTGTTACATTAGGACACTTCACCGTAATTTGAACATTAATGACATAGGACGACCCCAAAATCTACATTGTCATTCGTAGGAAGTAGCCTACACGGGAGATACTACCCGTAGGATCTTTATGTAACACAAAATTCGACCATTTAGCATTAGTATGGCACTAGTGTGACAACCGTAGTTTCCTTTGGGTAATATTTAGATATTTTTTATATAAATAATTCATTTGTGATTATTTTCCAATCCAACCTTTTTCAAATAGCAACCCATAATTCCTACATGCCAATTTAGGCCACTTTTCTCTTGTGTAGGATTTATTTATTTATTTGTTTATTTATTACTATTTTAATCATATTGAATCAAATTATATCTTTGTCAAATTAATTAATTAGTTAGTTGTTGACTTTTAAATAACTAACAACCTAATTAGGAAACAATTTAAACTAATCATAAACCTACCTATGACCGACCCTCCCCCCTTTCAAACCCGCGGACCCCTCTATTCCGCCGACTTCTCTCTCTCTCTCTCTCTCTCTCTCTCCATATATATATATATATATATATATATATATATATATATATATATATATATATATATATATATATATATATATATATATATATATATACACATCTTTCTCATCTAAAACCCTAACATAAAATCTTCTCATCTAAAACCCTAACTTTCTCTCATTCCTCCATCACCCTAGCCGCCACCTCTAAGTCGTCGACCCCCTCCTCCTCACGTGGACACATACCACCTCCTCCATCCAAGAACTCTAGTTCTTCATCCTTCTCTCTCTCTAGTAAGTCTCCTTCTTCCTCCAACCTCTCTAATATGTATGAATGCATGAATAAATATTTTTATATATATAAATAAATAATTTTATATGTGTTTTCAATCCATTGCCATTTTCTTCATTGTAGGGTTTTATTTTAGAGTTTGCATGTAAAGATTAGAACCCATGAATGCATGTATGCACCCATATATAGAAACCTTGATTAAATCATGTTAATAATAAAGAAATATGATGTTTAAATTATTTTTATCCATATTTTTACTGATTAATTTAGAATATTAAATTGTTATTATTTTTGGAATAAATTGCATGTACAATGGAAATGGTGACCTAGTTTTATGTTTTCTCCAAAATCCCTCATCGAACCCTTCTAAAACTTTGTAAATAATTAATATATGATGTTATTAACCTATATTAAATTCAGTTTTATATATTTTTTGGAAATATTATTCTTGATTTAAATGATTTTTATGCATAAAAAGTCACCTAGTTGACCTAGTTTTGATGTATGCATGTTGGAGACCCTTGAACTTTGTTAGGACTTAATAATAGATGGAAAACCTAAATTTTCTAGATGAATTACTATTTTTTCCAGAATATATATATATATATATATATTATATATATATATATATATATATATATATATATATATATATATATATATATATATTCTGAAATTTATTAAATAAATATAAAATTTATGTCTATGATGTCACAAAAATCATGTACCACCCCTTTGCATGCATACTAGCAAGTTTGGTTGACAACCCTAATAGGATCAACTTGTAGATGGTAAAACCCTAATTATTTTTGTATGGATAAAAGAATTAGTATTTATTGTATTTATTACTAATTTTATCATATTTATTCATATTTATTTTCTATTTAGAAAAATTAGAATTCTAGGTGTTTTATGTATCAAGTTGACCTAGTTTTGACAAAACTTGATCCCAATAATTACAGTCTTAAACCCAGACCAAAAATCTATATTTTCTACATATAAAATTATATTATGTTATTTTAATTCTGATTTCTAAGTATTTATTCCAGAATTATCCATTTATCAAAAATTGATTTTATTGACTTGTCGGTAACATGTTATGACCTAGTTTTGGTTCCTACTTGGATTTTGACTCATAGAAATTATAGGAGATGAATCTATCACTAAAAATCTTATTTTATAATAAAAATTCCAGAATTAATATTTTTGATAATTAATGTCTTTAAAAAGAATTTTTTGTAATGTTTAATGACTAGTAATATTTTGAGGGCTAGTTACTTGCATGTGCAATCAACGTAGAATTAAGAACTAGTTAATAACCTAATTTTAACTTGATAGTAAGAGCTAATTAGTGTAATAATTAATTGGTAGGTGTTCGTGACGTTTCTGTGGAGAGCACCGGGCCAGAATTATTGTGCTCGCATCTTGGCTTGGAAGGCAAGTACACCTTGCTTGTTTGTATTGTGCAGTTTATATATACCTAGCTCTTTTTATTTTGTTAGTCGTGTGCACGCGTCTTAGAGTAGCAGACATACCCGTTATGTTGTGAAAATACGTGGTATCTTCTGACCTGACACTGTTTTAAACACGTTCACTAAGTGAGTGAGTGCATGGACTGGCATGTTGACTGGCCATCGGTACATGAGTTCGCGTCTTGTATTAGTAGTTGGTGTTAGTTTGAGTTCTAGATTTTTATTGACGTTGTTACATTCTTTCTACACCACATATATGGTTCAGATAGTTCATTGGGAGGGGAGAATCTACTAGTAAGCGTATGACATTTCTGTTTCTTACTGTACTATAAAATTGGTGCAACTGTGTAACCCCCGAGTTTTACGGAACGCCTGGTGGGACGATTGTTCTTCTATTTCTCCCCCCTCATGCACCATTAGATATGTCTCGAGTGCACAGCACATAGATGGTTTAGTTACCATATTTATTGTTTACTTCTTTACTTTCATGCATGTCAATTTCTTATGTACTTGTTATGTCTCTATGAGGACATGACACCTTTTCCAGATCCCGACGAGCACTTATACCCGACGGATTACGGAGTTGGAGATTTTGCAGACGAGGACTTCGAGGTGGAGCGATAGGAGTTTCTTTGAGCATTCATTCATGGACGACAGTTGCTTAGTGTCTTTGGTGTCTTTATCTAGTTAGCTGACACCTGGACTATTTCTTTATTGCTTAGTTGTATTATTTCAGTATTCTTTTGTACTCATTTTTGTGGATTGTTCTCTACTAGATATTCTTTTGTAGTGGATTCTGAGACTTATTCTATTTCATTCAGTTTCCTATTTAGTGATATTTTATGGATGAGACTAGATTTTACCTGCCTGTGATATTGAGTCTTAGTTATATTTTACAGCGTACTATGACTAGTTAGGTCCATTAAATTGGGTTCCCATACTTGTTCGTACAGTTGACATGTGTATACCTGGTCCTACATATTTTGGGATTGGGGCATGACAGGCACAGTGACCACCAATCGGGTTGAAGGATAATACGCCAAATTAAAACAACATCTAAGGTTACCGGTCGACAATTTTGTCTCCGTTTGGCAAGCTTTCAATTTAATGTTAGATCAAACGGTGAACGAGATTAAGGCATCATTTGAGATGAGCCTGAATATTACAAAGCATGAACATAGAAATAAACCCCTCTTGTCTACTTTAATGCATGTAATATCTCATAAGGCATTGGGCTTACTATTTGAGGAGATTGGTAGGTCAAAGAACGTGGGATTTGATCTCAAGGTTTGCGATTGTTTATATCTATATACACTGGGCCTCCCTTGTGCACACGAGATTAACGAATATCATCGTCAATCTAGACCTATTCCGATAGATATTGTTGATCAATGTTGGAGGCAGTTATCGATAATGCATGTGGTGAAGAGTGACAATAATTTTTTCTTTGCCACAAGTGAAACTTCTTCACGCAATGATGGTGTGCCTCATTGAGAGTGGAGCGAAAGTCCATTGAGCCTTAAATTCAAGAAATTGCTAATCCGGTAAGTACTAGAATGCACGAGCCATCCGTTATTTTCAATCCTTAGGGAAGACCTCAAACAAGATTAAGTAATTCACAAAAAAAAGCATAGAGTCAACTAAGAGAGATCCATCATTCTTTGAGCATGTTGAACGAAGTTTAGAACAAGCTCAGCCTACGAAATAGAAGAGTAAGTGTAGAAGCATAAAATATGCTGGAGAATTGTTCGCGTATTTTTACAGTCAAAGCCCCCAACATACATAAAGTCACCGTTTGGCGTAAAACATGGCTTCAGAGCTGCCCACGTAAAGTTCAGAGCTGTCCGCGTAAAACAGAGCTTCAGGACTTTTTGGCGTAAAGTAGAGCTTCAGAGCTGCCCACGTAAAGTTCAGAGCTGTCAGCGTAAAGCAGAAACTTCAAGGCTGTTTGGCGTAAAAGGTTGCTATACCTTCCTGCGTAAAGAATGGCTGTGATGATAATTTTGCATAGAGACCCAGAAATGAGTTTTTACGCTCAAGATAAGACAAAATCAGATGCCACGTCAAAAGTTATTTCTCGTACAGAGCTCGAGGCATATCTCTGTATTTAATGCACGAGCTGGAGGCATATCTCTGCATTTAATGCACAAGATTTTGTTCTATTCTTTGACTGGGAGAGCTAAAATTGTGACTAATACGCTCACATCACCATCCTTGCATTTTACGCCAACCAGGCTATTTTCAACTATAGGAGTACGCCGTATACTATCTCCTCGAAATACGCCAACCTGGCTATTTTCAACTATAGGAGTACGCCGTATGCTATCTCTTCGAAATACGCCAACTCGGCCATATTTGCAAAGGTACGTGAGAAGGCTATTTAGCCCAGAAACGCTCAAGACCTCAGTCGTGATGGATAATTGGCTATTTTACGCTGGTTATCTATTATTCATGAATCCTTCAGTTTTACGCAGCGTAAAGGAGGTAGTCTTCTTCATAGCTTGGATTTTACGCCAACAAGACAGTTATTTGGCTTTTTTGCCAACCATCTTTACTCAAGGTGCAGTTACCTACGTGGCTTGCATGCCATGATCTTCGAGAAGCATTTATACGCGTTACCTTATAAAGGGATATGTGTCACACGCAGATTCAGAAGATTATTTGAACGTGGGTGGCAGTTATCATAACCGCAGCGTAAAGGAGGCAGTCTTCTTCACAATTTGGCCTTTTACGCCAACAAGACAGCTATTTGGCTTTTATGCCAACAAGACAGCTCTTTTGCTTTTACGTCAACAAGACAGCTCTTTGGCTTTTACGCCAACAAGACAGCTATTTGGCCTTTTATGCCAACAAGATAGTTATTTGGCTTTTACGCCAACCAGGCTTTTACGCCAACCAGACTTTTACGCCTACAAGACAGTTATTTGGCTTTTATGCCAACTATCTTTACGCAGGGGGCAGTTACCTACGTGGCTTGCATGCCATAATCTTCGAGAAGCAGTTATACGCGTTACCTTATAAAGGGATACGTGTCACACGCAGATTCAGAAGATTATTTGAACGTGGGTAGCAGTTATTATAACCGCCGCGTAAAAGATGCCACTTTCTTCACAGTTTGGCTTCTACGCCAACTGGACAGTTATTTGACTGATCTCTATAAATAGAGACCCCCGATCACAGGGAAGAGGATCAGAGAGCAGGGGAGCGGAGGATCAGGGAGAAAGCAGAGAGAGGTTAAATTATATTCTATCATGTTCATATTACCTCTGAATAGATATGTTTAACTGAGGAGGGAAGAATGAGTTGAATCATATTCTATCATGTTCATATTACCTCTGAATAGATATGTTTAACTAATTGCTACCTGCAACTTTCCTTTGATCGGCCTTTCGCCATCAGTTCAGAGAAAGTTTGAAGCTTCTTCTACAGCACTTCTTCATCATCGTGTGGTCTAAGGGACAAAGTGATCGACCGCAGATCAGACCCCTATAGCAATACTTCCCCAGAATCATTCTATTGTACTTAATATCCTCGTATAGGATTAATTGTACTCTTTTTCTTGTTTGTAAGTAAAAAAAGAAAGGTTTCGTATAAACCCTTCTCTTTATTTGTTTATTTCAAACAAAATGGTGACTCTGCTGGGGAAGACTTTCTCCTCTGACAAGAAAGCAATTGCTCAACACGATGTTGTATCCATTGGATCAACAAAGAAGACTTTGGTCGCCCAGTTCGACCAATCTGCCTATGAAGATATGCTTCATGCAGGGGGTAGTTCTCATTCCTCCTCTGTCCAGAACAACAGGAAGCTGCGTAAATTATGGGTGCCTAAGACGTCCTCTACCCTTCCTGCAAGCTCTCACTCTCTGATCAACAAGGCTGTGACAACACAGCCAATGCGCCCCGTGCGTAAAAATTTGTCTCCCGTTTGTGACGTGGTAGACAAAACTTCTGGCAATGCCTCAGTGCCAATCCAGAAGTCTCAAACACGCCCTGCACGTAAACCTTCGTCTCCCGTCTGTGACATGGTAGACAAAACTTCTGGCAATGCCTCAGTGCCAATCCAGAAATCTCAAACACGTCCTACGTGTAAACCTTCGTCTCCCATCAGTGACGTAGTAGACAAAACTTCTGGCAATGCCTCAGAGCCAATCCGAAAGTCTCAAACATGCCCTGCGCGTAAACCTTCGTCTCCCGTCTGTGATGTGGTAGACACAACTTCTAGCAATGCCTCAGTGCCAATCTAGAAGTCCCAAACACGTACTGCGCGTAAACCTTCGTCTCCTGTCTGTGACGTGGTAGACACAACTTCTGGTAATGCCTCAGTGCCAATCCGGAAATTCCAAACACGCCCTACGCGTAAAACTGAGAGTATAATCTTCTTTGAGTCTGAAGATGATGCAACTATGACCGTCTTCCCTTAGGACAGTGCGACTCAAGAACCCAAGGCGGAAGGGCTCAGCGATCGCCAACGACTCGATGCTCTTGAGATAATGATGCACACCATGAGTGCCACAATGCAGACTCTGGCCCTCAAGGCAAACATGGTCCTACTGACCCCAGGATCCGTAGTAACTCTGCAAGCCGGGAGTATCAATCTTCTGGTGATCCACACCAACCCGTCATGCCGTGAGGACAGTGATCCCCAAGAACCAGACAATGACATGTCTAGGGGTAGTCACCCTCGAATAGTCAGAGCATCATTTGAATCTGAGAGTAGCATCTCCTTTGAGTCCGAAGATGAAGCAACTATGACCATCTTCCTTGAGGACCGTACGACTCAGGTATCGGAAGCCCTTAATCCAAAGGGGATTTTCTCCTTCAATGAGGATGACATCATTGAAATCTTCAATATATTGATGAAGGAAAACAAACTTTGCTACCCGACATCAGACGCCCTGAAACGGCTGACAAGGTCGAGGACCCAAAATATTGTCTCTTTCATCGGTACATTCATCACCCCACAAAGGCATGCTATGTACTGAAAAGGAAAATCCAGGAGTTGATCGATGCCAAAGTTATCACTTTGCCAATATGATCTCACTCCTATTTGGCAATTTTCTCCCTCAAGAAGTCTGGACTATTTTCTAAACATTTTTTCTTTCTGACGAAAGTTTGCCATGTTCATCTTACCTCTGAGCAAACCTTTCAAGTTTTGGCTATCGATTTTCATGTCCCTATTACCTCTGATATCGGTTTTCATCTTAACTTAGCACCTATACTTAACTCTAAGTACGCCAGTGGTATTAAGTCCACAAAAGTTTGTCATGTTCATCTTACCTCTGAGCAAACCTTCCAGATTCGGCTATCGATTATCATGTCCATATCACCTCTGATATCGGTTGTCATCTCAACTTAGCACTCGTACTTAATTCTAAGTATGCCAACGGTGTTAAGTCTGCCATTTCCAAGTGACCTCTGAGCAAACCTCTCCCTACGACTATCATCAGTTGTTATCTCAATTTATCACCCGTGCTTAAATTTAGGTACGCCAGCGGTGTTAAGTCCACAAAACCTATCATGTCCATATTACCTCTGATAGGGTTTTCATCTTAAACTTATTACTTACACTCTCGTGTACAAAAAGTAATAGGTCCACCAAAACCCCCCTGTGGGACGCCCGTAATGGAAATGAATTGTTCAAGTCCATATTACCTCTGAACTATCCTCATTTTTTCTAGCAGAGAAAAAAAAGTCAGTTCACGTCAATATTACCTCTGAACTACATCTCTCCACAATCCCCACAGAATAATATCTTACTATGTCCAGATTACCTGTGAGTAAGATATTTTTCAGAACTTTTCCATGTCCATATTACCTCTGAGTAAAGTTCTGCTTTTTTTTTAACTTTCTACTATCACGTTTGTATAACCCCTGATAGTGCTAGTCATTTCAGCTTATTACTCGTACTTAAGGTACACCATGGGTAATAAGTCCACAACCCAAGAGTTTGCCATGTCCATCTTACCTCTGAGCAAACTTCCCTATTTGAGTATCGATCACCTGTTCCTCTGACTCAACTACGTGTGGGGGTAGACATACCACCTAAACCAATACCGTTAGATGCTATCCATGTTCACATTTACCTCTGAGCTATCATTCTAACGATCTTAGCCATTAGTTCACGTCCATATTACCTCTGAACTACTACCCTCACATCCTCCCTAGTAGCGCTAGCCATGTACCTATTACCTCTGAGTTGTCGTCCCATAAATTTCCCCAGCGGAACATTCCTCAGGTCCACTCGCACACTGCCACAGTGGCCACTCAAAAAAAAACAATATCGTTAGACGCTAGCCATGTACATGTTACCTCTGAGTTGTCGTCCCACCAATCTCCCCAGCGGAGCAACCTTCAGGTCTGTCTTCATGTCTGGATAGACCACATTCAATAAATCACTCCTCAGTGAATTTTTTGGACATTGGTTCACATTCATATTACCTCTGAACTGATGTCCTAACATTTTTTCCTGACCGAGTTAGCCATGTACATGTTACCTCTGAGCTGTTGTCCCATCAATCTCCCCAGCGGAGCAACCTTCAGGTCTGTCTTCATATCCGGATAGATCGCACTCGATAAATCACTCTCCAGTGAGATTTTTGGATATTAGTTTACGTCCATATTACCTCTGAACTATTGTCCTAACATTTCTCCCCGGCTGAGTTTGCCATATCCAAGTGACCTCTGAGCAAACATTCCTGGTTGTGGATATCGATCATCACGTTCATATTATTTCTGATATCGGTTGTCATCTCCGCTTATCACCCGTCCTCACCAAGGTACACCAGTGGTGTTATACCCACAAAAACTATATCTGGCAGGGCCTGTCTCAAACCTATTACTTGCACTAACGTGCACAAGAAGTAATAGGTCTACCCAAAAAATCCTGGTGGGATGTCCCCAATGGAAACGAATAGTTCAAGTCCGCATAACCTCAGAACTACTTTCCTTTTCCCCAGCAGAGAAAAAGTCAGTTCATGTTCACATTTACCTCTGAACTACGTCTCTCTACTATCCCTACAGAATAATATCTTACCATGTCCACATTACCTCTGAGTAAGATATTTCCAGAACTTTTCTATGTCCATATTACCTCTGAGTAAAGTTCTTCCCTTCGACTTTCTCCTATCACGTTCATATTACCTCTGATAGGGTTTTGTTTCGAATCTATTACTCACACCCCAAAGTGTGCAACAGGGTAATAGGTATACCAAAAATCTTCCAATGGGATGTCCTCAGGACCGTACACAACCTCTTGGTATGGCCATTGACCAGCTCACGTCTATGTCATCTCTGAGCTATCATCCCCATATACGCCAACCTGACGAACTTAGCAGAAAGAGGCGGACAATGAATATGTGCCGATTTCATGCTTCTTATTCAAAGTATTCCAGACTTAGTCAAGTCCGAAAACTTTGAATGGGGTCTTATAGAAGCATAAAATATGTTAGGGAATTGTTCGCGTATTTTTACAGTCAAAGCCCCCAACATACATGAAGTCACTGTTTGGCGTAAAATATGGCTTCAGAGCTGCCCTCGTAAAGTTCAGAGCTGTCCGCGTAAAGCAGAGCTTCAAGGCTTTTTGGCGTAAAGTAGAGCGTCAGAGCTGTCCGCGTAAAGTTCAGAGTTGTCCGTGTAAAGCAGAAACTTCAAGGCTGTTTGGCATAAAAGGTTGCTATACCTTCCTGCGTAAAGAACGACTGTGATGATAATTTTGCACAGAGACCCATAAATGAGTTTTTACGCTCAAGATAAGACAAAATCAGATGCCACGTCAAAAGCTATTTCTTGTACAGATCTTGATGCATATCTCTGCATTTAATGCACGAGCTGGAGGCATATCTCTGTATTTAATGCACGAGATTTTGTTCTATTCTTTGACTAGGAGAGCTAAAACTATGACTAATACGCTCACATCACTATCCTTGCATTTTACGCCAACTAGGCTATTTTTAACTATAGGAGTACACCGTATACTATCTCCTCGAAATACGCCAACCTGGCTATTTTTAACTATAGGAGTATGCCGTATGCTATCTCCTCGAAATATGCTAACTCGGCCATATTTGCAAAGGTACGTGATAAGGCTATTTAGCCCAGAATACGCTCAAGACCTCAGTCGTGATGGATAATTGGCTATTTTATGCTGGTTATCTATTATTCATGAATACTACAGTTTTACGCAACGTAAAGGAGGCAGTCTTCTTCACAGCTTGGCTTTTACGCCAACAAGACAGTTATTTGGCTTTTACGCCAACCATCTTTATGCTAGGTGCAGTTACCTACGTGGCTTGCATGCCATGATCTTCGAGAAGCAGTTATACGCGTTACCTTGTAAAGGGATACGTGTCACACGCAGATTCAGAAGATTATTTGAATATAGGTAGCAGTTGTCATAACCGCAGCGTAAAGGAGGCAGTCTTCTTCACAATTTGGCCTTTTACGCCAACAAGATAGCTATTTGGCTTTTATGCCAACAAGACAGCTCTTTGGCTTTTACGTCGACAAGACAGCTATTTGGCCTTTTATGCCAACAAGACAGTTATTTGGCTTTTACGCCAACCAGGCTTTTACGCCAAGTAGGCTTTTGCGCCAACCAGGCTTTTATGCCTACAAGACAGTTATTTGGCTTTTACGCCAACTATCTTTACGCAGGGGGGCAGTTACCTACGTGGCTTGCATGCCATGATCTTCGAGAAGCAGTTATATGCGTTACCTTATAAAGGAATATGTGTCACACGCAGATTTAGAAGATTATTTGAACGTGGGTAGCAGTTATTATAACCGCCGCGTAAAAGATGTCACTTTCTTCACAGTTTGGCTTCTATGTCAACTGGACAATTATTTGACTGATCTCTATAAATAGAGACCCCCGATCACAGGGAAGAGGATTAGAGAGCAGGGGAGCGGAGGATCATGGAGGAAGCGGAGAGATGAGAGAGTTTAAATCATATTCTATCATGTTCAAATTACCTCTGAATAGATATGTTTAACCGAGGAGGGAGGAATGAGTTGAATCATATTCTATCATGTTCATATTACCTCTAAATAGATATGTTTAACTAATTGCTACCTGCAACTTTCCTTTGACCGGCCTTTCGCCATCAGTTCAGAGAAAGTTTGAAGCTTCTTCTACAGCACTTCTTCATCATCGTGTGGTCCAAGGGACAAAGTGATCGACCGCAGATCAGACTCCTATAGCAATACTTTCCCAGAATTATTCTATTGTACTTAATATCCTCGTATAGGATTAATTGTACTCTTTTTCTTGTTTGTAAGCAAAAAAAGAAAGGTTTCGTATAAACCCTTCTCTTCATTTGTTTATTTTAAACAGTAAGCTAACTGTTCGAAGGAAAAAATAGAAAATGGACATGCCAAACGAATGCTTTGGTGTGTATATTGAAGGCTTCCTACCTGAGATACGCAGTTACATTTGGTCCATTGTTGATGTTCCCAAGGATGGTCATTATGGATTTTATGTGCTTGCAAGACATCTTGGTTATTCCGAGAAAGAACGATGGAGACAGGTTCGGATAGAGTTGTACAGGGAGTTGAAGTCTCGTATTTCATTCTACACTGGCATGTTAAGCGAAGAATATGTTAGAGATTTATTGACAAGCATTCCTTGTACCGATACCGTTGTTGGAGAAGACCACTACATGTCCAACCCGTCCGTCGCATATTTATTTGCTAATATGTATAAGATACATATTGAACTTATTTCAGATAATATTAACAATACGTTCTTTCTGATGTGCACTCCGCATGCTGAGCACAGACTATGTAACTTATGTACTATATGACATATCGGGAACCACTTTGTCATACCAAAGTTGATCGGTTATTTTTCTATTCCTCCACCCTCAACAATTTGGTATAAACATGCACCAAATGTAGCAATCGCCTGGACGACACCTTTTATGGAGAAAATAAATCTCTATAAGAAGTTGTTGGAGATGGAGGAGCCCAGAGACATGTCCGTTGGCCACTTCGATGTTCAAATCGACTGATACGAGTGGGCTATTTATATTTTACACTTTTGTATCATTTTGTATAATTTTGTCACCTAGTTGGTTCATGTATAATTTTGTATAATGTTGAACCCCTTTTGTATAATGGTGAATCACTTTTGTATACAGTGAAAAAGTCAAATAAAAAATCTATTAGTGAATCACTTTTGTATAATATTGAACCACTTTTGTATAATATTGAATGTAAACCCCCTCACCCAAAAATAGGTATTTTGTGTGTATTTTGTATTTCATGTATTTGTTTTAGATTATTTTTTTAAAACAATTAAAACCCAATAATTTTATTAGGATAGTTCACCATAGTTTGGACATTAATAATATAGGATGGCCCCAAAATCTGTATCGCCCTTCGTATGAAGTAGCCTACATATGAGACACTACTTGTAGGATCTTTTCGTGGCACATAAATTTGATCCCTTGGTGTTAGTATGACCTTAGTGTAACAACCATAGATTAAGTGTTAAATATTTAGATATTTTATATATATAATATAATTGTGGTTATTTTTTCAATCCCAGCTCCCTACAATTAGCATCCCATAATTTTTCGTGCCAAGTTAGGCATTTTTTCCTTTTATAGATTTGCATAATATTTTCTATTACCTGTTTTGTGGATAACCATTTAATTAATTACTTAGTTAATTCGATAATACAATTATTTAATTTATTATAACTAAATAAATGTCTAATTATTAATTATAAAATATTCCATAAAATATTTTGAGTGTGGTATTTTGTTAGAACTTTACAAAGTAATTTTCTAGAATTTATTTGGTTTGCAAATATTATTTTTGGATTCTTAACCTCATATATATAAATATATAATGTTAATAAGTAATAATAATAGCAATAATACTAATAGTAATAATAATAAGAAAAGATAATAATAATAATAATAATAACAATAATGATAAAAATAAATTAAAAGAAAAGAAAAACAAAACAAAAGAAAAGAAAAGAAAAGAAAAGAAAAGAAAAGAGAAAAGAAAAGAAAAGAAAAGAAAAAAGAGAGAAAAGAAAGAAAATATAACTAAAACTAAACTAATTACTAATTAACCCTAAACTAAGAACTAATCACTAATCCTTTTCCAACTAAAACTCCCCCCTTCACAGAAACCACCCAGCAAACTACCCATCCCCACCCGCTCTCTTTCTCTCTCCCATATATATACACATATATACATATATACCTATACCTATACGAAAACTTAAACCCCAAACCCTAACTCAACCAAATCCTAACCCTACACCGCGCCTCCGGTGACCGACCGCCGACCTCCGGCGACCGCCCCTGCGCCCAGACCGCCGCCGCAGCTCTCCGGAATCGCCGTCGCCACCGTCCGCGTGTGCGTACGCGCGCGCATGTGCACAGCAGCGTACCATCTTCAATGTGATGTATCTCTCTCATCCTTGATCCTTTTTTGAGTGGTTTATTCGTGTACGTTCATAACCTAACCCTATAGGATTTCCATTCAAGCGGGATGAGTTTTCGTTCCCTGGATTGGTCCAAAAATCGACCAGAAAATGACCGAAAAACTGACCAAAATAGTTCAGAATTTCGAATCCAAAATCCCATGTTCACACCCAATTTGCCATTAACCTGTTTAATATTTTCAAAAACTAATTAAAGGGTTTTTTTTCTCCATATAATCGAGAATTTTTCTGTTCTTTTAGTTTTTGTTAATTTGTTCTATGTGTAAAATTATTCGGCCTCCAAATCGACCAAAAACTTGTTATTTCAAAATTGAAAAATTGTGATAAGGAGCGCGCCCCGCCAAACGGGATCGTCTCGTCGCGTGCCAATTGTACCGAAAGGCGCGTATGGTATATTCTGATGTGTGAGCTTTCACGAAAGCTGATTCAGACGTGTGTGCGCGTCGGAATCAACTCGTATCCGTAAAAAGTCCCCGTATCATGACTTTTGTAAAATACTATCCGTTTTATGTACGCTTGTCGGAATACGACAAAACTTGCACCATTGGATTCGTGGTATCACGATGGTCTTATGACCCAAGTTTCACGCGATTCTGAGACAGTTGACAAAGCCGCCTAATTGTGGGCCCCACGGTTGACTTTTAGGACAAATTTGTGTTCGGCTCACCGGAATTCAAAATTGGACATACCGTTGAGTTCGTATTAATGTTTATAATTTGTTTGACCTATAATTTGTCCTATTTAGAGACCTTTACCTCTGGCATACTTTTTGGTGCAAAGTGGGCTATATGTGGGCCCCACATTGACCCAAAATTACCGTTTTGCCCTTGTGTCCAAATTGGACGAAAGAGTAGTATTTTCTAGCTATCTCGCTTATTTTGGAAACGTTGGTAATGTTTATTTCAGCATCCGGAGATGTTCATTCGGAGGCCATAGTTTCTGATCCTATGTACTTGACACCTAGACGTTTATATTACGCAGCTTTCTTGCCAGACAAGTATACCTTGTCATTGTACTGTGATTTACATTTCCATATGATGCATGTATTTTAGTTCATATATTTTAACTGCTATATAAACTGCGCATCCAAGAATAACTTGGGTGCAGCGACGGTATCGTCGTATTCTGTTTTTTATTATATATATGCATGTTGACCTAGTTTATGAGACTACCCCATTATTATTGAGGTATCCCATTATTTAATTTGGCTGTGACATATTCCTTACATGAGTTGTGAGTCTCATATAGATCACGAACTTGCGTGACAGGCTGGCCTCCTATACGTATGAGACGTGCGATATGGAATAACTGCTGATAGAATTTGCATAATTAGAAGTCTTGGCAGTTATTAAAGATATCATCATGTCATGGATATGACATGCTTAGAGCATGGGGTGGGGAGAACAACAAGTAAGGCGTTTGGGCTCCTTTGTACTTTCCTTGTATAACCCGTACGCTCCGTCGGAGATGCGCGGTCATGATGACCCCTATATATTACCTGGCGGCCTCTGAGGTTCAAAATACGTCATGCTTTATAGGCCCATGATTCTCCGAGAGAATCATGACAATCCCATTTTAGCCAGATAACCCACTTGTTGGAAAGTTGTTCTCAAACTGCATTAACAAAGATGGTTAGGCGACCCATTGGATGTTTATTTTCAGTACTTTATTGGCATGCTTCTATGTATCTTGTTACGTCCCTCTGAGGACCTGGTCCCTTTCCAGGTGTAGACGATCATGACTATTTGCAGGAGCACGGATCAGGACTTGCTACTTATCTTTCGAGGAGGTCTTTTCTTCGAGCCTCTATGATCATTAGATGATATTCTTATTTTGTTTCTCTTATATTCTAGTTTGGTAGTGGATTTGTCTCCACCCAACTACTTGTTCTATCAAGCATCTTATACTTGATTCAGTTATATAGTTGATTGGTTATTTCTTTATGATTATTTTTGTGGATGGGATTTAGTTATGCCCTGTGACTTGTGATAAATTTTATACCACTTGTGAATTATTGTTCATAATACAGCGTACGTATATGTTATGGTTTCCATATATTAGAGTCTCCATAAACATACGGCTGGCATGCTTACGTATTTCTAGTCCTACGTATTTTAGGACTAGGGCGTGACATATTTTTAGTGGTGGCCCATGCAGGTCGAGAGTATATTATCTCGGTTACGTTACTGTACCGAGCAAGCCTACAAATAGGATTAGAGTATAGGATCTCATCCATATTTGACTATGACTCACCTTCCTTCCAGTCCGTTCTATTTAAATAATTGCATCATGCTTGATTCATGTACTTCCCTAATAGTTTTTTGAGTATAGCCTTCTGCTAGAATATAGGAATCCTTGTTGTTAGGATGATAATTAGGATAACATTCCTACTAAGAATACAACTAGAATATTGACACATCACTAAGTTTAGAATACCTAGTGAACCCTAGCATCCCTTACCTATAGATTAATTGACCATTATCCCTTGATATATTTATGAAGGACTTGATAGTAATATAGATGCTACTAGAGTTAGTTAGAAATTTGACCATATTGTTTGACCCTAGTATTGAGGAACTAATAGAAATCCAAGATTTAATATTAGGACTGAACCTAACTTTCATAGTGAGATAATATTAGAATAATAAATTTAGATTCTTATCTTGATATTAGTATAACAGTACCCTAGGAAGCCAAGAGGAATGAATATAATATTTTCCTTGATCATACCTCGAACATAGAGACTAGCATACCACTCTCCTTAGGAAACCATAATATTATCAAGAGTCTCTCTATTTAATTTTATCGCTTGTTCCTCTGAAACCTTAACGCTCGCTACTTGTGCGACGACTAAATCTTCCTTCATCTTTCCATTCGTGACACCTAACTCTTCTGATTGTAGGCCAAGTGATTTTTTTTTATGTTAAGATATATAGTTTGCTAGGATTATAGTTGTTAATCTTGAATTTTGAAATTATGTGCTTAGTAGTTAGAACTTGATAGTTGAGCTGTTTATTTAGATTATGATTTTATATTTATCCTATAATTTTAAATCATGTAATTTGTATCCATAACTCAATATAGGTTATATCCTCTTTCACTTGAGAGTCAGTAACTTTTCCATTCTCAATATTAACACTTTTGTTCTATAAACACTATGATTAAGACTTAAGATGACCATTACCTATATAATGCAATAGGATACCTTAATAAGTACCAAGATCTTTCCTCGTGTACCCCAACAAGAGTTCTACTTTATTTACAAGCTGGACAAAAGTATTTTGTAGAATCCCCTCAAGGCAGTTACAATATTAGTTGATTCTTATAAGTTGGATAGTATGCCTCTCAACCCAGTATCACAGTCCTTTTTGACTCATTAATGAAGTGTAATTGAATGACACCAACTATAGACTTGCATAAGAAGATAGTGTTTATCCAGACTGTAGAACTTAGAGGCCCATACCCTATTTGGTCGACTAGAGACATAGACAAGGAGTTAGTATGGCATCTATAGAGGCACAACACCGGACGAGCCTCATCTTCTTGGTGAACTTGAATTATTTTGTACCTTCTTTCATCATAATCTAGCGTATTTATATTTTTTGGACTACCTCGACTTATGCTGCTATTATAGCCTAGTTTTGCAAGCTTATTCTTTTATCTAGCTTGTTCATGACATATTGGTCGACACACTAATACAATTGTCTATTTAAAATCAGTGTATTATGGTCTGATCAACCTTAGTGCGCTTGGTTCGCTCTTCGCATAACTACTTTACGTGGATTGAGATATATAGTTGACTAGAAGACGAATATACTTGCCCTTTAGATATGTTCGAGCATATCTTATCGGTTACATAACTGTTCTGATATGAACATGCGAATAAGAATTTACCAAAACAAGATTTCAATCCGCAACTGCCTTGACAACTCCCTTTTGAATTCTTTAATCGCCTTGAACCCCGTACTTGTATTCTATCACCTCCTCCTTGAATTCTTTATTATTGTTTTCTGTCTTCTCCTATTTCAGAAAGACGAACGCTCGTGCTTGGTATAAGTTTGATACACGGATGGTACTAGATATACCCATAGGCCAATCACATTACTTGGTGACAATCTTTTGTAATTAAGGGCATATCATATGTGATATATTTGGTGTTAACACTTTTGAGGATTGAATAACACGATTAAATAATTTAAGGAATATTTTTCTTAAAAGTATAGTCTTGTGTGATAGATGGATAAATTCTAAGTTGGGTAGAAGTCGCATTGTCAACTTGAGGTAAATTTTTTTTATTGTGATTAAGTAGGATTAGATTGAGAGATATAAGTCATTTTAAATTTTGAAAATTATTTAGAAGAATGATTATAATGAGGATTTAATGAATTTTAAAATCTTGATAGTGCGGACCAAATATTTATACTTTGAGCACATGATTTAAATTTTGAATATTGAAGGTTGAATCATCGATTTAAATTTTGAGGATAAATATATAATTTTAGACTTGAACAATTATTGAATTAGATTTATAATTTTATAATTTGATGATTTGAATTAAAAGTTGAATTTTTATTGTTGGATCACCTATTTGAAATGTTGAGGATGAAAATTGAATTTAAAATTTGAAGAGTACGAAATTCATAAGTTGAAAATAGGAATAATATTTTATTAGAATTATTTACTAGAGGAGATTATGATAGTTGAAAATTGTGATGTAAATCTTAATGTGGGAGGTCATATAGATTTGAATTAGATTTGGATGTTGATTATTTAAAAAATTGAGAAGAGATTACGATAGATAGAATTTTGATTTGACAGTGATTATTTTAGTTTTGAAGTGAGTGCGATAGACTTGAATAGATTTTGTTATTTAAAATTTTGGAAGAGATTGCGATTGACTTGTCTTATATACAAATGTAAAGGATTTAGCAAATCATGCCTTATTTTTAATTTCGAGGACAAAATTCTTTTAAGTTGGGTAGATTGTAAACTCCCTCACCCAAAAATAGGTATTTTGTATTTCGTGTATTTGTTTTAGATTATATTTTTGAAATAATTAAAATCGAATAATTTTATTAGGACACTTCACCATTGTTTGGACATTAATAATATAGGATGACCCCAAAATCTGTATCGTCCTTCGTATGAAGTAGCCTACACAGGAGACACTACTTGTAGGATCTTTTTGTGGCACAGAAATTTGATTCCTTGGTGTTAGTATGACCTTAGTGTAACAACCATAGATTAAGTATTAAATATTTAGATATTATATATATATAATATAATTTTGGTTATTTTTCCAATTCTAACTTCCTACAATTAGCATCCTATAATTTTTCATACCAAATTAGGCATTTTTCCTTTTATAGATTTGCGTAATATTTTCTATTACCTGTTTTGTGGATAACCATTTAATTAATTACTTAGTTAATTCGATAATATAATTATTTAATTTATTGTAACTAAATAAATATCTAATTATTAATTATAAAATATTTCATAAAATATTTTGAGTGTGGTATTTTGTTAGAACTTTACAAAGTAATTTTCTAGAATTTATTTGGTGTGCAAATATTATTTTTGGATTCTTAACCTCATATATATATATATATATAAATATATATATGTTAATAAGAAATAATAATAGAAATAATACTAATAATAATAATAAAAATAAAAATAAAAGATAATATTAGTAATAATAATAATAACAATAATGATAAAAATAAATAAATAAAAACAAAATAGAAAAGAAAAAAAAGAAAAAGAAAAAGAAAATATAACTAAAACTAAACTAATTACTAATACTAATTAACCCTAAACTAAGAAAGAATCACTAATCCTATACCAACTAAAACTTCCCCCTTCACAGAAACCACCCAGCAAACTACCCATCACCACCGTAGCGCTCTCTCTCTCCCTATATATATACACATATATACATATATACCGATACCTATACTAAAACTTAAACCCCAAACCCTAACTCAACCAAACCGTAACCCTACCCCGTGCCTCCGGTGACCGACCGTCGACCTCCAGCGACCGCCCCTGCGCCCAGACCGTCGCCACCGTCCGCGTGTGCGTACGCGCGCACATGTGCACAGCAGTATCCCATCTTCAAGGTGATGTATCTCTCTCATCCTTGATCCTTTTCTCGAGCGGTTTGTTCGTGTACGTTCACAACCTAACCCTCTAGGATTTTTATTCAAGCGGGACGAGTTTTCGTTCTCTGGTTTGGTCAAAAAATTGACCAAAAAATGACCGAAAAACTGACCAAAATAGTTCAGAATTTTGAATCCAAAACCCCATGTTCACACCCAATTTGCCATCAACTTGTTTAATATTTTCAAAAACTAATTAAAGGGTTTTTCTTCTCCATATAATCGAGAATTTTTTTGTTCTTTTAGTTTTTGTTAATTTGTTCTATGTGTAAAATTATTCGGCCTCCAAATCGACCAAAAATTTGTTATTTTAAAATTAGAAAATTATGATATGGAGCATGCTCCACCAAACGGAACTGCCTTGTCGCATACCAATTGCACCGAAAGGCGCGTATGGTATATTCTGACGTGTGGGCTTTCGTGGAAGCTGATTCGGACGTGTGTGCGCGTCGGAATCAACCTGTATCCGTAAAAAGTCCCCACATCGCGACTTTTGCAAAACATCACCCTGTTTTATGTACGCTCGTCGGTATATGACAAAACTTGCGCCAGTGGATTCGTGGTATCATGTTGGTCCTGTGACCCAAGTTTTACGCGATTCTGAGACAGTTGACCAAGCCGCCTAATTGTGGGTCCCAGGGTTGATTTTTAGGGCGAATTTGTGTTCAGCTCACCGGAATCTAAAATTGGATATACCGTTAAGTTCGTATTAACATTTATAATTTGTTTTTCCTATAATTTGTCCCATTTAGAGACCTTTACCTCTGGCACACTTTTCGATGCAAAGTGGGCCACATGTGGAACCCGCTTTGACCCGAAATTACTGTTTTGCCCCTATGTTCAAATTGGACGAAAGGGTAGTATTTTCTAGCTATCTCGCTTATTCTGGAAACGTTGGTGATATTTATTTTAGCATCCGGAGATGTTCATTCGGAGGCCATAGTTTCTGATCCTGTGTACTTGACACCTGGACGTTTATATTACGCAGCTTTCTTGCCAGGCAAGTATACCTTGCCATTGTACTGTGATTTACATTTCTATATGATGCATGTATTTTAATTCTATCATTTAGTTCATATATTTTAAACTGCGCATCCAAGAATAACTTGGGTGCAGCGACGGTGTCGTCGTATTCTATTTTTATTATATATATGCATGTTGACCTAGTTTATAAGACAACCCCATTATCATTGAGGCATTCCTATATTTCATTTGGCTGTGACACATTTCTTACACGAGTTGTGAGTCTCATATAGATCACGAACTTGCGTGACAGGCTGGCCTCCTGTATGTATGTGACATGCGATAGGGAATAACTGTTGATAAAATTTGCATAATTAGAAGTCTTGGCAGTTATTAGAGGTATCATCGTGTCATGGATATGACATACTTAGAGCATGGGGTGGGGAGAACAACAAGTAAGGCGTTTGGGCTCCTTTGTACTTTTCTTGTGTAACCCGTACGCTCCGTCGGGGATGCGCGGTCATGATGATCCCTATATATTACCTGGCGGCCTCTGAGGTTCAAAAGACGTCATATTTTATAGGCCCCTGATTCTCCGAGAGAATCATGCCAATCATATTTTAGCCAGATAGCCCACTTGTTGAAAAGTTGTTCTCAAACTGCATTCACATAGATGGTTAGGCGACCCATTGGATGTTTATTTTTAGTACTTTATTGGCATGCTTCTATGTATCTTGTTACGTCCCTCTGAGGACCTGGTCCCTTTCCAGGTGTAGACGATCATGACTATTTGCAGGAGCACGGATCAGGACTTGCTACTTATCTTTTGAGGAGGTCTTCTCTTTGAGCCTCTATGATCATTAGATGATGTTCTTATTTTGTTTCTCTTATATTCTAGTTTGGTAGTGGATTTGTCTTCACCCAACTACTTATTATATCAAGCATCTTATACTTGATTCAGTTATATAGTTGATTGGTTATTTCTTTATGATTATTTTTGTGGATGAGATTTAGTTATGCCCTGTGACTTGTGATAAATTTTATACCACTTGTGAATTATTGTTCATAATACAATGTACGTATGTGGTATGGTTTCCATTTATTGGAGTCTCCATAAACATACGGCTGACATGCTTATGTATTCCTAGTCCTACGTATTTTGGGACTGGGGCGTGACATTGAACCCCTGTCCTTTAGGACTGTCAACTAGTTGACATTCCTATATGATTCTAGGACTGTCAACTACTTGAAAGTCCTAGGACTGTCATAATGTAGGACTGTCAACTTGATAGTCCAAATTGAAACTTGGGAAATACAGAAAGTATCAATTAGGACTGATAACTTGACCGTCCTTTATTATACTAGGACTATCAAGTACTTGACAGTCCTAGAATCATATACGACTGTCAATTAGTTGATAGTCCTAAAGGGGTATATACAGAGTTTCAATTAGGACTGTCAACAAGTTGACAATTCTAATTATTTTTTTTTGTATTTTTCAAGTTTTAATTTTGACTGTCAAGTTGATAGTCCTACATAACACTAGAACTGTCAACTTCTTGACAGTACTAGGACTGTCAAGTAGCACTGTCAACTTGTTGGCAGTCCTAAAGGACATGGGTATAAAATTAAAATGATAGAGTTTCAATTAGGTGACCACCAACAATGCATATTTTTCTACTATGATTTTGAAGTTTCATACCAAAACATTGCAGAAGTTCCATACCAAAATATTATATTAGTTTCATACCCAAACATCATATAATAAGTTTCTAAACAAGTTTGTTTACAAAACATTATAGAATCGCAAAACATTATAGAAGTTCCATAACCGAATATTACATAAGTTTTATACCGACAAAGTCTCATAGTCCAACAATTTCATAACAAAAGTTACAATATCCTCAAAAAGTTTCATAACAAAAGTTAATACAACCAAACTATTTATCATTTATTCTTTTCGTACGCTGCTCCCTAGAAAGGATAAAGTCAAATTCGGTAATAAAGCTGTCGATTGTTTCCATCTCTTCACTGATTTTTTTATAGTTTTTGCCTTTACGAGCGCGAAGACATTTCTCAAATGCTTTACTTTTTTAGCCTGTTATGACATGACGAAAAATAGGTTAGTTTGTAAACAATTACAAATATTTCAAATCTATAAATAATTTTCTCACCATATTAACCAATGTCACTACCACATTTTCTAGGAAAGGATATTTTGGTAAATTTATAATTAATTAAATATTGTGCATGTTGTATAATTATTTATTGTATTATTTAATTATTATTAGATGTTAGATTATTATTTTGGACTTGTGTTAGTGGACCTAACTAGTTTAGTTTAGACTCATGGACCAACATGTATTAATTGTTAGAATTGAGCCCAAATAGAAGCCCATTCATTTGGAGGATGATTAGTTTAATTAAACCATTAGACTAGAACCTTTCCTCCCTAATTATTTCTTTATGAGAGGCCCCAAGGGGTATAATGGACATTACATAGTAGCTTGAGGAAGGGGCAAGGGGGCCGGCCTATATAAAGAGGGAGAAAAAGTTTCTCTCTCCTCTTTTCATTTCAAATCTAGATCTAGAATTTTTCTCAACCAAATTCTCTCATTCCCACATCATTTCCCTACCAAATTTTATTCCAATTCCTTTCCAAATCACCATTGGTGACTAGTGGAGCAAGGATCTAGAAGGAGGAAGCAAGAATCTATAAAGATGAGCAAGGATCTACAAGTTGAAGGCCAATTTTATCATATTTGGAGGTTGTATTGGGAATCCATCTCCCAATAGGTATAACTTAGTTCCCCCCCTTCAATTAGGTTCTAAATCTGAGATTTAACTATGAGAAATCAACCCATATGCATAGGCTACCCATAGGAATTGGAATTGAGTTCATTGGAGGCATATTGAGAAAGTTATGGTACTTTTGTGTCAATTTTGGAAGAATTCCGAGATTGACACTTATTGTGTTTGTCAATTGATCCTATAGATCAACTTGGCATGTATTTGTGTGTTTGTGGCTAGTGTCATGTCCATAATTGGATACGTGTAGGTTATATCCTAATAATTTGGTGATACGTATTGATTTGGGAGTTTTCCTCCGACACGGAGCTTTGTGCATGTCATATTTTAACACGGACACGTAGATATATGTTTGACTCTTCGTATTGTTCATGAATAATATATTAAACTTGCTCGAGTCCTTTGGGTACATTTGGTTGTATGGTGGACTCGTGTCGCAAATGTATTATAGATCTAGTTGATACGGGTGCGATGCACTCAACGTATTTGTTGCATTTCAATTCTAGATCCAATTTCCTTATTCTTAGTTATTGGTAATATATGTATTCATATGTAGAAGTAGAAGTATTATGTTTATGTATATAGATATCTATATATATGTATGTATATATGTATATAGATATATAAATACTATTGAATGTATATCTATGTATCTACTTGTGTTGATTACATGTTATATATATATATATATATATATATATATATATATATATATATAGAGAGAGAGAGAGAGAGAGAGAGAGAGAATAAGGGAGGTGAGGTGGCACCTCACTCTCAAAACAAGGGTGGCGGTGATGTGGCACAATCACAACAACACAAACGAGGGGAGGGGGTTAAGTGCAATTTGCCAATTATGAAATGTGTGGTTGGAATTATGCCACGTCACCGCCACCCTTGTTTTGGGAGTGAGGTGCCATCTCACCTCCCTTATTCTCTCTCTCTCTCTCTCTATATATATATATATATATATATATATATATATATATATATATATATATATATATATTGGTGTGTATGTTCTCATATGTTATCTATATGTATATATTGATAAGTATATATATATGAGATACTATATCTTTATAGGCATATTTGTATGTGAGGCTATGTATATATATATGTATGGGATACTATATCTAGTAGTGCATAGGTATATGTACATATCAATATGTGTATGGTTATATTTATATACGTTGTATAGATGAGGGTATGATTACTTGGGTATATATGTATATATGTATATTGATAAGTGTATATATATCTATGTATACATATATATGTAGAGGAATCCATGTGTAGTATGTGCGTTGTTATTGTGCGTGTGTGTGCAAGAGGGGGGGTTGAGGCTCGGCTTGCAGAAGCTGCAGGGACAGTAGCAGCAGCCACAGCCTATTGAAACAACATCAGTTACCAGCAGCAGCAGCAACAGCTTTCCGCAGCAGCAGCAACAGCCGCAGTTACCAGCTTTCGGCAGCAGCAGCAACAGCTTATAAGAGCAGCTGCAGTAGCAGCAGCAGCTTGCGACAGCAGCACCAGCAACTTCTAGCAGCAGCAGCAGTGTACATCAGCGGGCAGCAACATGTTCAGTAGTAGTTAGCAAGGTATATGTGTATGTGAGGCTATATATATATATATTATGGGATACTATATCTAGTAGTGCATAGGTATATGTACATATATATATGTGAATGGTTATATTTATATACGTTGTATAGATGAGGGTATGATTACTTAGGTATATATGTATATATGTATATTGATAAGTGTATATATTTCTATGTGTACATATATATGTAGAGGAATCCATTTGTACGTATGTGTTTTGTTGTGTGTGTGTGCAAGAGGGGGGTTGAGGCTCGGCTTGCAGGGGCAGCAGCAGCAGCAGCCGCAGCTTATTGAAGCAGCAGCAGCAATTACCAGCAGCACCAGCAGCTTTCTGCAGCAGCAGCAGCCACAACTTATTGAAGCAGCAACAACAGTTACCAGCAGCAGCAGCAGCTTTACGCAGCAGCAGTCGCAGCTTCCAGCAGTTGCAGTAGAAGCAGCAGCTTGCGACAGCAGCAACAACAACTTCTCGCAGTAGCAGCAACAGCTTCTCGCAGCAACAACAGCAGTTTAGATCAGCGGGCAGCAGCATGTTCAGTAGTAGTTAGCAAGGTAGTAAGGTTAGTTGGTATATGTAGTATATGTATCCTTGTATTGAATGTATATTAGATGGTAACTAGTATATCTAGCAGTTAGAAATAGTTAGATTTAGGTAATATTTAGTGATACACTTGTTATTATTAATGATTAGCTCTTAGTAGTAAGCTAGTTACTATGATTAGTTAACTAGTTATTTAACTACCTCATTATTAGTACCTAGTTTAGTTAGTAACTATATATATGTTAGTCATTAGATTGGGTAGATACTATATATATTAGAATCATATTTACCTTGAGATACCAAGGTAAATGCCAAGATATTGAGGATACTCAAGGTATTGGGTTTGGGTATCAAGATGGGGGTTTAGTAGTGCGATATCGAGTTGGTTCAAACCCAAGGTATCCATTTAGTAATTGTAATTAGGATTATTATATTTAATATTGTTTGGATATATCTATATTAATTCATATCTCTTGTTTGCGTATCTTGCGATACAGTATCTTAGTATCCTAGATTTAGCTTGTATGACCTAGTTTCATAGTTTATGAATCCAACATCATTGAGATAGACTCATACAACCTAAAAATAGGTAGTTTGACCAAGTTTGACCGGTTTAACTTAGAGTTGACCTAGTTTGACTGTTTTAACTTAGAAATGGCTCTTTGACCTATATGTTGACTAGTTTAACTTATTTTTATTCTGAAATCTTGTATTGATATTATATTCCATATCTAGGTCTTCGAGGTACCGTATCAGACATCTGTGAGACTATTCACCGGACTTCAAGCGAGTACATTCTCTGATAGTTTCTCATTTATGATATCCTCTATGTTCATTGTATCTAGTGTAGATATCCATATTTTCTTGACATGATGGTTACACGGATTGGTATATCCGGATCTCGTCATGAGATGTTATTCCTTGGTATATGGTATCTCTTATGCAAGCCTTGTTTCATTGTTCTTCTTGTACATGTATAGACACTGATTCTCGGGAAGAGTCCCTATCTTTCTGGAGAATCCTGTGCCATAGCGTACCATGGTTGGATCCCCTATACCAGTCGGGGGTGGGGAGTATTTTAGTGTATATAGGTGATCATACCCTTTTTGTGCTTGTCTTGTTTTCCTGTGAGTGTTGGTCATACACCGCACGTATAACTAACCAGGCCATTATTCCTGTACAAGTTTTCTTGTGCAAGTTTCCAAGCCGATCACATGTTAAAGCTAGTACTCACACACTTAATCATTAGTATTCTTGTTCATTGTCATATTGTTCATTCCTGTATTTATTCTAGTATTTCCTTATTATATATCTCTTGTATATATTGTTGTATATTGTATATTCACATATATTTACTGTTACATAGTTTATATCATTGATTAGAACTGCTGTTAGAGATATACTCTGCTCCTTTTCTGACTGGATATATTTTTTCCAGATGACACTAAGGAGTGGTACACTACACATTACGGGCCTCAAGATGTTGTGGGCTTAGAGTCAGAGACCCTGGCTTAGGAGAGGCTCATCCCGACTGAGACAGATGACCCGGGACTTGTAGCTTCTTAGTATTCTCTTGTACTGGATTTATCTTCAACTTATTGTTTAGTATTTCTTCAGACTCATTGATGTTATTATTTGACTCATGAGTTGTATGTGACTATTCTATTCTTTATCATATTCGTGCTCATTTCCATCCTAGATATGTGATTGAGTATATCGATATTGTTGGTGGCTCATTATATTGCTAGATAGATTACCCAAACAATGTTCTACCGTTGATTCTGTGGCGTAGGCTGGGCGTTGTTCCCGACTTGCATCCCTACACCAGGTGCGGGTCGTGACAACCAATGCAGTATACAAGACATTTTTTGTGGGAATATGTGCTAGTACTCCAACAACATCGGGTCATTGTATGGTAGGGTCCAACAACGTTGGATATCCGGCATCAACATAGTATGCCATGTAGTCGTCGCTGCAGTCCGACATCACAACCATCGCTTGTCTTTCAGAATCTCCAATAACATGTCGTTGCCACTCTGTGAAGAAGTCCGAGACCCAGTTGAACTTGGCCGAGATATAGTTCAAGGGTTTCGTCCCTCCCGGAGCACTTATAACTTTCAATGTGTGACTCGGTATCGTTTGTACGAAACCGACCTAACGAAGCACTCTATCAGGCATATAAGGCTCCTCGATATTATGGCAACTTATAAGGCCGTAAAATAAAGCTATTGGTTGCAATGGGCGGCTACTCTGTCATAGATCCTGATATGGATGCCATACTATCTATAACATAATTTAGTAAATTAGTATAACCCAAAAGAATCTAATAAAAAATTGGCTATATTTTTACCTCTTCTACTGCCATATCTTCAATTGTGTTGCGTATGGTGGCCAATATTTCAGCACGTTTGGCATCAGCCAAAGTTGGCTTCCATCGACACATTCTAGGAAGTTTTTCGTCATAGTGTCGCCACACCTCAGCCCGCTTCAGCATTGAAAAGTGCTCGTATATCTATGTCTGTACGTATAGTCAACAATTTAATAACGAAATATCATATTATGTATAGAACTAAAGGAGCAAATATATTTCTTTACCTGGAGTAGAGTCTGGCATCCTGGTATTCTCTTCGTACCGACGCGAGATGCTGCACCAAGTTTGCAGTAAATATATGCTAGTATACCGCTTCCCCAAGAAATTTTATCTAAGGTATCGATGTCGAAAAAATTTAATAGATATCTGGCATGAATCAAAGTTTCGGACTTATCCAGAATGTCGACAGCTCCTAAGACGAAAATTATGTATGCACGGGATGCCCTATCAACAGTTTCCCCTTCGGCCTCCTTGTCTTTGAATGTCTCCTCCAAATATTTCAAAGGAAGGCCATATGACTTCTTAAAATCTTGAAGGGTTCTAAAACTACTATCGTAAACTCCAAGAGAATCTGATACAATATCGATAACATGTTTGTGCCACGATAATACCTTCTCAACAAATATATCATTCATCATAACCCAACCTTGGACATTGAGGCCCAATATGTGATGTACGTCGTCCAAAGTAATCGTCATCTCCCCCGTTGGGAGATGGAAAGTATTGCTCTGGATGCCAGCGCTCTACGAATGCTAATATAAGCACAGTGTCCACCGTATGGTACGCGCACTTGCCCAAATTGTGTAAACCAGTAGGAATGATTTTGTTCCGGACGACTTCCCCCAATCTGTCAAACTGTCAGCTACTGCACTTCTTTTCGTGGTTCACGATCGTCGTGAACAAACGTTAGGACCTTTAAAAAAATTAATAATCGAAGAAAATTAGCTTCTTGAAATATATAATAATCTAAATCAAAAGTTTATTTTTTATAACGTAGTGTACATATCACTCTTTCCATATTTAAAATGCAATATGGTTGTCGAACAACAACAAGATAGAGCAACCTTTTGGACGAGTCAAAATTGGACTAGTTGGCTACCGAGAAGGTCCTGAATCATCATCTGGCCAGGTTCGGGTAATAGTCACGTCTTCCTCTGAGGATGAAGAAGACGGAGGAGTAGTCTGAGCCACGTATTCCTTGGAAGAGGAAAAAGATGGAGGAGTAGGAGGAGTAGGAGGAGCCGGTTTCTTCGAACGAGAATTGTACGGTGGTGCAATGACTTGTCTATGTGGCTCGGGTTTGGCGATACTGAGTGGTCTGTCAACCACATAGTCCACATCGCGTTCCTTGTGCTACGATGTTGTGAATCATTTTCTTTTCAAAGCTACCAATTTACTGAAAAAGAAATAAATAATTTCAGATACACAGATAAACAACTGGGACTGTAAGAAAATTCTACATTCAAATTTATATGCAGGATTCTAAAAAATTCTACAGTCCATATATAATACAGGACTGTAGACTTTGCTATAGTCCTACATATACAATAGGACTGTAGTATTACCTACAGTCCTAAATATACAATATGACTGTAGGTGATTCTACAGTCCTATATATACTATAGGACTGTAAAATTTGCCTACAGTCCTGTAGAAAAATAGTCCGATTGTGGACGTTGTTCGATTTTTTGAAACCAAAATCCTAATTTTTAGGGATCATCAGTTCGTTTATCAATCCTAAATTTGTTCTAAACAAATTTATCTAACTATTTTACGCATTAGCAATGATTCATGAAAATAAAATCAAATTTACATAAAAATAAAATCAAAATCCTAATGGAGGAAGAATATTGTACACATACATAGATTTTGAAGAAGATTTGAGTGCCATTGCTTGGAATCAAAACCCTAATGGAGGAGTTGGAGAGAAAGGGGGAAGGGAATTTGAATAAGAAAAGATAGAAAGAGGTTTTGAAATTTAAAGAGAGAGAATAGAAATTTAGAATGAAGGATTTTGGGAAGGTTTGGGGGAAGGGATTGGACTGTTCTAAGTAAAATTTGGACTGTGTTCAGTACAACTTATAAAAGTCTGCACTATCATGAAGTAATGGACCGACCTAAACAAAAATTGTAGTGCTATAGAATTTGTTCGTTTTTTTTACTGTACCGAGGATGAAGAACATCGATGTGGGGGGACCCACGTTGGTGACGACTGAATTCGTGTTTGTTTATTGGTTGCTCCTTTTTTTTTTTCTTTTTTTTTTTTCGGCTTCATGACTTCCTAGATTTTCTATCCGGTCGCACCATGCAGCATATTTGACTTGGACTTATTCTTGTGGGCCCATGACGTACAATATCAAGTAGCTAAAACTTTATATTTGTCAAATTACCATGTTCTCCTCCTTCCTAAAACCTTGCTTCTCTCTTTTCCTCTCTTGAAATCACGATAGTTCCATTTTCTAATGAAAATCGCTAACAGGTTTTTCCTGTTGATGTACAACACATTCACATTTTTTTATGGACCACACCACACGGCCAATATAGGAAGGAAATAAAAGATATTTTATTTTATTTATCATTTGCCGTCTAGATGTCTGCGAAAATCACAAGCATTTGCATTATAAACGAAGTCAAATTAGTTGATGGAGGATCATCCAATTGAGAACTAAGATTTATATTTTTATTTAATTAGTAATGATAAATCTATTAGAAAAATGCCCAGCTCAATAAAGCTACAAGCCATCTGAGCACCTTATCATAAGCCCATAATTGAGAACAACGGAGAATCTGTCATAATGGTGTGACTCCTCTTTAGACCCTTAGCATCTTCAAACTATAAAAAAAAGGGACTAAGTTACAATTTGATACCCTCAACTTACAATTTGATACCCTTAACTATTCAAAATGGTGAACTTTATATCATGAACTTTGAAAGGTACTAACTTAATATACTATCTCAACTAATATTTTCAACTTGATACCCATAATTTTATAAAAGATAAAATTATCCTTCCCTTCCCAACCCAACCCAACCACACCCTCACCCTCCCCCCCTCCCCTCGGCCCACCACCACCACCACCGACGTCGTTGCCGACACGCCCTCGCACCCCCTCCTCCCTCGGTTGCTCTCCCTTGCACCCCCCCTCCCTCGACTGTCCTCCTCCTTCTCCGGTCGGCTGTACCATCCCCGGTGCAGCAACAACGACTATGACAGCCCGCCAGAGAGAGGGTGGCGGGTGTCACGCCTCAATTTCTGCTAAATCGATAATCATCCCCCGGACGTGATGTCGTGCGAGCGTAAGGCGCGTCCGCACAAGGCCTAGGCATAATGATATACTTTATGCAACAGAGTATGCAAATGAGATATCACACATTGAAATGAAGAAAAGTTCTCTTTATTGATATTGAATATTTTGTTACAAACTCTTGACTTAAAAGTGAAAATGGTGCCGCACGGACTTACAACATGGACGTAAAATGAGATAGCCGATCCATACATTACATCCCTTACTAAAATTTTAAAAGTGCAAACCACCTTGGGTGCGTGTTTGAACCATCTCCTAGGAGCTTCTAAAAGGGTATGTGCGAGCTCCTTAAGAATATGTACTAGCACTCCAAAAAGTCACAAACACGAACGTATCAGATCGGTAAAAAGTTGGGGGGAAAGCTTCAACTCCTCGCCGTGTCGCCTTGGCTCGGGAAACCTGCTGCAACGAGGGTCAGTACTTTGAAAAGTACCGATGAGGGCGAGCTAACCCAACTCACCAAATCGATACAGTATTCATGTGAACATGCAACATTATCATTATGTGGTCTTTCTATCTTGCCCTAGATCAAGTTACAAGCAATTCATCAAAGTAAATGACATAACAAAATATACCACCTTCGGTGACTTTTACTTGTACCGTCTGAACCACCTGTACACAACTTACCATGAACTTTCCTACCATGGAGACATAGTTAGTTTGCACAGTTTAAATATATATAAGGATCACTGTCTTGACTAGCCGTCATGGACTATAGTCTGGGTAGACGGTGATGCTTGCAGCGCAGGTAGCGAGCTCCGCTACAAACTCCTGCCTCACCCGTGCTAAGTTGCTAGCACGACTAACTGTTGTTCTTCCCGGGACGAATCGGCCCCGGTGTCCTGGCGATCGTTCGCAGGAATCATATACCTTGTGTACAAGTTATCCATGACCATTGACGATCTAAACACTAAGTTAACATACGAGATTCAAGATATCAGAATGAACATAACTACTTTAGCACAGTGCGATGGCAAAGTCTACCTGCTAATGTGATCATATTTCAAGTTATGTACTTCCCATTGAACATTTATAGATGAATAAGTTTTAGCTACAACTGAAACATAAAATAGATACATGCATAGCGGACAAGCACGCAACAATATGATCGTATAGTGATTTTAGGTAACCACCATTAAGTATTTCAAGTCTACTTCTTCTCTTTATCTTGACTCAATTTTATTATTACGGTATCATCGATTTGAAAGCATAAACGAGTTAGGTTATGGAGAATAAAGACTTGGAAGAAGGACGCTAATCGGAAGTAAGGCCACTCACAAGTTTGGTGAATCGAGGAAGGAAAAAGAAAGATCTTTAGGACTCCTCTCGCGAGTCGCCTACACGATCACTTGCACGAATCAACAGATGATCAATATCTCCTGCTTCGGCCTCTCAGAGTTCGATACAAAATACGAAGTTCAAGTAACAAAGACAATAAAATTCATTAAAACCGTTCAAGAAAATGCAAGCCACAAAACCAACAAGAAAGCAACCAAGCGACATCGAAAATGAGCAAAGAAACCAGTACAACGGAAATGTTCCTCTTGACTCTGCCGTCGAGTCCTTCCTTGAGGCACAATCTGTTGAATATGGGACTTGATTCCGAAGAAACCAATCCATAACGAGAAAATAATCTTGATTCAATCTGTCCCGATCGAACGATACCAAGTATTTCTTAGCTGCGCTCCCCGAACAAGGGGAATGGGATACTACAACGGGGGTGGTACAGCCAGCCGTAGTGGGAGAGGGCAGTCTAGGGAGGAGGGGGTATGTAACCGAGGAAGGAGGGGGTGGCAGGGCGGGGTGGTGCAGCTGATCGGGGAGGGGGCGGCAGAGAGAGGAGGGGGGAGGGGATGGACGTGGACAATTTTGTCTCCTTTTTTGAGTATCAAGTTGATACATATGTAAGTTCATGGTATCAGGTTGAACATTTTGAATAGTTGAGGGTATCAAGTTATAATTTAGCCAAAAAAATCCATTCATGATAAATACAAAAGGTATAAAATCATGATTCCACATAATTATTCTCCTACTATTTGCATCCATCATCTGTTATGTCCCAGTCATAATATGTAGGACTAGGAATACGTAAGCATGCTAGCCGTATGTATATGACAACTCCAATATATAAAAATCATACATATACATATACTGTATTATGAATAACAATTCACAAGTGGTATATAATATCACAAGTCACATGCAATACTAATCTCATCCACAAAACCAAATAGAAATAAATAACCAAATATGGCAATAAACCAAGTACGAAATAGTCGAAAAGTCCAATGGTTGGATAGAGACAAATCCACTATCAAACTAGAATATGAAAGAAAATATAATAAGTACATTATCTAATGATCAGAGAGGCTCAAAGAGAAGACCTCCTCGAAAGAGAAAAAGTAGCAAGTCCTGGTCCATGCTCCTGCAAATAGTCATGATCGTCTACACCTGGAAAGTGACCAGGTCCTCAGAGGGACATAACAAGATACATAGAAGCATGCCAATCATAAACTGAAAATAAACATATGTACTGGGTAAACTAACCAAGCTACAGGAATGCAATTGTGGATAACTTTCGCACGAATGGATAACTGAAAATAAATATATGTACTGGGTAAACTAACCAAGCTACGTGAATACAAAGTATATGCGAAGGTCATGGAGATAAACGAATATCTCACAAATATATGGTGGTCATATAACTCTAGGTCAATATGCATAGTAAATAAATAATGGCAATGCAATCCACCGTTGCACCCAAGTCTATCTTGGATGCGCAGTTTTATAGAAATAACTAAATAAATAAGTAACATAAATGCAATATACCATACAAAATATAAATAAACAATCATCATGGCAAGGTATACTTGCCTGGTGTCCGAACAGAGTTTAGACAATGTCTTGGCAGTTAATATGTCAAGTCAACAGTAGCACGAAGAGAGAAAGATGTATGAACGTCTTCGGATGCTGAAATAAATATCACCAATATTTTTGGAATAAGCGAGATAGCCAAAAAATACTACTCTTTCGTCCAATTTGGACATAAGGGCTAAAACGGTAATTTTAGATTAAAACAGGATCCACTTGTGGGCCACTTTGCACCAAAAAATGTGTCAAGGTCAAAGATATCTAAATAAAAAAAATTATTGGTCAAGCATTGACGACACGAACTCAACGGTCTATCCAGTTTTGGATTCTGGTGAGCCGATCACAAAATCGCTCGTCAAGTCGAATCGTGAGGCCCGCGAAATGACGGTTCATTGACTGACTCAGAATCAAGGAAAACTTGGGTCACATGATAAGTCATATGTTGCGAGTTCAATGGCACAAGTTTCATTGCGATCCAATGTGCGATTATAAACTAATTGGATAATTTATAAAATACCGATACAGAAGACTTTTAACTGATATTGGTTGATTTCTGCGTGCTCACACGTCCAAATCAACTTCTACGAAAGCCCACACATCAGGATATAACATACGAGCCTTTTGGTGCAAGTGGTATATGATGAGGCAGCTTGGTTTGGCAGTATCTACTCTGTATCAGAGCTTTTTAAAGTTTTTGAAATAAATTTTTTCAATTTCAGGTCTGGTTTTTAGTTGTTAAAACTGGAATTTTATTCAAACTAATTACGTGATTTCCATGCTGGTTATATTAACTTTGTGCTAGAAAAAATATCATAATTTTGTCGAACTGTTTGGAAAGAAATCGCCTTCCAATATGAGCTCTCAGCTTAGAAAACTTCTAAGTTGGACATTGTCGCGATAACAGGTTTTTTAAGATTTTGAATCTAAATTTTTATCCACTAAATCATCACACTAATCGTATAAAACTAAAATTTTCTGGAGAGGGTTAAGCAGGCTATCCAGAAAACTTTACGGATCAAAAAATGGTCGAGTAAAATAAAAGATACAGGACTATGAACAGGGGTACCTGGCTGCTTTGTGCGGTTGAACGAAAATTACTTCTCGGGGTTGCCGTGCTAACTCCGATGACTTGTCGGCATGTGCAGGTGATTTTTTAGGTGCGAGGGGCATCGGAGAACCTCCAAAAATTTACGGTTTTGAGTTTGGAGGCGTATATGACTGTGGCGTGGAAAAATTGTGGTTTCGAAATTGGCTTATATACTAGATTTTTCTTTGATCCAATAGATTTTTTTCCTAAGTTTTAAACTCGAATTTGGATTGGTTTTGAATTAATCTGGAAGAGAATAGTATTAGGATCGTGTTGGAGAAGATTTGGTTAAATTCGGTTGTAATTTAACTAAGTTTCATTGATCGAAAAAATTGAGTTTCTATACTCATTCACCCGCAGGTCTGGAAGGGTGATCAGGTGAGTAGAGATTTTGGCTTCTAATGAGATATTGAATATCTCGTGAGAAATATTTTTTTTCCTTTTCTTTTGTTTTACTTTTTGTTTTCTTTTCTTTTTCCTCTCTTTTCTAATTTTTTAAATTTTTTTATCTATTTTATTTTTAAATTAATATATTTTATTTATAATTTTATTTTTGATATTTATTTATTTATTAAGATAAGTTATATATATATATATATATATATATATATATATATATATATATATATATAAAATAAATCCCAATATTTAATTATTCACAAGTTTTGTATCTAAATTGTTTATTTACGCATTTAAAATATATATACACATATTTATATATAAATTTATTTATTTCTATTATAACACATTATAATATGAAGCTCTACTTGTTTATATATACTATCATGTGTTATAAATACTTTATTTTAGTACCGTCGCTATTATTATTAAAAAAAAAAATTTTGAGGGGTTTGACATCCTACCCAACTTATAAGAATTTCGTCCTCGAAATTAAAAATAAAGCACGGTTTTAGAATAAGAGATGGCAATATGGTAGAAATGAGTCGAGTGCAGAATATTGTACCTCAATCTCAAAAATGGGAAGATGTAACTCAAGTATTAAATCCTAAGAGTTAGTCTATTCTTCTTTAAGTAAGGTGATATGGCACGAATAAATTTTAGAACAAGGAGAACTCGTACATGGAATTGAGGATGCGAAGAATACGATAGAGGAGGTAAGTAACCCAAGGGAACGAGGAATTGATAGGAAAGATAATACTACTACTGCTACTCATGTCATCTACCAGTTTCGTGGGTATTCCATTTAGTTAAAGTATTAACCTATCCTTGTAGCTGCTAAACCACAATATCATATATAATTCTACATCGATTTATACTCCTAAAATTTTATGTCATAATGGGGTACATATCTTGTACTATCCATATATCAAACTTCCCTCAAGCACGAGCGTTTGTCTTTCCGAAATAGGAAAAGACAAAAAACAATAATATAAGGAGTTCAAGAGAGGTGTGATCAAATATAAATATGAGTTTAAAGGCGATAGAAAAATTCAAAAGAGAGTTGACAAGGCAATGGTGAATTGAGATCATATTTTCATCTATTCCTATTCGCAAGCTTGTATCAGTGCAGTTACGCAACCGATACGAGATGCTTGGACCTATCTAGAGGACAAGTTATTTCGTCTAATAAGCTAGGTCAACTATATCTTAATCCACATAAAATAGTCATATGAAGAGCGAACCAAGTGCACTAAGGTTGATCAGACCATAATACACTGATTCTAATTAGACAATATATTAGTGGACGTCCCCAATAACGATCCAGGAACTTTTATAACGATGGTGTGATTTGGTTTTAGCAACAGATCCTGACGTGATACATCTTCGTAATAAAAATGGAGTGGAAACATCATTATTAGAGACCGAACCACCTATATTGACTAGTGAACACACATATGTCATGATCAAGCTGGATAAAAAAATAAACTTGCAAAACTAGGCTATAATAGCAGCATAAGTCAAGATAGTCCAAAAATATAAGTATGTGAGATGATGAAAGTATAAATAGTTTCAAGTTTATCAAGAATTTAAGACTCGTCAGGTATTTGTGCCTCTACAGTTGCCATATCATCTTCTTATCTAAGTCTTTGGTCAACAAAATGGGGTATGGACCTTTAAAACTCTACAATCTAGGTAAACACTATCTTCTTACACTGGCATATATTCAGTGTCATTCAATTATACCTCATTAATGGGTCTTAAGGACTATGGAATGCTATGTTGTAAGACACGCTACCTAACTTACAAAAAATTAACTAATAATGTAATTAACCTATGGGCATATATACCTAGTACAAGTCACCTTCCTAACCTCTATCAAGCATAAAAGAGAAGATAAGAGTTACATTGTGAAAGGATCAAGTAAAATGCAATTCAAGCAATCAAATGAGAGTTTAAAACAAAATCAAGGGAGGTGATTAAATAAGTGGATGATATCCTATACTCTAATCCTATTCGCAGGCTTGCTCGGTACAGTAACATAACCGAAGCAATATATTCTCGACCTGCATGGGCCACCACAAAAATATGTCACGTTCTAGTCATAAAATATGTAGGACTATGAATACATAAGCATGCCAACCGTATGTATATGAAAACTCCAATATATGAAAACCATAATACATACGGACGATGTATTATGAATAATAATTCATAAGTGGTATATAATGTCACAAGTCACAAGCAATACAAATCTCATCCACAAAACCAAATATAAATAAATAACCAAATATGACAATGAACCAAGTACAAAATAGTCGAAAATACCAATAGTTGGGTGAAGACAAATCCACTAACAAACTAGAATATGAAAGAAAATATAATAAGTACATCATCTAATGATCAGAGAGGCTCGAAGGAAAGACCTCATCGAAAGAGAAAGAAGTAGCAAGTCCTCGTCCATGCTCTTGCAAATAGTCATGATCGTCTACACTTGGAAAGGGACCAGGTCCTCAGATGGACATAACAAGATACATAGAAGCATGACAATCATAAACTAAAAATAAACATAGGTACTGGGTAAACTAACCAAGCTACGTGAATGAAATTGAGGATAACCTTCGCACGAATGGGATGTTTGGCTAAAAATAGGATTGACAAGATTCACTCGGAGAATCAGTGGCCTACAAAGCATAACGACTTTCGATCGTCAGAGGCCGTCTGTAAATAATATGAGGGTCATCTCACCACGCATCTCCGATGGAGCTTGCGGTTTACAAAAAGAATGTGTAAAGTAGCCCAAATGACTCGTGCATATCCTCCCCACCCAAATGACTGTCCGAATCGTATCCTTGATACATCATATCCAGTTCCTCACCACTAAATCAATGAATGCACCTAAACAATAAAATATGAACTATGCCGACACACGTCCCTTATGTATCGGGAGCGACTCGAATACGATGGTCCGTGCCCTCTCACGCATATCACATATCCATGTATGTACAAAGTATATGCCAAGTTTATGGAGATGTACGAATATCTCACAAATATAGGGTGGTCACATAACTATAGGTCAATATGCATAGTTAACAAAATAATGACGACACAATTCGCCTTTGCACCCAAGTCTATCTTGGATGCACAATTTTATAAAAAATAACTAAGTAAATAAGTAACATAAATACAATATGTCACGACCCAATTCCGTAGAATCGTTGAGGCGTCCCCCGAATCGTGACCGCCGTGCGGGCCTGGGGTTGCGCCCGCACAAGGCTTTAATGATTTGCATAGCAAGCACATATTCAGAGTACGCAGATAAATTGAAACACAGATTTGAAAACATGGAAAATTCTCTTTATTGATAATGGACATCTATTACAAACTCTTGAACGAGTCAGCTAATATGCCTCACGGGCTTACAAAAGAGTTGACTCAAAATGAGATAGCAGTCCTGTACATTATATCCCTTTACTAAACTTCAAAAGATATAGACCTCCAGGCTGGAGGACGACTTTGCCACGAAGCTGCATTTGTGTATGAAGAGTTGCAAGCTTCTATCTTCAAAATGCTTCAAGGGGCGCGGTGAAGATGCGCCAACAGCTGGACTGGATCGGGAAGACGACTTCGGCTCCTCGCTCGGTTCGCCTTGGTGCGGAGAACCTGTTTCAACGAGGGTCAGCATGTCGAAACATACTGGTGAAGGTGAGCTAGCCGAACTATACCAATCAACACATTGTTTTAATGAAGCATGCATATTTGCGGGTTTCTATCTTGCCTTAGTTCATCTACAAGTAAGCAGCATATAGAATTTACTGAAATGAATGTGCCACCGTTCGGTGGATTTTACCTGACCGTCTGAATTACCTGCACAATACTTACCATGCCTTTCCTGCCACGAAGACACAAGTTAGTTTGCAACAGGTTTAAATATACAAGATGATCACTGGCTTGGTTGCCATAATGGACGATAGTCTTTGACGAGAATGGTGTGCAACGAAAGTACAAGGGGTGTTGCAAGCCATTCCACCAAGAACAAGAGACTAAATAATAGGTCTCGCCCGGACCGGATCGATGCCAGTGCCCCAGCATCGTTCGCGAGACCGTTACCCTGTGCACAAGTTGTCCATGATCGAACAATATACAAGTTAACCATTTTATGCAGTTGAGGCAACAAGAGTGCAATTTGAGGCAACAAGAGTACAAGACAAGCAATTGTACAAGACAAGCAACTATTTATGATTTATTCCCGAACGAACAAGCATGCATTTCAGTATCCGTTCATGAAGTTATTGACAAGCATAATGAACCAAGTCTATTCTCTTTTATCTTGGTTTCTTTTATTATTACTTGGTATCTTTTGATCGGGGCAAAGAAGAATGCAAGATTTTAGGGTGTGAAGCTTGGAAGCAGGGCTAGCTAATCGGGTTGGTAGCCACTCACTTAGATTGTTGGAAGGGAGAAGAAAAGAGGCGCTTCACGACTCCGCTCGCAAGCCGCCTACTGCTCGTTCACCTGCATTACGAACAGCTCAATCAATACCTCTTCCACTTTACCAATCTCGGAATTGAAGTGTAGTTCAATGAACGAAAATAATAAAACCATCGAAACCGTTCAAGGAAAACAAGCAAATCCCAAAACCAACTCAAAGCACGAAAGCAACAAGCGACATCGAAAACCGAGGCAGTAAAAGATAGCAGCGGAGAGGTCCCTCCTGACTCTGTCGCTAAGTCAATCCCGGGGGCACGGTCCACTGAATATGGAAATTGATTCCGAAGAAACAAATCCATAACGAGGACGAGTTCTTAATTCAATCTATCCCGATCGAACGATACCGTCTTGTGTTTCTTATCTGCGCTCTCCGCACCGGGAGAACGGGGCGCTACACAATATACCATACAAAATATAAATAAACAGTCATCAAGGCAAGGTATACTTGCCTGGTGTCCGAACAGAGTTTAGACAATGTCCCAGCAGTGAATATATAAAGTTAACAGTAGCATGTAGAGAGAAATTTGTATGAACGTCTCTGGATGCTGAAATAAATATCACCAATATTTTTGGAATGAGCGAGATAGCCAAAAAATACTACCCTTTCGTCCAATTTGGATACATGGGCTAAAACGGTAATTTCAGATCAAAGCGGGATCCACTTGTGGGCCATTTTGCACCAAAAAATGTGTCAATATCATAGGTCTTTAAATAGAAAAAACTATAGGTCAAAAAAAAATCCTAATCGACGATATGAACTCAACGGTATATCCAGTTTTGGATTCCGGTGAGCCGATCACAAAATCGCTCGTCAAGTCGAATCGTAGGACCCACGAAACGATAATTTGTTAACTGACTCAGAATAGAGCAAAATTCAAATCACATAACAAGTCAGATATTGCAAGTCTAATGGCGCAAGTTTTGTAATGATCCGATGCGCAATCATAAACTAATTGGGTAATTTGCAAAACATCAATACAGGGGGCTTTCAACTGATACTGGTTGATTCCGGCATACACAGACGTCCAAATCAACTTCTGCATAAGCCCACATGTCAGGATATACCATATGCAACTTTTGGTGAGGCGCCCTGGTTTCGTGGTACCTACTCCGTATCGGAGATTTTTGATGTTTTTGAAACAATTTTTTTCTTAATTTCAGGTCTGGTTTTTAGTTGTTAAAACTGGAATTTTATTCGAACTAATTACGTAATTTTCATGCTGGTTATATTAACTTCATGCCAGAAAATAAAGATCATAATTTTGTCGAACTATTTAGAAGAAAATTGCCTTCCAATATGAGCTCTCGGCTTAGAAAACTGCTAAGTTGGACACTGCCGCGATAACAGTTTTTCAGAATTTTGAATATAAGTTTTCATTAAATAAATCATCACATTAATCCTAGAAAACTAAATTTTATAGAGAGGGTTAAGTAGGCTATCCAGAAAATTTTATGGATCAAAAAATGGTCGAGTAAAATGAAAGATACAAGACGATGAAAATGGGTAGCTGGCTGCTTTGTGCGGCTAAATGAAAATCACTTCTCGGGGTTGCCATGCTAACTCCGACGACTTTTCTGCATGTGTAGGTGATTTTCTAGGTAAGGGGAGTGGGGGGGGGGGGGGGGGGGGGGTCGATGAACCTCCAAAAATTTATGGTTTCGAGTTTGGAGGCGTTTACGGCTGTGGGGTAGAAAAATAGTGGTTTCAAAATTGGTTTATATACTAGGTTTTTCTAACTTCGAATTTATTTTTTTCCTAAGTTTTAAACTCAAATTTTGATTGGTTTTGAGTTAATCTGGAAGAGAATAATATTAGGATCGCGTTGGAGAAGATTTGGTTAAATTTGCTTAGAATTTAACTAAGTTTCCTTGATCGAAAAAATTGAGTTTCTATACTCGTTCACCCGCAGGTCTGGGAGGGTGATCGGGTGAGTTGGGGTTTTGGCTTCTCATGAGATACTGAATATCTCGTAAGAAATACTTTTTTTTCCTTTTTTTTCTTTTCTTTTTTCTCTCTTTTATAATTTCTTTTACATTTCTTTTACTTGCTTTATCTATTTTATTTTTAAATTTATTTATTTATTCTATTTATAATTTTATTTTTGATATTCATTTATTTATTAAGATTAAGTTCTATTTATATATATAAAACAAATTCTAATATTTACTTATTCACAAATTTTGTATCTAAATTGTTTATTTACACATTTAAAATATATATACATATATTTATATATAGATTTATTTATTTCTATTATAACACATTATAATATGAAGATCTACTTGTTTATATATACTAACATGTGTTATAAATAATTTATTTTAGTACTATCGCTATTATTATTAAAAAAATAAATTTTTTTGAGGGATTTTACATCATCGGAAGGCACTTGTAAGCCAATATTTTTATACATATATTTATTCTCTGTATTCTATGTAATTCTATTATAGTGATGTTGTAGAATAATTCTCTTATACCCATTGGTTGCGTCTGAGACTTAGTTTACTATCCTATTGTAAGTAAAGAACATATCGGTGACAGAAACGATGTCAAAAGTTCTTCATATCCTATACTAGGTCAACTGACACAAATCCCTTCGTGTTTGTACCATGCATCTGATTCGATTAATGGGAAATATCACGACCCGCACCCGGTGTAAGGGTACTAGTCGGAAACAACGCCCAGCCTACGCCGCAGAATCGGCGGTAGAACGCTGTCTAGATAGTCTATCTAACAATATAATGAACCACCAATAATGATAGTATACTCAATCACAGAACTAAGATAGAAATGAGCACGAATCAAATAAAGAATAGAATAGTCACAATACAACTCATGAGTCTAAATAATACATCAATGAGTCTGAAGAAGTAACAAAATAAGCTGGAGACAAATCCAGTACAAAGAATACTACGAAGCTACAACTCCTGGGTCAACTGTCTCGGTTGGGATAAGTCCCTCTTGAGCCAGGGTCTCAGAATCTAAACCCACAACATCTTGGGGTCCATAATAGGTAGGGTACTACTCCTCAGTGTCATCTGAAAAAATATATCCAGTCAGGAAAGGAGCAGAGTACATCTCTAACAGCAGTTCTAATTAATGATAAAAACTATGTAACAGTAAATAGCTGTGGATAAACAAGATGCACAATAGATACAAGAGATATATATACAATAAGGAAATACTGGAAATAAATACAATAATGAACAATATGCCAATGAAACAATAATACTGATGACTAAGTGTGTGAGTACTAGCTTAACATGTGATCGACTTGGGCAAGATGCAATGCGGTCTGGCTAATCATACGTGCTGTGTATGATCAACACTATTAAGTAAACAGTACTTTATTCAATAGGGATATTGATCACATATCTATACTAATACTCCCCACCCCCCGACTGGTATAATAGATCCAACCACGGTATGCTATGGCACGAGATTCCCCAAGAAGATAGCTAGTCTTCCCGAGAATCGGTGTCTGTACATGTACAAGATAACCAATGAAACAATACTTGCACCATATACCAAGGAATAACATCTCATGACGAGATCCGGATATACCAATCCGTGTAACCATAGTGTCAAGAGAACATGGATATCTACACTAGATACAATGAACATAGAGGATATCATAAATGAGAAACTATCAGAGAATGTACTCGCCTGAAGTCCAATGAATAGTCTCACAGATGTCTGACTCGGTGCCTCGAAGACCTAGATATGAATACAACATCAATACAAGGTCCCGAAAAGAGAATAAGTTAAACTAGTCAACGTCTAGGTCAATAAGTCAATTCTAAGTCAAAAGTCAACTATGGTCAACTCTAAGTCAACTAAAGTCAACTATGGTCAAACCAAGGTCAACTATCTATTTCTAGGTTGCACAAGTCTAGCACCAAAATCTTGGATCAAAATACTAAAATCTAAGTTATAGGAACCACAACCTAAAATATTAGGATACCGTATCTTCGGATACGTGAATCCAAGGTAAACCTCACAATACACATATATCAACAATAAAGTATAATAATATAGAATATTAATTACAAACAAATAGGAACCATGGTTTTGAACCAACTTGGTATCCACACAAAGTCACAAACTTGATACCCCAAACCCCGTATCTTGAGTATCCCACTTACCTTGGTTTCCACAAGGTAATGCTCAAGATACCTTGATATAGTATTTACCCTTATACATAATATAATATAATATATATAAACTAATATATACAATTAAGAATATAACAATACTAGTATTATATCTCACAATAAATATATATATATATATATATATATATATATATATATATATATATATACTAAAACTGCCTAACTGTCACTGAAAACAGTGTGAAAAAATACTGATTTTTCAGTAAACAGACTTTCAGCGACGTTCCAACTGTCACTGAAAACGCCGTCGCCAATTCTGCTGTGTAAATGTACTGCTGTCACCCTATTGGTGACAGTTCTCAACTGTCACTGAACCAACTGTCGCTGCTGCTGCTTAAATTTCCTACCCGTCGCTGCTGTGCAATTAATGATAGAACTGTCATTAATAGCCGCTGTTAATGCTACAGCGGCTGCGGCTGCTGCTGCTGGGAATTTAATGACAGAAACTGTCATTAAATGCCGCTGTCGCCAAAAGATAAATAATATATATATATATAAATCAATTAAATAAATATATACTTCTATATATATATAATCCTACACATATATATAAATAAATACTAATAGCTATAATACACATCCTATGTACTAATGTACATATTTCAACATGGTTAAAAGTACACATACATATATATGTTTAATAAAAATACATCTATTTATATATAAATAATCATATAATAATTATAATTAATATAATTACTTATTTTAAACACCTATATATTTTATAAAACATTTTCATATAATTTATATTACTAACATAATTTGCAACATATAAAAATACATGTAAAAGAAAGCTACATATATATTTATACATCATATTAGTACTCATATAATACATAGATCTATGCTACAATAAATACCATAATAAATACACTAAAATAAATATGTAACATATATATATATACTTAATTATAATTCAAGAATTAAAGCACAAATAATTAGATCTACACATAAACACACCATAAATGGAGAGTATCACACCGTATCCCACTAGATCTAGGATACGCATGCGACACGAGTCGAACACACAACCAATTGCACCCCGAAGGACACAAACAAGTCACAAATATTATTTATGAACAAATCAAAGTGTCAAATGTAGATCTATGTGTCCGTGTCAAAATACGACATGTATAAAGTCCCGTATCGGAGGAAAACCCCCCAAAACAACACGTATCTCCAAATTATTGGGATACGACCTACACGTACCCAATTATGGATACGACACTAGCCCCAAACACATAAGCACATGCCCAATTGATCTATAGGATCAATTGACACACACAACAAAATATAAATTCAGAATTCCCCCAAAATTGACACAAAAAGCACCATAACTTTCTCCATAGGTCTCCTATGAACACAAAACCAAGTCCTATGGGTAGTACATACATATGGGTTAATTTTACATGATTAAATCTCAGATTTACAAGCTATTTTAAGGGGAAAAACTGAATTATACCTATTGGGAGATGGATTCCCAATGAAACCTCCAATTGAGATAAAATTGCCTCCAAATTGTAGATCCTTGCTCCTCTTTGTAGATCCTTGCTCTCCTTCTAGATCCTTGCTTCTCAACTTTCTAATGGTGAATTGGGAAGGAATTGGAATGAATTTGGTGGGGAAATGAAATGGGAATGAAGGAAATTTGGTAGTGGAAAATTCTAGATCTAGATTTGGAATGAAAATGAGAGGAGAGAGAATCCCCCCCCCCCTCTTTAATAGGCCGGCCCCTACCCCTTTCTCAAGCAATTATGAAATGTCCAATATACCCCTTGGGGCCTCTCATGAAGAAATAATTAAGGAAGGAAGCTTCTAGTCTAATGATTTAATTAATTTAATACATCTCCTTAACAATGGGCTTTCTAAATGGGCCAAGTCTAACTAATTAATTCATGTTGGTCCATGGGTCCAAACTAAACTAGTTAGGTCCACTCATACAAGTCCAAATTAAATAAATAATATCTAACAACAATTAAATAATACAACAATAATTATTTACCATACACAATATTTAATTAAATAGGAAAAGACTAAAATACCCTTTCCTAGAAAATATGGTAGTGACAAGTCTACCCTCCTTAAAATAATTTTGTCCTCGAAATTCAAAGACAAAAACTACCCCCAGAAAATCACAAATAAAACTAAAGAATCACAACTAACTTATGAAAGAACATAACTAGAAAATAACATACCTCAAGGTACAAACAAATATGGATAACGCTCTCGCATTTCATCCTCTCTCCCAGGTAGACTCCCCCGGAGAGTGATGCCTCCATGCGACGCGTACCAAAGGAATAGTCTGGTTCCTCAGCACCTTCTCTCTTCGATCCAGAATCTCAACTGGCTTCTCTGGATAGCTAAGAGTAGGGCCCACCTCTATCTCCGAGTGATCCAATACATGACTAGGATCTGCCACGTATCGTCTCAACTGCGACACATGAAACACGTTGTGCACTCCCTCCAATGCAGGTGGCAAGTCTAGTCTATAAGAAACTGCACTGACCCTCTCTAGAATAGTAAAAGGTCCGATGAATCGCGGACTAAGCTTTCCGCCTCCACCGAAGCGAATCGTGCCTCGTGTCAGAGAAATCCTCAGAAACACCAAACCACCCACCTAGAACAAAATACCACCTTAAGAACTTAATCTATAACAAACAACCAAGAACAAACACAAAAATCTAAACTATACCTCAAACTCCAAAGGTCTCTGATGGCTATCGGCCCAATGCCGTTGTCTGTCCTGCGCCACTCGAAGTCTGTCTCTGATCAACTGAACCTTCTCTGCTGCATCCACAACCATCTCTGGCCCAAGCAAAACTCTTTCTCCAACATCGTCCCAAGACAAAGGAGTACGATACCTCCGACTATATAGAGCTTCAAAAGGTGACATCTCTATACTGGCCTGATAACTGTTGTTGTAAGCAAACTCTACCAAATGGAGATGGTCCTCCCAAGAACCCCCGAAATCTAGTACACAAGTGTGCAACATATCCTCGAGAGTCTGGATAGTCCTCTCTGACTGCCCATCTGTCTGGGGATGATATGCAGTACTGAACTTGAGCTGAGTGCCCAAACTCTCCTACAAACTCCTCCAGAAATGAGAAGTGAAACGACTATCCCGATCTGAGACTATGCTGACGGAAACTCCATATATCCTAACGATCTGCCTCACATACATCTCTGCCAGCTTCTCCATAGACAAACCCACCTTGAAAGGCAAAAAGTGGGTCGACTTAGTCAACCTATCAACAATGACCCAAATCGTGTCTTTCCCTCCTGGAGATCGTGGAAGTCCGGACACAAAATCCATAGTAATGTGTTCCCACTTCCACTCTGGAATGGGTAATGGCTAAAGTAAACCTCCTGGCCTCTGCCTCTCGGCTGTGCTGCAGGTGGTCTCGTCTGTGCCCTCGGAGCTGGAGCTGCTCCCTGAACTACACGACGAGGACACTCCCTCGATTGATGCCCTTCAGTACCACAATACAAACAAACTCCTAGCCTCCTCCTGCAAACTTCCCAGATGTGGCCGGGCTTCTTGCAGTAGTTGCATGGAGCTTGCTGTAACTGTCTCTGCTGCTGAGGTACCTGATGAAAAGACGCTCTAGTTGGAGTCTGGTTCTGCTGTGGCTGCTAAAAAGGTCTGGACTGGAAATGAGGACGTTTGGCAGATACTGCACTGCCGTTGGCCCCCAAAAAAGAATAACGGTCTCTCTTGGTCTTCAAACCCAACTCCCGCTCAACCTTGCGTGCCTCCGCAAGTATCTCCGAGTATGTCTCATAAAAAGACGGAATAAGAATATTCACTTCCCAGTTTAGACCCTCACGGAAATGAATAGGTCGAACCTCCGGTTCTCTCACCAAATACTCTGCAAATAGGCTTAACCTGCCGAACTCCGCAGCGTATTCCTCCACAGACATGCTCCCCTGAATAAGACTCTCAAATTGTCTCCCCAAGTCAAGCCTGTCTATCCGGGCAAAAAACTTCTTCTTGAAAAGGTTCTTGAATACCTCCCAAGATTGTCCTACGTCAACCAGAACTGGCTCATTCCTGAACCAAGTGCGAGCGACGTCGAACAGTTGACGTCCTACCGCCTCAACCTTCAGATCTTCAGAAAGACGGGACACCCTCATAAGACGCTCAATGTCCTCGAGCCAATCATCAGTATAGACGATGCCCTCCGTCCCTTTGAAAACCCTAGACTCCAGTTTCTTGAAGTCCTGAATGTTACCTGGCCGAAGCTGAGCAACCTGAGGAACAACCTGCTGCTGGACCGGAACTCCTCTCTCAACTACAGCACGAGCAAGCTGATGAGCACTCTCGATGCCCTGCCGTAGAACGTCGGGCTTCCTCTGATGTGCCTCTGACTGAGCCCTCTGTGCCTCGAGCATCTCACGAAACAGTGTAAACATCTGTGACGCCTCTGCTGGCACATGAGGTGGAGGTGGAAGCCCCTCAGATACAGCTGGCACAGTCCTCTGAGTAGGTGGTGGACCTCCGAAAGCAGCTGACACTCCAATCACCGGAGAAGTGACTGGTGCAGGCCCTCGGGATGTCGCAGACCTCTCAGAAACCGTTCTCCCTGCTGTGATCTAGTCTTAGGCGGCATCCTGAGACAAAGCGAAAGAAAGAATCAATATGGCACAAGATGTAAGACATCAAGGAAAGGACAGTTTAAGGGATCAAGTATCAATATCAAAGGAGAATAGTTGAATCAAAAGAATTTTCCTAGATGTGATTGAGTATCTTAACCTATTTCCTACATCCTATCGCAGGCTCGCAATAGTACAACTAAATTATCGCACTACCACGACATCACATACTTTGTGAAGCTTGACCTGCATGGGCCACCACCAAAAACGTATCACGACCCGCACCCGGTGTAAGGGTACTAGTCGAAAACAACGCCCAGCCTACGCCGCAGAATCGGCGGTAGAACGCTGTCTAGATAGTCTATCTAACAATATAATGAACCACCAATAATGATAGTATACTCAATCACAGAACTAAGATAGAAATGAGCACGAATCAGATAAAGAATAGAATAGTCACAATACAACTCATGAGTCTAAATAATACATCAATGAGTCTGAAGAAGTAACAAAATAAGCTGGAGACAAATCCAGTACAAAGAATACTACGAAGCTACAACTCCTGGGTCAACTGTCTCGGTTGGGATAAGTCCCTCTTGAGCCAGGGTCTTAGAATCTAAACCCACAACATCCTGGGGTCCATAATAGGTAGGGTACCATTCCTCAGTGTCATCTAGAAAAATATATCCAGTCAGGAAAGGAGGAGGGTACATCTCTAACAGTAGTTCTAATTAATGATAAAAACTATGTAACAGTAAATAGCTGTGGATAAACAAGATGCACAATAGATACAAGAGATATATATACAATAAGAAAATACTGAAAATAAATACAATAATGAACAATATGCCAATGAAACAATAATACTAATGACTAAGTGTGTGAGTACTAGCTTAACATGTGATCGGCTTGGGCAAGATGCAATGCGGCCTGGCTAATCATACGTGCTGTGTATAATCAACACTATTCAGTAAACAGTACTTTATTCAATAGGGATATTGATCACATATCTATACTAATACTCCCTAACCCCGACTGGTATAATAGATCCAACCACGGTATGCTATGGCACGAGATTTCCCAAGAAGATAGCTAGTCTTTCCGAGAATCGGTGTCTGTACATGTACAAGATAACCAATGAAACAATACTTGCACCATATACCAAGGAATAACATCTCATGACGAGATCCGGATATACCAATCCGTGTAACCATAGTGTCAAGAGAACATGGATATCTACACTAGATACAATGAACATAGAGGATATCATAAATGAGAAACTATCAGAGAATGTACTCGCCTGAAGTCCAATGAATAGTCTCACAGATGTCTGACTCGGTGCCTCGAAGACCTAGATATGAATACAACATCAATACAAGGTCCCGAAAAGAGAATAAGTTAAACTAGTCAACGTCTAGGTCAATAAGTCAATTCTAAGTCAAAAGTCAAAAGTCAACTATGGTCAAACCAAGGTCAACTATCTATTTCTAGGTTGCACAAGTCTAGCACCAAAATCTTGGATCAAAATACTAAAATCTAAGTCATAGGAACCACAACCTAAAATATTAGGATACCGTATCTTCGGATACGTGAATCCAAGGTAAACCTCACAATACCAAGGTAAGTGGGATACTCAAGATACGGGTTCCACAAGGTAATGCTCAAGATACCTTGATATAGTATTTACCCTTATACATAATATAATATATATAAACTAATATTATACAATTAAGAATATAACAATACTAGTATTATATCTCACAATAAATACATATATATATATATACATATATATATATATATATATATATATATATATATATATATATATATATATATATATACTAAAACTGCCTAACTGTCATTGAAAACAGTGTAGAAAAACACTGATTTTTCAGTAAACAGACTTTCAGCGACAGTTCCAACTGTCACTGAAAACGCCGTCGCCAATTCTGCTGTGTAAATGCACTGCTGTCACCCTATTGGTGACAGTTCTCAACTGTCACTGAACCAACTGTCGCCGCTGTTGCTTAAATTTTTCGCCCGTCGCTGCTTTGCAATTAATGACAGAACTGTCATTAATAGCCGCTGTTAATGCTACAGCGGCTGCTGCTGCTGCTGCTGCTGGGAATTTAATGACAGAAACTGTCATTAAATGCCGCTGTCGCCAAACGATAAATAATATATATAATCTATATATATATATATTAATATATATATATATATATATATATAAATCAATTAAATAAATATATACTTCTATATATATATAATCCTACACATATATATAAATAAATACTAATAGCTATAATACACATCCTATGTACTAATGTACATATTTCAACATGGTTAAAAGTACACATACATATATATGTTTAATAAAAATACATCCATTTATATATAAATAATCATATAATAATTATAATTAATATAATTACTTATTTTAAACACCTATATATTTTATAAAATATTTTCATATAATTTATATTACTAACATAATTTGCAACATATAAAAATGCATGTAAAAGAAAGCTACATATATATTTATACATCATATTAGTACTCATATAATACATAGATCTATGCTACAATAAATACCATAATAAATACACTAAAATAAATATGTAACATCTATATATATATACTTAATTATAATTCAAGAATTAAAGCACAAATAATTAGATCTACCCATAAACACACCATAAATGGAGAGTATCACACCGTATCCCACTAGATCTAGGATACGCATGCGACACGAGTCCAACACAACCAATTGCACCCCGAAGGACACAAACAAGTCACAAATATTATTTATGAACAAATCAAAGTGTCAAATGTAGATCTATGTGTCCGTGTCAAAATACGACATGTATAAAGTCCCGTATCGGAGGAAAAACCCCCAAAACAATACGTATCTCCAAATTGTTGGGATACGACCTACACGTACCCAATTATGGACACGACACTAGCCCCAAACACATAAGCACATGCCCAATTGATCTATAGGATCAATTGACACACACAACAAAATGTAAATTCAGAATTCTCCCAAAATTGACACAAAAAGCACCATAACTTTCTCCATAGGTCTCCTATGAACACAAAACCAAGTCCTATGGGTAGTACATACATATGGGTTGATTTTACATGATTAAATCTCAGATTTAGAAGCTATTTTAAGGGAAAAAACTGAATTATACCTATTGGGAGATGGATTCCCAATGAAACCTCCAATTGAGATAAAATTGCCTCCAAATTGTAGATCCTTGCTTCTCTTTGTAGATCCTTACTTCCTCCTTCTAGATCCTTACTTCTCAACTTTCTAATGGTGAATTGGGAAGAAATTGGAATAAATTTGGTGGGGAACATGAAATGGGAATGAAGGAAATTTGGTAGTGGAAAATTCTAGATCTAGATTTGGAATGAAAATGAGAGGAGAGAGAATTCCCCCCCCCCCCCCCCCCCCCCCCCTCTTTAATAGGCCGGCCCCTACCCCTTTCTCAAGCAATTATGAAATGTCCAATATACCCCTTGGGGCCTCTCATGAAGAAATAATTAAGGAAGGAAGCTTCTAGTCTAATGATTTAATTAATTTAATCCATCTCCTTAACAATGGGCTTTCTAAATGGGCCAAGTCTAACTAATTAATTCATGTTGGTACATGGGTCCAAAATAAACTAGTTAGGTCCACTCATACAAGTCCAAATTAAATAAATAATATCTAACAATAATTAAATAATACAACAATAATTATTTACCATGCACAATATTTAATTAAATAGGAAAAGACTAAAATACCCTTTCCTAGAAAATGTGGTAGTGACAGGAAACCCTAGGCACACGTGACAGGATATTTTTTATTTCAAATTATCCAAGGATTGATCTAGGTTCGTGATATACCTAATATATCCATGAGTCTAGATTGCCATGATCATATCATGAGTCATGGTCGACCGTCAACTTGACACAAATTCTTATCAAATCAATTCATCTTATGAACCAATGCGGTCTCGATTTAACAATCAAAAGTATGTCATACACAAGTAATTTAACCATTACAAACATGCTACAAGCAGAAAAACTAATCTACTTAGTTTAGGATTTATTGGTTGTAACACATATTTCCTCGTATCGTTATTTTATACAGATACGCATGTATATTTTCATACATATTTTGTGTCCTTGAATAGATCATGTATCATGTACTCTTGTACCTTGTGTACCTATAATAGGTACTAGTTAGCTTTACTTTCTTGGATTTCTGTGTTGACTTGATTTTTCTAGTTTTCTTTATTTGCATGGCTTGATTATCACACAGGATTATCAGTCATACTCCAGATCAGAATATGGATAGTAGGGGTATAACTCGGTCATCTACACACTACGAAAAACTCCAACATCCAAAAGTAAGGTCACGGTTGTACTCAAGTGCAACTGCTAGGCATCAGGGTAGTGGTAACTGTGGAAGGTATTTGAAACTGATTTAACAGTTGTGGGATGGTGAACCGTTCTGCACAATATGCTAGTATAGGTCTAGGTTCAGTCAAAGTGCAGGGTGTATTAGGTTTGGGTGCACTTTTGAATAGACAAAACCAAACAAGAGTGTGAGTGACTATGTGTATCAGAGCAGCAGGTGGAAGGGGTCGGGCACCGCTGGAAGTAGGGGGAAATATGAGGGTGTAGTTAGATCTGTGCTCGGGTAAGGAGGTAACAATAAGCCGCAGTGGTAGCAGAGTGCTTGAGGGATGGAGGGGTTGCAATGCTCAGTTGGTTCGGGCTTAAGGCCTTGGGTAGGTTTATTTGAGGCAGTAGCTAATGCTACATGTGTTTGGTTTTGCAGCAAGGTAGTGGGAAACTTCAGGTTCCTACTAGGCAATGACTACAGACAGGGAGAGGGGAGAGTGCAGGCTCGAGTTGATTGCAAGGAGTGTGTATGGGTGTTGGCATTGTGTTGATGATATGGCCAATAAGCTTGGGTAGGTGCACTTGCTGCACAGGAACTGTGAGTGTGTCATGTGTGTACATGGTATAGGTAGAGTGTTATATGTGTAAAATATGTGTCTAGAGCATGTTATTAGAAACTAAAGTTAGATATATATAGGTATATATATACATATATGCATGTATAGGAACTAGATATAGGGTGTGCAGAGAGCAACAAGTGTTTAGAAATTATGGGTGTTGTTGCGTTTGGGAACTGTTCTAGTATATGTGCATTGGGTAATTTGTGAGCATGCTTTTGTGTTCCAGACCTTGCAGTTATCTGCAACAACAACTGCAGATAATATAATATATCCTATGTGTTTAGTAAGAGCAATGTATCCTGGGTATTAGAGTGTGGGTAGTTGGTTTAATAGTATGTAATGTGTACTAGGAGCCCATGCACAAAATCCTGTGTGAAGCCTGTGTTCAGAATAGAATAATAGTGTATTAGTGAGTGACTGAGTGAGTGTACATGTGTGTTCAGTGTCATTGGGGACTAATACCAAGTGTGTATCAGTTGGTGTTTAGAAGCAGAAGTTGTGCAGTGTGGGGTTTTGGCACAGGTTAGAGCATCGTGTGTTGCTTTAGTAACTGTGATGGGTATCACGGTGTTCCTGGGTCTGAGATAGAAATTTGAGTAGTATGGTGATCACTTGTTCATTAGACACGAGGGTGCCTGGAACATAGGGAGTACCATATAAACTCTATGTAAGTGTAGTAAACTATATGTGTTCAACACCAGGTTGAAGGTGAGGAAGAGAGCAGTTGGTGTTTGCAAGGGGTATATTAGTGTGTGAGTGTAGTTGGGGTAAGATACCAAGTGTAGGTAGTGTGGGTAAGGTTATAATTGGTCTAGTTAATGGGTATAAGTTTAGATACTATAAGTTATTGATTACATAGAGTTTATATGGTACAATTATATGATACTTGAGTATCTAGTATAGGTTGTGTATGTTAGTGTATCATGTGAGGTTGTAATGGTACCATGGTAAGTTGGGTACTAGGTGCATAGCTAATATACTTTGTGATACTAGTGTATAGAAGTTAGATAACTACATATATACCAAGTATGGATACCTAACATGTCATAGCACTAGGTTATGACCTAGAAACCTATGTTTAATCTAGTTTAGCTAGAGTTGACTAGTTTGACCCTAAAAGTCAACTCATTAGGTAAAATGAACCTACCTTCAAGGTATTGACCTAGAAACCTAGAAACAACCTAGTAACACCCAGTTTTAGTTAGGTGGCTCTATAAAATCAACATATGAGCTACTTATGAACCAAAATTAGGGTAATGACCTAGTTTGACCGAGTTGACCTATTTGACTATTCTAACCTAGTTTTGAGTTAATTAAATATATTATTGATTCTAAAATACCATTTGACATGGAATTCCATATTATAGGTCTTCGAGCCACTGATACAAATACTATTTTTTCAGCACCAAATTTTAGGCGGGTACATTCTTTGATAGTTTCTATTATTTGATAATTACTATAATACAAGTATTTAGTAATATTTTACTTGATTTCTGACATGATGGTGCACGCATTAGTATGTATTGGATCCTCAGTCATGAGATGTTAATTCCTTATTCAGATCTTGATTCTCACATTATCGTATGATACTAGCAAACGTCGTATGACATTAGCCAACTATTAGACTTGGTGATCATACGAGGTGACGTGTCATGGTCGAATCCATCGTACTAGTCGAGGCAGAGAATTACTAGCTAGATATGTGATCAAGAATATTAAGCAATGTTTAAAAAATATATAATATAGACAATAACTAATCACACGTTTCACGTGTGGTTGAGTTGCACTATAAACAATAACTAATCACGCATTTTACGTGTGATTGAGTTGCTCCCTCGTTAAAACTTGACAACTATCAACCCAAAATGATCACATATCTAACTAGTATTTCAAATACTTAGTGTATTTATAGTTCTTCTCTATATTCCATTTCATTATGTATTGATTATGCCTTATAGCTCTTGATTACCTATCTCTCTTTACTACCATACTATGATATCTGTTCATTGCTTTCTCATCTTACGTTGTATTCACTATTACGGTTTATAGTCATTATCAATTAATTTGGAACTGCTATTGGATAGTACTCGTTCCATCCTGACTGGATAACATTTTTAGTGGATTTGGAGGATTGATGTCCGACCTACTACGGACCCCACGGTGAGGTTGCTAAGATTACTCATATTGCCCAAGAGTAGAGACTTATAGCAGGATATTCATATCGAAGACTTGTAGCGAGTTAGCTAGTATTGCTATATTTGGTACTAGATTTGTTTTCTGCTTATATTAAAGATTTGGATGTATTTTTTGAAGTTTAGATTTGTGTTGTTCTTTAGACTTTGTGGTTGTATTTTTGATTCTTCCTTTGATATCTTATCGTGCTTTTAGATTTGTGATTGAGTATATTATCATCTTGTCCTCCTTATGGAGTTAAGATATATATTGACAGGTTAAGTTATATTATTGTGTGATATTGATAGCTAGTTGACTTAGACAGTGTTCCACGCCGTTATTGTGGCGTAGGTTGGACATTGCCATGTACTCGCGCCCGAACATATGGGTATGGGTCATGACTCATTTTTGTGGTGGCCAATGCAGGTCTCATCTTCGTAACTAGTGTGATGTCATGGTGGTACTTCGGCTTAGAGGCACTACTGTAGCCCTGCCATAAAATAAGATTGATGGGATATTAGGATAAGAGAATACTCAATCACAATTAGGATTTCCTGAGAGATTCTTGGAATATCCCTTGAGAATCTTACTATAAACTCTATTATAAAATCTGTTTCCAATTGTTTTCATTCATCTTCACATGTTCATTGTTGAATTTGATTCTTATATCGAGATAAATTTTATGGACTTAATTGAGGAATATTCTGATGAGGACATTAAGAAAGGTAACCGTCTGCCTTGGTTATGGAGCCTAGAGTTTATTGTAGCCATACTACTGGCATGACAGAAACATAAAAACCTGATTTTGGATGTACATATCTTAGTTATAAAATTTAGAGTTTCTCGCAGCTATACTAGTTGGCATAGCGAGGATTCTAGATAACATGATTATAGAGGTATATATCTTAGTTATAGACTCTATAGTTTATCGCAGCTATGCTTACTGGCGTAGTAAGGATTCTGAGTAACATGATTTCAGATAAACGTGTATAATTATCAGATTGTATCTTAAATTAGTTCTTAATAAATCTTCTTTATCATTCAACCCTATTATCATTGAGTTTTGTTCCACCACTCTACTAGCTCAGGATAAAGATACAACTAGTTCCTCTACTTCAGTTCCTATAGAGCTTCACCATCATTAGTTTCTGAGATTTCTTGGATAGTATAGTAGCTTGGTAACTTGTAGATATGTTATGTCAAGTTTGAGTATCAGTGTTAATTGTTAGAGGTATAACTTGTAAGTCTATAAGTGGTTCCTGGTTTGGTATGTGAGCACTAGGTATAAGTCTAGAAGTAACTCATAGTTTAGTACCATTATAGCAATAGTTCTAAGGTATGTGTCAGAGTATAGTTAGTAGTTGGTATCCTAGAGTGTTAGTATTATTTTTTAAGTAGTATGAATTAGTGGGTTAAGTGTGCTCATAACCTAAAACTATAGTGTATCACCAATACTAGAAGTGATAAACCATTATATTAAGTATTGTAGCTAGGTTGATACTTAGTGAATAATTGGTGTAGGTATCTGATATAGGGAAGGGGTCCAGCTAGGCCACATGTGGCACAATAAATTGCCCCGCACCAGCAGATTGAGACACCCCAGCAGGATATGGCTTTTGCAATGACGGTCGAGGGGACCGATGCTACAGGTATTGGATTAGCATGTTATGTTATTCTTATTCCCTTTTCTTTCCATATATTGATCTGTGTGATTCCTAATATCTCATAGTTTGTAGTAGTAAATTTGTGCTATAGTATAGTTAGTAGTAAACCCTTGAAAGAGACTATAATATCATGACAGATAGAGACCATAACCATCTATGTTTGATAGCCCATGAATGTTCCTTCTTAATAGAATTGTATGTTGTATAATTTTAGGTAGAATTTTCTTAGACCATGACTAGATGAGTTTTTGATTATAGTGAGGATAATGATGAATAGACTATGATCAGTTAGAAGAGATGATTAGATGTATAAGCGATACCCTATTTTTTAACCATGAGATATTCCTTCAGTTTGTGCCTATTTTCATCCTTATATTTTAAGGTCAAAAATTTTCTAAGGGGAGTAAGATTGTAACCACCTATTTCCAGAAGAGAGATATTTTTGTCATTTCATAATTGGCTGTAAATATGTAGCTATATTTAATTTGTGTTGGTTATAATTGTATTAGTGTTAGACTAGACATAATTTGTGTTGATTAGACCTATTTGGTGTTAGTGTTTTTGTTAGCTATTTATAACTAATTATATGTGGTTAGTGAGCTAGCCTATTAGTTTGGAATTAATGTTGGTTGAACCAAATTAGACCTAACTAGCTTTACTGACTTAGTTAGTTTAATTAATTAGACTCATGGAAAGAATATTCCTTCGTCCTAATTAGAGATTTCTTTCATGACAACCAATAAGAGACTAGAGAGGGGCATGAGGGTCATTCCATATCAACCAAACTCTAACCTAGAATGGGGCAAACCCTAACCCTAATATTAGCCTCCATTGTTCATTATTTCATTATCACTCTTCTCCAAATATTTTTCTCTTCCAAATCTAACCCAAATCCCTACCAAATCCAATTCTAATCCGCTCATTCTCATTAATTACCATTCCTATAGAGGCCTAAGGGTTTGGATTACAAGGAGCACTACTTCAAGGGGTAATTTCTAGGAGCTTATGTCCTTGGTTCGTGTCCATTTGAAGGAGATTCATTGGGATTCCAACTCCCAATAGGTATAATCCCTATTCTCCCTTAATTCTATGGTTAATTTGTCGTAATAATCCTATAAGAACCCACCCATGACTAAGGACCACCCTTAGGGACAAGAACTAGGTGCTAGAAGGCCCTATTGTGATAGTTATGTTGGGTTTCGTAGCCAAATTAGGGAAATTTTGAATTTGGATCACTAAGTATTGAAGGAATGATTTCTTAATAGTTTTAGAGTTTGATTTATGTATTATTAGGGTATACATGTCCATAATTAGATATGGGTAGGCCGTATCGTGATACGTCATGGTGCATGTCGGTAGAATTAGGTTTGGAGAGCCAATAGCTCATATATTCTTTATATTTCCTTAATTTAGTTATTATTTGAGTTATTATATGATATTAGACGTGTTGGGGTTCCAATCATTGGTGGATGTGAGTTTAGTGTTGGTGTGGCTATTTGAGGTGCATACCATGTGTATCGGAGAGCGATACGGGTGCATATCGATAGTGCACACCAAGTGTTTGGTATTTGGTTTGAGGGGTATTCCTATTGTGTATCATATATATATATATATATATATATATATATATATATATATATAGTGGTGTGTGTGCACTCTTGTGTACCATGGGTTGGATACCAATTATATCTTAGTTGGTGTATGTGTGTGTGTGTTGGTGTCCATAGAGAAAGGAGGGTACTAGAGTTTAGTTTTGGGGGTATATTCAGTTTTCAGTTGCAATAGAGTGTAGTTGTTACAATCAAGTGCAGCTGCTAGGCATCACGGTAGTGGTATCTATGGAAGGTGTTTGATACCAATTTAACAATTGTAGGGTGGTGAGCCGTTCTGCACAATGTTCTAGTACAGGTCTAGGTTCAGTCAAAGTGCATGGTGTATTAGGTTTGGGTGCACTTTTGAATGGAAAAAACCAAGCAAGAGTGTGAGTGACTATATGTATCAGAGTAGTAGATGGAAGAAGCCGGGCACTACAGGAAGTGGGGGAAAATCTATGGGTGTAATTAGGTCTGTGCTTGGGTTAGGAGGTACCAATGAGCTACAGTGGCAGCAGAGTGCTTGAGGGATGAAGGGGTTACAATGCTCAGTTGGTTCGGGCTTAAGGCCTTGGGTTGGTTCATTTGAGGCAGTAGCTAATGCTATGTGTTGGGTTTTGCAGTCAGGGAGTGGGAAACTTGAGGTTCCTACTAGGCAATGACTGCAGACAGGGAGAGGGGAGAGTGCAGGCTCGGGTTGATTGGAGGGAGTGTGTATGGGTGTTGGCATTGTGTTGATGATATGGCCAATAAGCTTAGGTAGGTGCACTTGTTGCACAGGAACTGTGAGTGTGTCATGTATGTATGCGGTGTAGGTAGAGTGTTATATGTGTAAAATAAGTGACTACAACATGTTATAAGTAACTGAAGTTATATATATATATATATATATATATATATATATATATATATATATATATATATATATATGAATTGGGTATAGTGTGTGCAGAGAGCAACAAGTATTTAGTAATTAGGGGTGTGTTGTTGCGTTTGGGAATTGTTCTAGTATATGTGCATCGGGTAATTTGTGAGCATGCTATTATGGCAGTTATTTGCAACAACAACTGCAGATAATATAACATATCCCATGTGTTCATTAAGTGTCGTCTATCCTGTGTATTACCGTGTGGGTATTTGGTGTAACAATGTGTAATATGTGCTAGGAGCACAGGCAGACAATCCTGTGTGAAGCCTGTGTTCAGAATAGAACAATATTGTATTAGTGAGTGATTGAGTGAGTGTACATGTGTGTTCAGTGTCATTGGGGACTGCTACCAAGTGTCTATCAGTTGGTGTTTAGTTGAAGTAGTTGTGAAATGTAGGGTTTTGGCACATGTTTGGGTATCATGGTATTCCTGGGTATGACATGAAAAATTTAGTAGTATGATGATAACTTGTTCATTAGATATGAGGGTGCCTGGAACAAAGGGTGTACCTATGTGCGCATAGCAGTAGCATGTAAGTGTAGTGAACTATATGTGTTCAACACCAGGTTGAAGGTGAGTGAGGGAGCAGTTGGTGTTTGCAAGGGGTATATTAATTAGTGTGTGAGTGTGGTTAGGGTAAGATACTAAGTATAGGTAGTGTAGGTAAGGTTCTAGTTGGTCTAGTTAATGGGTATAAGTTTAGATACTATAAATTATTGATTACATAGAGTTTATATGGTATAATTATATGATACTTGAGTATCTAGTATAGGTAGTGTAGGTCAGTATATCAGGTGAGGTTGTAATGGTACCAAGGTAAGTTGGGTACAAGGTGTATAGCTAATATACTTTGTAATACTAGTATATAGAAATTAGATAACTACATATATACATAGTATGGATACCTAACATGTCATAGCACTAAGTTATGACCTAGAAACCAATGTTTAATCTAGTTTAGCAAGAGTTGACCAGTTTGACCCTAAAAGTCAACTCATTAGGTAAAATGAACCTACCTTCAAGGTATTGACCTACAAACCTAGAAACAACCTAGTAACACCCAATTTTAGTTAGTTGGCTCTATAAAATCAACATAGTAGCTAGTTATGAACCAAAATTGGGATAATGCCCTAGTTTGACCGAGTTGACCTAGATTTGACTATTCTGACTTAATTTTGAGTTAATTAAATAAATTATTGATTCTAAAATACCATTTGACATAAATTTTATATATAGGTTTTTGTGGTATTCAACACCGGATTTCAGGTGAGTACATTCTCTGATTTAGTTTTCATTATTTGATAATTTCTATAATATAAGTATTTAGTAATGTTTTACTTGATTTCTGACACGATGGTACACGAATTAGTATGTGTTTGATCCTCAGTCATGAGATTTTACTTCCATATTCAGATCTTGCTTCTCACATTATCGTATGATACTAGCCAACGTCGTATGACATTAGCCAACTATTACTTGTTTACATTAGACTTGGTGATCATACGAGGTGACGTATCATGGTTGGATCCATCGTACTAGTCGGGACGATAAAGTACTAGATAGATATGTGATCAAGAACCTTAAGCAATTTTTAAATAATGTATAATATCGACAATAAATAATCACATATTGCACGTATGGTTGAGTTGCACTGTAGACAATAACTAATCACACATTTCACGTGTGATTGAGTCACTCCCTCGTTAAAAGTAGACAACTATCAACCCAAGATGATCACATATCTAACTATTATTTCAAAATACTTAGTGTAGTTACAGTTCTTCTCTATATTCTATTTTATTGTGTACTGATTATGCCTTTTTGCTCTAGATTACCTGTCTCTCTTTACTGTCATACTATGATATCTGTTCATTTCTTTTCTCATCTTGTATTGCATTCACTATTACTATTTATAGTCATTATCAATTAATTTAAAATTGCTATTGGGTTGTACTCGTTCTATCCTGACTGGATAACATTTTTTAGTGGATTTGGAGGACTGGTTTTCGACCTACTACGGACCCCAGGGTGAGGTTGCTGAGATTACTCATGTGGCCCAGGAGAAGAGACTTATTGCAGGATATTCATATCAGAGACTTGTAGCTAGTTAGCTAGTATTGTTATATTTGGTACCAGATTTGTTTTCGGCTTATATTGGAGATTTGGATATATTATTTGAAGTTTAGATTTGTGTTATTGTTTAGACTTTGTGGTTGTGTTTTGGATTCTTCCTTTGATATCTTATTGTGCTTTTATATTTGTGATTATGTTATTATCTTGTCCTCCTTATAGAGTTGAGATATATATTAACATGTTGAGTTATATTATTATGTGAGATTGATAGCTAGTTGACTTAGATAACGTTCTATGTTATTGTTGCGATTAGGCTAGACGTTGCTATATACCCGTGCCCGAACATCTGGGTACGGGTTGTGATAGAGACTACTGATATTGACCAGGTTGCTCAGGAGGAGCAGATCCCAATGGATGAAGAGACCCAGATAGTTACAGCTTAGCTAGTTATATAGTATTTCTTATTGCTACTAGATTTGTCTTCAGAGACTACTCTTAACTATTTGGATTGTTACATTTGGAGACTTAGGCTTGTTGATGATGTATAACTTATCTTGACTTGTGACTTTGGATTTTATCTCTTTATATCATTATCATGCCATTATCTTCCTATTAGATTCTTGTGATTGAGTATTGCCATATCACATTATTATTATTTTTTCCTTTTGGAGTTGAGATATTATTGCTTAGACTGTGATCATATTATTATGTGAGATTGATAGTTAGATAATGATATCCTAAACAACATTCTACTGCCGATGTTGCAGCGTGCTGCCATTACAAAAATATGGGAAAATTTTACAAACTTTTGTATAAATTTGAATACAACAAAAGAGTGCAAAGAACCCTGACACCGAGAATTCTAAGTACAATTTTAAGAAATCTGGAAAAGCGTGCCGATGGAGATTGAGCACTGCAACAGACTCGTTTACTATGTTGACGATCTGATGACAAAAAGAGAACTGCCAAATCTCTCGACGTCTGAGTATACATCTCACTGTACGTCTCCGTGTGTGTGTGTGTATGTTTATGGGAAGCACTTATCCCTGCTATTTATAGACATTGGAGGATCCTGAGTGCGCATGCGTTTACAGTCCATGTGCGCGAGTTTTGAGCTGTCGCATGGCCTCCCTAACAGAATGTGATTGTAACTTTGTGGGCTCATGTTGTGCTACGACTGCCATGTCGCAATAATTGGGATTGACTGTTGCTGAGATTTTGGTTGTTAGTACCCGTCATGTGCATGACCTAGTCAGCATGACACGTGGCATGCGTCGACCGATTGAAGATCTTTGTTGTTTCCAACAGAAAGATTCTGTCGCATGGAGTTTTATGGAGACACTGTTGCATGAAAACTTTGTCGTATGGGAACTTATGGGAACACTGCCGCATGGAAACTTTGCCGCATGTGTGGTTTATGGGAATTCCACCGCATAACAATTCCATAGCATGGGGGGGTTACTAGAACGCTGTCTCATAACAATTATGCCGCATTGGGGTTACCCTTGTGCTGATGTAGCCTCTGTCAGCACAGACCACGAAGCGTATTGATTTGCTGACATAACTGTCAGTGGCTCAAATTTTTAAAGAATTAAATGCTCTTGTCATTGAGGATGACTTTTGTCGCATGGCTTTCTGTCATTTTTAACTGCGCATGGCTTTTAACTGTGTATGGCTTTTTAACTGCGTATTTATCTGCTTTTCCTGCATCAGAATTTGGGTTGCCTTTGGCGCATGGTTTGTAATTTTTTATGCTTTTATAAGACCTTTTTCAAAGTTTTCAAACTTAACTAAGTTTGAAATACTTTGAACATAGAAGCATGGACAAAGAAGGCGCATGAGTGATCTCAGTGCATCAATTTCAGGCCGTATAGACTTGGTGCCGCATCATCTTGCCACCGCATGGATTTGATGCCGCAATGCTCTGATAGACTTTCAAATCTGCATTGATGAGGTCAATCTTGACCTTGTAATGGGCCAAATCACGCATGTTGCGAGATTCAAGGCGTCCCTGTTAACCGTTATCAGTTACGACTCTCAAGACATAGGTTTATCCCGATAAATGCTAAGTTTATTATTCAATTTTGGCACCAGATCCATCAAGAATCTAATCGTCGAACGGTTGACTCCGTCTATCCGGAGTCCTATCCTGAACCTATAAATAGGGGATCTTGGTGAGTAAGAAATCCGCTGTTTTTCTTTCTTTTCCTATGCCTCTGTTCATTCCTCAACTGAGACCCGACATGGGCCATCTTATTGATCACTTTATGGACCCGCTGCCATTTATGATCCACCATCTCATGATGCTCGACTCGACCAAAGGTAGGGGAAAATGCCTTAGTCTTCCTTTTCCAACACTGGGGAAAATGGCAATATTTTTCGTGCCTGGCACTTGAACATACAGACACATATGCACAACCTGTCGCATAGATGGGTGACCATCTGGAACATGCATAGATGACAACCCTAACGCCGATGCATTTGGTCGTTTGTCGAAAGGCTCCAACATGAAGATGTGTGGATGGCAAGAACCTTTCGTTATGCGCTTGGATGAAACTGTCTCAGGACGTTCATCGAGAGCATGCACTGGAAGTCATACGCGACCACTCCCCGGATGAATGTGGCTGTTTTTCTGAGGTACTGCATCTAGAACATACGTTGTAGTCGATTATGTTCATGGATCCAAAAAGCTATCGTTCATGTCCATGTGCATAAATAACTTATTTCTGGCCTTTAGAGCATTACTTCGAAGGAACACACATACTGCGCATATCTGTTTCACCATACGAACTTGTAAGCATTTTGACTTGGTGTATTCTTTTGTCATGCAGGGTTTGTCTTAGGTTGCTCGGATTTCGATGGAGCATAAAAGGATATCATAAGTTCTATTGTTCGCGATGAACACACATATTACCCGGGATACTATTTACCATTTTCTAACTTTGCTCGCTGTAGCTATTCCCCGAACATGGTCATCATATCGATTACAAGGTTGGGATTAAAATCCCAACCGAGACTTCTACCTAAGGCTCATCCATATGGAAGAAGTGGGCCCGTGCATATTTATACGGGCCCATTTCTGTGTTGCATACTTCCTTGTTATCCCTCAGTATGTATTATTTTCCATGTATTAAAGTTTGCACTAAGGAGTTTGCTGGAGGGGTGACCCAGAATGCACTGAGGTGCCGGCTTCACCTCTGTCGGTACCAGAAACAACACAAAGCGGACCCCTGATAGAGACAATTTTGATTATGGAGAATTTTTGTCATATGTACTCATGATCTTGAACATCAATGAAAACCCTTAAATTTAATAGATTTCCATCATATGTACTCATGATCTTGAATATTAGTGAAAATTATTTTTTCTTTCCAGAACTTCTCTTTGTACTTGTCATAGTTTATAAATATGAATATTATACTAGAGGTATGAGAACGTAGTATAGTATTGTAGCTTGGGGACATCCTACTGGGGAATTCTTTCAGTGGACTCATTATCTATGGCACACTGGATTGTGTATATATAACAATTTATTGACTAGGCCCTATCAGAGGTAATATGTACGTGATAGGCTGAAAGGATAAGAATGTTTGCATAGAGGTACCAACAAACATATGATTCCGCTATAAGTATCTTATTCAGAGGTTCTGGGAACATGATAAGATTTAATTCTGCAGGGATGGAAAAATAAGACAGAGGTAATATGGACATGGTAGGTACTTTGTGGAGATAGAGAAAACAAGATAGAGGTAATGTGGACGTAACTATTTTCTTTTGCGCAAACGTTCACTCTACTGGGGAGAATGAGCAGCTTATAGTTCAGAGGTGGTATGGATGTGAACTACAGTTTTAGGAAAAAAATTTGTAGATCCATTTTCGGATGCGTATTCGGGACTCCCGAGTACATATAATATATGTATTATGGAGGAAGCTTAAATCATATTGCATGCTTTCCACTTGCTGGGGGAGGATGAAATGTAAACATTGTACATTTTTTCTGTATGCTAACTTGCTGGGGAAGAAAAATACATGCCTAGCTCAGACATAGTACTTTTTGAGGAACTTGCCATTGATCGGCATCATTAGCAAATCCCTATTAGGCTTTGCGAGTCTATACGCATCGTTGGAATATACTGATTCCCTTATGAATGGGCCTTCCCACTTGGCTTAAAATTTTTCTGCCATCCTGTGGGTCATGACCATCGGTCTTCTCACTGTTAAGACGATATCACCGATCTGGAATGCCCTCTCCTTCACCTTTTTATTGAAGGCTCCAGAAAGATGTGCTTGATATAGCTCAATGTGCTGTTGAGCCAAAAGATATTTCTTATCAAGTGCCTCCAGCTCCTGTAGACACCGACAATTGTTGTCTTTAGCTATTAGCCGGTTGGAGAGGGCTACCCGGAGAGGGGGAATTTGGGTTTCCAGAGGAAGCACTACTTCGCTCCTGTAAACCAAGAAAAATGGCGTGCTGCCGGTCGGGGTTCGGACCATTGTGTGATAGACCTAGAGGCATTCGTCAAGCTTCTCGTTCCAGTCGCGTTTGTTGGACGAATTTTTTTTTGAGAAGATTTATGATAGTCTTGTTAAAGGCTTCTGCCAATCCATTCGCTGCTAGATTGTAGGCAGTCGAAGCCACATTCTGGATTCAATTTTTATCATAAAACTGAAAGAAAGCATGACTTACGAATTGCGGACCGGTCATGAATGATTCGACGAGACAAGCCAAAGCGGTAGATAACATGATGTTTGATAAAACTGATCACGCTTGATATTTTTACTTCTACGAGCGGGATGGCTTCCACCCATTTGGAGAAATAATCCATTATGACAAGGATAAACCAATGTCCTTTGGATGATGGTGGACTAATCGTCCCGATGATGTCCATGTCCCATGCTTCAAACGGCCAAGAAGCGATGGTTGGGTATAGAAACTCCGAAGGTTGGTGGATGAAGTCGACATGGATTTGACACATCCTACACCTTTTTGCATAGTCTACGACATCAACTACCATCGTCGGCCAATAATAACCCATATGGTGGAGATGGTACTGCAACTTAGGACTGGGTTAGCGGGCTCCATAATAGACTTAGTATTGACTAGTATGACTTCGTGAGCTAGTATTACCTAGTATGACCTAGAAAACCTAAAATAGACTTAGTATTAACTAATAAAACTTCATGAGCTAACTAAATAGGTAATATGAACCTAGAAATTAGGTATTGACCTGGTTTCAACCTAGTGGTCTAGTTTTGACCTAGGAATCTCAACTAGAGTTAATTAAACATATTTATAATTCGAAAATCACCCTTTGACATGGAAATTCATATATAGGTCACTTGGACTCCAGTCCGGACACTGACTTGTGTTCATTGCTCAAGACCACCGGTAAGTACATTCTCTGATAGTTTCCTTTATTTGATGTTTACTATGATACATGTTTTAGTGATGTTATAATTGATTCCTGACATGATGGTAATATGTTAGTACGTTGGATTCCAGTCAAGAGACGTCATAATTTGGATCTATTGTATTAGTCGGGGGCGGGAAGGTATTAGTTGGTTATGTGATAATACCCCAACTCCTTGTGCATCGCTAACCATGCACTTCACGTATGGTTCAGCCTGATCTTATATACTTATGTATAGCTTCCCATATATGGTTGTGCTTGGCTCTCTTATATACTTGTGCTTAGCTAACCATATATGGTTGAGCCAGATCCAGATCCCAACTCGATTACATAATGAACTAATATTTCAACCATTAGATAGTTACATCTATTATTCCTATTTCAGATTATACTTGATGATACATGCCATGTTAATGCCTTCCTACTTATTGTTTCCTTACTTGCTATTTCCATGATATCAGTCTTTCTTCTCTATCATGTATTTATATTTACTATTACTGTTTATAGTTTCCGTCAATTAAATGTAACTGCTGTTATATTATGTGCTTCGCTCCAATCCTGACTGGATAACATTTTTAGTGATTGATTTAGAGGACTAGTGTCCTACTTATTATGGACCCAGGAGGGTGAGACTGCTGATATTGACCAAGTTGTTCAAAAGGAGGAGATCATAGTGGATGGAGAGACCCAGATAGTTACTGCTTAGCTAGTTATTTAATATTTCTTATTGCTACTGGATTTGTCTCCAGAGACTACTCTAGACTATTTGGATTGTTACATTTGGAGATTTAGGCTTGTTGATGACGTATGACTTATCTTGACTTGTGACTTTGGATTTTATTTCTTTATATCATTATTGTGCCATTATCTTTCTATTAGATTCTTGTGATTGAGTATTGCCATTATTACATTGTCATCTTATCCTCCTTATGGAGTTGAGATATTATTGCTTAGGCTATGATCATATTATTGTGTGAGATTGATAGTTATATAGTGATAACCAAAACATCGTTCTACTGCCGATGCTGCGACATAGGCTGGACGTATTTATGTATCGTGCCCCGATCATCCGGGTACGGGTGATGACAATATTAACACTCCCCTTGTAATCCCTCTAATTTTCATATTGGGTTAATCTTGATAATTAGTTTTTTTAAAATTATTAATTAATTAAAATATTTATTAGATAATTCTTGAAACCTTGGATACCTATCACCGTGGTCTTAAAATCTTGAGCACTATACTATCATTTTTCTTCCAGCCAAATTTGCATGATAGACTTAGACGAGTCAAATTAGGCTCATGTCATGACTGTCACTTACAAATTCACATTTTTATGCTTTTTTTTTGTCGCAGAACTTTTGTCACGCAATTACGAGCAAATGACCCTTAAATCCCTCCTTTTGCCGTTGCGTACGATTTTAATATGCAACACCACCTCAATTATTCCTACCAATTTTATATTCATGAGCCTAACTAAACCTACTACGTCCATGACAATTGTGTCCCATTTATTTGAATCCTCGTATGCTCCATAAATTTGCATAATTCAAACTTTTGAGTTTAAACTCAGACTTCCATTTTTAGAAAATCAAATATTGCACCCACCTCTTTTGCATCTCATTTAAAACAAAATATTTTTACATAAATACCAGCCCAATAATTTGGGAGATTTTGCATGCCATATTAGGCCCAATAAATTTTTTCCCTATAAGATTTAAACTAGCTTAAATCTCCACCACCCATCTCTCTCTCTCTTTCTCTCTCTCTCTCTCTCTCTCTCTCACACACACACACACACACACACACACACACACACACACATATATATATATATATATATATATATATATATATATATATATATACTCATCTCTCCTCCCCCTTAACCCTAACTACCCGACCCCTTCCCTCTCCACAGTCGTCCAAAGTACCCCCGACCTCCTTCTCTTCCTCTCCTTTCTCATCCTATTCCTCTTTTTCTTCTCCCCTTCGCCCCCCACATTACGGCCACCCGACCACCAAGGGTCGGCTGAGCCCGACCCCTAGCAACAGTTGCTGTCCAGTAGTGCACGGGCACGTGCACCTCCTCTAAAGGCAGTGTAACCCTCCCCTTTGAAGCCCTATAACACTCTATTGAGTTCCAAGAAGTTTGTAAGTTGTTTGGTACTTGGAAGTATGAAAAATATATATGATTTGTTAGTAATCTAGATACCCATCTCCACACCTTATTACACTCAAAATAATTGATCCAAACTATATTTTATGTTGATAGAAAACCTAGTTGCAACGTAGGGAATTATATCTTAAAGGATGAATTTTGATTCGATATTTTTGCTACTATACATAAAATTCCATGATTAAATATGAATTAATATAAGAATATAATTATGATTTGAAGCATGATTATGAGGCGTAAACGTTGTTTATCCAATAGGGATGTCTCAATGAAGCTTGTTGACATTGTAGACTAGCATATATATATATATATATATATATATATATATATATATATATATATGCCAGTGCATGGGAGTATGTTTATATAGAATTTTACATCCATGACTACCATGGTGTGTTAGAGCGTATAAAGAATAAGATGTATAATATTGCAAGTTGCAACGCCATGCATGCGTAGGACCGTTGGCACGAACACCGAAAACTTATCGATGTTATAGCGATGAATCTTTAACTAACACCAAGTTTTTGAGTGATTGAGTTATGTAAATATTAATTTAAGTATTTTATCATGGCGCTTGGGATCCGTAGCACCAGCAGACGTAGGCATCTGATAGAAGATTGTGCAACATCAGGATACATGCAAGTATACCTTGCCAAGTTGTTCAACAGTTTTTGCCTTATTTATTTTGCATATATATTATTATTATATGTTCTTGTTGATGTACATGGTTACCCTAGGATCGTTAGACGATGCTTAGCTTCCGAACCAAATTTGGGTGCCGACGTTCGTTAGTGGAGTCGAGTATAGTTAGTTAGAGAGTTGATACCTCGAACCCATATTACGTGCTTGTATTTCTTGTACGTCAGACCATAGAACACTTGACACGACCTTCAAGTGGCAAAATCGTCTGACAACATCACCAATTTTGATGAGTTAAAGAAGCGTCTAACGACATCACCGATTTTGATGCTACCTTCTAGATCTGGAGGATTTATGGTGTACAATGATGCGTCTGGGAGTGGACTAGGATGTGTTCTAATGTAGCATGGTAAGTTTGTAGCTCACACATCAAGACAACTGAGGGATCATGAGACGCATGATTTGGAGCTAGCTGCTATAATATTTGCACTAAAGCTATGGAGGTATTACCTTTATGGAGAGCGGGTTGAGATTTACACTGATTACATGAGTTTGAAGTACGTCTTCACTCAGAAGGAGCCCAACATGAGGCAGAGACGTCGGCTGGAGTTGATAACCAACTTGGATATCGAGTTACAGTACCATTATGGCAAGACAAATATGGTAGTTGATGCTTTGAGCTGGAAGCCTAAGGCTTACTTCTTGAAAACTCAGCGACATTTATTGGAGGTCCTTCAGGAGCTGGAGATAAAGGTAATTTTGCCAGTCGTGGATAGACAGTTGGCAAATCTTGAGGTGTAGTCTTCGTTAGTCGAGAGGATCATGGCAGCCTTGCTTACAGATGCGAGATTTCAGAGACTTCAAAAGAGAAAAAAATGCCTGTATGCAAATGGGACTTCAGATACATGAGGATGGTACGTTGAGGTATGGAGATCGCCTATACGTGTTGAGTGGTGAGTTGTGCAAGGAGTTGTTGACTTAAGCACATAGATCTACTCTATTCATCCAGGAGGTCTGAAGATGTACTGGGATTTGAGGCAACATTACTAGGGGCATGGAATAAAAAGAGAGATTGTACGATTTGTGGCAAGATGTTTGGTCTGTCAGCAGGTTAAGGCTGAACATCAGAGGACTGGTGGACTGTTGTAGTCGCTTGCCATTCCCGAGTGGAAGTGGGAACACATCACCATAGACTTCGTCACAAGATTTCCTAGGATCCCTAGTGGAAAGGATGTAGTATGGGTTATCATGGAATAACTCACCTAGTCGGCACATTTTTTGCCCTTCCGAGTTGTGCAGTCCACATAGATATTAGCTGACATATACATGTGATAGATTATGAAATTGCATGGAGTACCTGTTAGCATAGTATCAGATCGAAATTCTAGATTCATCTCTCATTTCTCACAGAGTATGCATGAGAGTTTGGGGACTCGTCTCAAGTTAAGCACTTTCTATCACCCATGGACTAATGGCCAGTCTGAGTGCACGATTCAGATACTGGACGATATATTTAGAGCTTGTATGCTAGATTTTGGAGGATCTTGGGAAGACTACTTGCACCTAGTGGAATACTCATACAACAATAATTACCAAGCAAGAATACAGATGGCACCATTTGAGGCACTGTACTGTAGACAGTGTAGGTCTCCGGTATGTTAGAGTAATATGGGAGAGTGTCAAATACTAGGCCCAGAGCTAGTGACAGAGATAATGGAGAAATAAAGAAGATACAAAGCCGTCTCTGTGCAACACAGGATAGACAGAAGCAATGGGAAGATGCACACCATCGACCCTTGGTGTTCAAGGAAGGTGATCATGTGTTCTTGAGGATATCGTCTACTAGTGTTACTATTAGATTTGGAAGTAGATGCAAGATGAGTCCGAGGTATATCGGGCCTTTTGACATCTTGGAGCGAGTTGACATAGTGGCTTACTGTCTTGCATTGCCTCCATCATTAGAAGGCGTACATGACATATTCCATATATCACATTTGAGAAGATACGTGACTGATCCTAGTCATGTGATCGATCATTCCGAGATCGCAGTTGGGCCGATTCTGTCTTACGAGGAGGAGCCAGTTGAGATTCTGGACACCAGTGAGAAGGTGTTGCGAGGGCAGACTATTAGACTAGTACGGATTGCATGGAAGCATTATTCACCGGACGAGTCTACTTAGGAGTGCGAAGATTCTATACGAGATCGTTTCCCTCATTTGTTTATGGATTCAGGTATGAACTTACATTCCACGTTTAGTTTCTGATCATTTTCGTTTTAGTTGTAGTGTATTCTTAATTTTAACGACGAAATTCTTTTAAGGTGGGTAGATTGTAAGTCATTTAATTTTATATAGGGTTAATCTTGGTAATTATGTTTTTTAAATTTATTTATTAATTAAAACATTTATTAGACAATTCTTGAAACCCTGGATACCTATCACCATGGTCTTAAAATTTTGAGCACTACACTAGCCTTTTTCTTCCAACCAACTTTGCATGATAGACTTAGATGAGTCAAATTAGGTCCATGATTTGACTGTCAATCATAAATTCATATTTCCATCATTTGTTTTGGTCGCACAACTTTTGTGACACAATTACGAAAAATGACCCTTACATTTTCTTTTTTGCCGCTATGTACGATTTTAATATACAACACCACCTCAATTCTTCGACCAATTTTATATTCATGAGCCTAACTAGACCTACTACGTCCATGACATTTGTGTCCCATTTATTTGAATTCTCGCATGCTCCATAAATTTGCATAATCCAAACTTTTGAGTTTAAACTCAAACTTCCATTTTTTAAAAAATCAGATATTGCACCTACCCCTTTTGTACCTAATTTAAAACCAAATATTTTTACATAAATATCATCCTAATAATTAGGGAGGTTTTTTATGTCATATTAGGCCCTATAAAAATCCCCTCCATAGGATTTAAACTAGCTTAAATCTCCACCACCTCTCTCTCTCTGTGTGTGTGTGTGTGTCACACACACTCTCTCTCAAACACACACACACACATAATATATATATATATATATATATATATATATATATATATATATATATATATATATATATATATATATTTCCTCTCCCTTAACCCTAACTACCCGACCCCCTCCCTCTACACAACCGTCCAAAGAACTGTCGACCTCCTACTCCTTCTCTTCCTCTCCTTCCTCCTCCTCGTCCCCTCCTTCCTTCTCCCCTTCGCCCCCACCTGTCGGCCACCCGACCACCAAGGGTCGGCTGAATCTTACTCCTAGCAGCAACTACTGCTATTGCAGCCGCTGTCCAGCGGTGCATGGGCATGTGCACTCCCTCCAAATGCTGTGTAATCCTTCCCCTTGAAGCCTCCTAGCACCCTGTCGAGTTCCAAGAAGTTTGGAAGTTGTATGTTACTCCAAAAGCCCGAAATTGCGATGAAGGTCTCTACCGTTAGCGGGTTGGTATGTATTCTATCTCCGTGAGTTTTTGATCTATCTATTGTGCATAAAATTATGTAAAAAATATATATGATTTGTTAGTAATCTAGATACCCATCTACATACCTTGTAACAATCAAAATTATTGATCCAAACTATATTTCATATTTATAGAAAACCTAGTTGCAACGTAGGGAATTAGATCTTAAAGGATGGATTTGATTCGATATTTTTGATAATATACATAAAATTCCAGAATTAATATCATAATATAATAATGATTTGAAACATGATTGTGAGAAGTAAACGTTGTTTATACAATGAGGATCTCAATGAAGCTTGTTGACGTTGTAGAGATGGGAGTATGTTTATATAGAATTTTACATCCATGACTATCATGGCGTGTTATAACATGGCATATGACATACAATATTACAAGTTGCAATGCCATGCATGGATAGGACCGTTGGCACGAATACCGAGAACTTGTTGATGTTCGGACGACGAATCTTTAACTAACACCAAGTGGTTGAGTGATTGATTTGTGTAAATATTAATTTAAGTATTTTATCAGGGCACTTAGGATCCGCAACACCTGGAGACGTGGGCATCAGACATAATTTTGTGCAGCATCAAGATACATGCAAGTGTACCTTACCAAGTTGTTCAACAATTCATGTCTTATTTATTTTGCATAGATATTATTATTATTATATTATCTTGTTGATGTACATGGTTATCCTAGGACCCTTAGATGATACTTAGCGTCCAAACCAGATTCAGGTGCCGACGTCCGTCAGCAGAGTCGAGTATCATTAGTTAGAGAGTAGAGACCTCGAACCCATATTACGTGCTTGTATTTCTTGCACGTCAGACAGTAGGATACTTGACACGACCTTCTGCTGGTCCAAATGGGTAACCGTTAACTCAATTTCGATAATCGACTAACTATGATATGGTATGACTCAATACGACACATAAAATGACAATCGTTGCATCTCCGTTACTTCGCTGAAGACAATGCTACAATAAGTCTACAAGTTGTGTTATTGAGTCTGTATTTTATATTTATTGAGTCTATGACAAAATATACACCGGGTTTGTATTGGCACTAGGAAACTCAAACCCATATTAAACCAAAACCTAGTCCACTCAAAACAGCCTGAACCAAACCAAACCTGGACCCTACATTCTGGAAATAGACCAACAGAGTTCGGACAGAACTCGGGGTGAACTTGGGGCAAACTCGGTCCCCCTAATACCCAGTTTGCAATGTTACTCCGTAAGACTAGGATTCTAATGTTTGAATTTATGAACGTTGGGCATCCGAACTCGGCCCGAACTCGGTTCAAAAAAACCCTATAAATAGAGATTGAATTCCACATTCTTATTCACTCATTCACTCACCTTGATATCTCTATCTTCCTGAGCTATAAACCTTCTCTATTCCCAAGATTGACTCCCAGCCTTTTAGTGCCAACATGGTTCCGATTTAGAAGTCTGATTGAGTTATAAAAGCTTGGTTTGTCAAGTTCTCTAGTGTTTGAAGTCAGCATAACCTTCGGATCAAATGCTCGTGTCTTTCGAGCCTTCGGATCAAAGCTCGATGTTGTAAGAAGTTTATAAGCCTTTGGATCAAAGCTTATGATTCACTATTGGTGATTATAGTGGATACAACTCCGAGCAAGAGTTCTCGAATCTGGACTATTCCTCTCAGAGGAAAAATATAATAAAATTGCGGTATTTGCGTTTGCTCTTCTCAACTCTTACTTTACTGCATATTCATAATTGATATATCTGTTGGTACATATACTGCCTTTACGTAGCTTAATTTTTTAATTGGGGTTTATTATTTCTGCTACACACACGTACTCTATTCACCCCCTCTAGAGTTGCCCTAACGGTCCTACAATTGGTATCAGAGTAGGTATTCTCTGAATTGGTTTCTGATCCCAATTGCTCCTACAATTGGTATCAGAGCAAGTTATTTTGATACAGACTTAAAATTTTGGTATACTTATATAGCAACCTTGAGACCCTTGTACACCAATAATGGTGAAGGCCAGTCTACAAATAGACCACCCCTATTTGATGTTTCCAACTACACGTATTAGAAAACAGGATGAGCTTCTTTCTTAAGTCACTAGATTTTGACCTTTGGTCAATTGTTATAGATGTCTACAATAAGCCAGCCATAATTGTAATTAATGGTAATCTTGTAGAAAAGCCTCATGATAGATACAATGAGCTAGAAAAGAAGTTTGCTAGTCTTGATGCTAGAGCTATTAATGCTTTATTCTGTGTTATATATAGGACATAATTTAACAGAGTATCCACATGTACCACTTCAAATGAGGTCTAAAAACTTCTTGAAGTGACTCATGAAGGAACAACTCAGGTAAATGAGTCTAAGATAAGCAGACTAACACAAGAGTATAAGGCATTCAAGATAAAGCCAAATGAGACCATCACTTAGATGTTCACAAGATTTTTTGACATCGTCAATCCTCTATCCTCTCTCGGCAAGGAGTACAATAACCATAAAAAGATCCGGAAGGTGCTTCAGGGACTAACCAAGAATTAAAACCCCAAGGTAACAACAATCATTGAAAAAAATGACCTCACCGTCATGACCCTTGAGACTCTGATGGGAATCTAATGACTCACGATCTAGAACTCAAAGAATTTGAAGAATCAACTCCAAAAGAGAAGGCCATCGGATTCAAGGCACATCACAAAAGTGCTTTTGATGATAATTCTAAAGTTGAAAAAGTAGACGGTGATTCAGACGATAAGGAGTTGTCACTTAGATTCAAACGATTCTTGGAGGTTATGAAATCAAACAGAAAGAAGAAAAAGATTAAATAAGAACCAATTTCTACAACTGCAGAAGGCCAGGACATATGATAAAATATTATTATAAAGCAAAAAGAGAGAATCAATATGAACGTACAAGCAAAAGAGTATCATCATCTTACAAATATACAAATATAAGCATCTGGTACAAAAGTGAAACTAGCAATTCAGAAGAAGAAAGCCCTCGACATGCTGCAAATAAATGCTTTATGGCATTGATTGGTAGAGTACCCAACAATCCTCTTTTGAAGAAGATAATGTCCCTTATGAAAGTCCTCGTCATATAACTGATGTTTGCCTAATGGCATTTTCAAATAAGGTACAAAATAATTCTTCTTCTGAAAAAAATAAGTTTTCTTATGATGAATTATTTGATGCATTTATTGATTTACTTGATGAATACAAGAAGCTTAGGAATAAGTATAAGCAAGCTAGAAAAGATATTAAGACTTATAGCTTGATAATTAAAAGCTTACTTGTTTATTGGATGAAGTTAGAGATACTTCTTTTTCTGATAACTCTACTGAGATTTTCACACTTGAGCTTAGATTGCATGAGACACTTGAATACATTAAGAAAAGCACTCAAGAAAATGCTAATCTTAAGGAGAAATTTATTCAAAAAAGAAATATTCTATTGCTTTACAAAGAATTGATGCCTTTATTGTTAAATATGATAATCTATATGCTAACTCTATAAAGTTAGAGTAGACTTAGGAAATAGGTAATAAAACCATGACTCAGTCTAACACAAGACACGTGACTCTTCATAAAGTCACACACGGTAGATCAATTACAAAAGAAGCAAGCAAAGCCAGAGCTTCACACAACCACATTGTTTACTACAAGTATCCATGCAAGACACAATGCACCACATCACATAGTCATACTCACCATGCTGCTCCTAACACAACTGTTCTTGTTATATGTTACTATTGTGGTTTAAAGACATATTTTAGATCAGTGCAAGGCTAGAAAATTGGTTGATATGAATATGTATAAGTGGATTCCTAAAGCTAACCACTATGGATCCAAAATTACTTGGATACCAAAGTCTTCACCTAATATTGTAGGTGAAGCTTCTTGTGTCGAAACTTAGCACCAAGAAGAATGTTGGTGGTTGCAAAGTTACAAATGTTATCTTTTAAGCAATTGCACCAACATAAGTGTGGCAACAAAAGCTACTTTGGTAACATAATAAACATTTCCTTCCTAACCGGCTAAATTATAGAATCAAGCATGTTTTTAATTTTTAATTGTTAATATGAGACCTATGATACTAGCATGCTTAGTTAATTCTTATTATTTCATCTAGCATGACTAGTGCTTGAGTATTTTTAGATGTTTTATTGACTATTGCACATGATTAAATATGGATTTGAATCATATGTTCTTAGATCACCTTATTTATTTAGTGCATATTTTTCAAGTATATATTTTTCATCTTTGTGAAATAAGATTTACGATATTTGCTTAATATTTGTTAACTCTGAACATCATTTTGCTGATATCTTTACTAATCCCCTAGCCAAGTATCACCTCAACTTTATTTGTCGAGAATTAGGAATTCTGATTTTGAATGATGTACGAAGACTTAAATTGCTTGAAATTCTTTAAATATAAGTTCTGTAAAAGTAAAAATTATTTTGGGTATAAGAAGAAATGGCCCTTCTGTCAAAAAGGCATAAATAGCCTAACGATAAGGTACTTAAGTGTCTTCGGACCACCGCTAGCTAGGATCAGGCCCCTAAGCCTAACCCAAGATGATCGGCACTTTATAGAATCATGTTTTGTTAAGGTCTTTTCTGCAATTTATTATTCTAAATACAACAACGAATTCAAGTTCTACTTTCTGACTTAAAGTTGGCAACCGTTATCGTCAAGAACTAGAATTTCTAGTTTTAACTAGGCGTTTAAAATTACTGGTGACGATCAGTAGTTATTGGCTCGATCTTTAGTAGAAATTGATGCTGATGATATTCTAGTTACAATTTGTATGCTTTCTAGGCTATACCTTTCCTATATACTGCATTATGAAAGCTTTTTTGAAAATTGGTTTTAAGTATATTTTGCAACTAAGCTTTCTTGTGATCTTTCTTTGTCAATATTTGGATATTTACCAAATTTGTATTATTGTTGCCCAATTTTTTTGTACTACATACGAATAGATTTAATTAATACGTTGTTCTTCTTATGTCTTTGGATTATTCTCAATATATGGCAAAATGATTTGTATTATTATAATTTCATGAATATCTTTTAGCTTTTATTTTGATAGTGTTCTTGACTTAAGATTTAAATGATCACATTTATGCTATTAAATAGTTTATCTCATTAATCTTAAGTGGTTATATTGATTTCTCTATTGACAAGCTATATAATCTTGTTTCACTTTCACTCATCTAGCTATAATATTTTTCAATTGGAATCAGAATATTTTTAGATTATAATTTTTTTTGATGATATGTGTATTTTGTTTTATCAAACCTTTCATTGATTTAGAACTAGCTAGGCATATTTTAAGGAGGAGAAAATTAATTTCTTAAGTCTTTTGAACCCTTTAATATGTGGTATACCTAGTTCATCAAGAATATTTATTCCTTATTTTAAATATTTTTTGATTGAATTCATAGTATATGGAGTATCTGTAAAAGTTTATGATTATCTATATTTAGATATGTTATACTTTGCGGGGGAGCATTTCAGTCATCTAAATATTTTATTATCAAATATTTTGGTTCTCTCATTTACATTCATGTTTATCTAAAAGAATATTCATATATCATGCTAAAGTAATTGAGTTTAAATGCATGAATCATGGATACTCGGATATATTTTTTCTAATGACTTTTGACAGAAATTTATTCATTTATGTCATTAAATAGTATCTATAATTTGTAATTATGTCTTGTTTTTCTTCACTTTGTGTTTCATATGTTGTCTATATTTGCTTCACGGGCTATATTGTTTTGATAAAATGACAAAGGGGAAGAAAAAGGACCGATACGCAAGACAAGTTTACAAGAGAAGACAAGGACCGATGATGCGCCTATACCGTCATTCAGGAATTACGGGGGAGCCTTGTATTTTTTAAAGATCTGTGCCCAGGTATGAATATTGACGTATCAATCATAATTTGTCAATTATCAAAATGGGGGAGATTGTTGGCCCAAATGGGTAACCGTCAACTCGATTTCGATAATCAACTAACTATGATATGGTATGACTCAATACGGCACATATAATGACAATCATTGCATCTCCATTACTTCCCTGAAGATAATACTATAACAAGTCTACACGCTGTGTTATTGACTCTGTATTTTATATTTGTTGAGTCTAGGACAAAATGTACGTCGGGTTCATATTAACGCTAGAAAACTCAAACCCATATTAAACCAGAACCTAGTCCACTCAAAACTGCCTGAACTAAACCAAACAAAACCTGGACTTAATATTTTGGAAACATACCAACAGAGTTCAGACATAACTCGGGGCAAACTCGGGTAAACTCGGTCCCCCCTAAGACCCAGTTTCAAGTATTACTCCGTGAGACCAGGATTATAACATTCAAATTTGTGAATGTTGGGCATCCGAACTCGGCCCAAACTCGGTTCATAAAAACCCTATAAATAGAGATTGAATTCCACATTCTTATTTACTCATTAACTTACTTTCATATCTCTATCTTCCTGAGCTATATACCTAATTCTCTATTCCCAAGATCAACTCCTAGCCATCTAGTGCCAACGCAGTTCCGATTTAGAAGTTTGATCGAGTTATAAAAGCTTGGTTTATCAAGTTCTCTAGTGTTTGAGGTCGGCGTGCCCTTCGGATCAAACACACGTGTGAAGTCTTTCGAGCCTTCGAAAGAAAGCTCGATATTGTTAGAAGTCTGCCAACCTTCGGATCAAAGCTTGTGATTCACTATTGGTGATTATAGTAGATACAACTCCGAGCAAGAGTTCTCGGGCCTGGACTAGTCCTCTCAGAGGAAAACCAAGATAAAATTACGGTATTTGCGTTTGCTCTTCTCAACTCTTACTTTTTTGTATATTCATAATTGATATATCTGTTGGTACATATACTTCCTTTACGTAGCTTAATTTTTTAATTAGGATTTATTATTTTTGCTGCACACACGCACTCTATTCACCCCCTCTAAAGTTGTCCTAACGAACCTACACCTACATGTGGCAGAATCCATCTCGACATATTCTTGGTATTTTGGATTCTGTATCGGCCATAGGACTCGTGATATATATACATACAGTTATATTTAGCTTACTATGACCCATTGTGATAGATAGAGGTCATGATCTTGCGGTATATGATATGATACGTGGGGCTAATTTCTACATAGTTTGCTTATAATTTTACTAGACTACTTTAGGTTCCATGATACGGAGCCTTTAGTGTTTTACTAGATTACTTTAGGTTCCCCCACACGGAGCCTTTAGTGTTCTACTAGTTTTCGGGAGTGTCTATTGAGATCTTCCGTATTTTTAGCCTGGAGTACGAGTAATGCTCTCATATGCTATCACATAGATGGTTACAGTAGCTTACCCTTGAGTATGGTATCATTATACTGTTTTACTTTTGGCACGTTATTTCTTATACCTTGCTATGTTCCCTGAGGACCTGGTTCCTTGCTAGATTTAGGCGAGGAGGTTTACCCTGAGGTGTACGGTTTAGGCGTTCACATAGGAGCAATAGTTGCAACTGAGGATGATATTCTTCTAGAGGAGTTCACTTGATCCGTGTAGGATCTTCTATCTTGGATTGATGGTATCATTAGTTAGCAGACATTTGGTCTTATCATATTTATTGTCCCTTTAAATTCATTACTTATTTTAGCGGGTTATTCCTCGTGTGACTCTTTTGTTGATACACTCTTACATTTTGAGACTTATTTACTTTTATGCGTTTGTAGTGGACTTGATTATCTCTGTGTAAATCATGTTTTATTTATGTGGATGAGTTTAGATATATATTACCTGTGGTTAGTAGTTGGACTATTACTTTTATTTTACAGCTTAAGTGTACTCTAAAGGGCCTATTAAATTAGAATGTCCATTGGAGCTGTGCTGTCGGCCATTGCCACATGGCTCGGTATCTTGTATTTTAGGACTGGGGCATGACACCCTTCAAACTCATGATGGGTCAAACAACATGAGTTTGCTTATTTTCTTAATAGAAATTGAAATCACAGTGTAGGGTATGACTTTGTAAAGAAATATGTTAATCGATCAAAAGAGCTTATATATAGTAGAAGAAATAGTCTGCAAAAAATGCTCACGAGCAAAATGACAATCAATATAAATGTGCTTCGTATGTTTATGAAAAAATAGATTGTTTACAATTTGTATATCACTCTTCTTATCATAGTGAAGCAGCATAGGTCATATAGGAGCAATGCTATATCAGAGAGCAGTCTACGTATATGAACGATTTTCCCTGGTGATGGCAGAAAGAACTTATAATAATGGCCTGTTTCTTGCTTTGCCATGAAATCAATCAATCACCAAGAAAAAACAAAATCCTGTAATAGATCGTTTGGTGGTCGAATTTTCTGCCTAATTGTATTAGAAAATGATCGAAGCTGTAGAGTAGATGTAGAAGACATAAATAATGAGTGAGTAATGGGGTCCTGAAGATATTGTAGAATCTGGAGTAGGTGAGCTGATCGAGGCATGAAAATGAACTAGTTATTAATACTAATTGCATGAGAAATATCTAGCCTGGTTAAACAAAGATACTCAAGTTGACCCACTAGCCGTCTATAGCGAGTAGGATCTGTCAGAGGCTCACCATCTGTGGGAAAAAAAGCTTTACATAAAGCTCTTAAGGAGTATCAAATGTGATGAAATAATCTCTAAAGTATATTTTTGCTCAGAAACAAGTATCCCTCTCTTACCTTGTGTAATCTCGAGTATAAGAAAATATCGAAGATAGCCAAGGTCTTTCCTCTAAATTTTTTGATGAAAGTACCTCTAAGTAGCTGGAATCCTTGCTGAATCATTGTCAGAAAAATTATTCATCCACATAGAATAAAATAAAAAATCTCCCCAATGGTGATGATCGCACAAACAAAGAGTGATCTTGATAAAACTATTGAAAACTTGCTTTTAGCCTTCTGAAAACACTCAAACCAAGCTCGGAGTGTCATGACCTGTACCCAAAATTTGGGCATGAGTCATGGGCACGCCTAGCCTACACCGTAAAGTCAGCGGTAGAACGTTGTACAATAAGTCACAAATATGATCTACAACTCACGTAGTAATATCTCACTCCTCTAGGGAGAACAATAACCAATAATCATGAAATCCTCAATCACAGCTCTAAGATAGATAATGGTATGATAGGAATATAAAAAAAAGATATAAAATCTCAAATCATGGTTCAAATAGTCTCCAAAATAAGTACTAAAAATCCAAATAGCAAGTATCCAAATGGTCTAATAAAATCCGGAAAGAAATCCGGTCAAGTCAATCCAAAGCTAAATTAAACTATGCAGTCACAACTGGGGTCTATGCTGTGAACTCTTCCTAACCTTCCTGAAGGGCAAGATCAGGCTCAACTATAACATTCTCATACGGCCATAATGGGTAGGATATCCGTCCTTATCGTAATAACCTAAAATGTTTACCTAGTCAGGATGGGACGAGTATAATTCGTTGCATGCAGTTCCAAATATATGGTAGTAACTATAAAACAGGAATAGTCATAGAATACATGATGGAATAAATAAAATAAAAACATGGCATGAAAAGTAATATAAAATAGGTAGCATGAATAATATCGTACATGGCGACAAGTAAAAAATGACACAAAGAAACTAGAACCATCTAAGTGTGTTGAAGTACGTTTTTTAATATGTGATCGACTACGATACTACACCACACGGTCTAATTAGGATTTGGCTCAATCATACGTGAAGTGTATGACAAGCTATCCTCACGGTCAAAATACAATATAAATATAAATGTATGGTCTACTGGTTTGATCATATATCTATTCAGTACTTTTTTGCCCTGACTAATATACATGGATCCAAAATCACGACACATAGGTCATAAAGCACAAGGGAATATAAGCATGGCGATCACAACTACATGGTAGACATGGAAAATAATGTATCATAAAAGAGGGATCCATATGATACTATCCGTATATATCATCACTAGACACGCAATATAGTAACTATCAATATTGGAAATAAATAAAGAATGTACTCACCTATCGTCCTTAGCTGATAGTATGGGTACAAATCCAAATCCAAGTAACCTATTTTAGGAATTGGTATTGTCAATATGTGAATAAAACCAATGAATATCCTATCAACTTGGATTTCATACTAATCTATATCTACTTTATACCTTAAGTCTATTGGCATTATATTATATAATTAAACCTATGTTTATATGGATACACAAAATATATATCGTTTAACCAATTTTCTACTTGTAGGTAATACTATACCTATTTGACTTATTCAATTATTTCTAGGGTTAAACTATGTTATAGGCCTTCGCATCAGATTTTCGAAAAACCAAACGGATCACATTTTTTATTCCGAAAACTTTTAAAATCACAAAAACACCGAAACATATTCATTTTATGGACACCTGATACTAAAACATTTTTACAAAAAGTTTTAGTTCTAATTAGGTCTATTAATTTATAGATTTGGAAAGCTAACTTCGATACAATTCTGTTAAAAAAATGAGATATTAAACGGAGTCCCGAGTTAGGAGTTATGATATTTCTAAGTTGCTATGACTGCTAAAATGAGGCTAATTATTATGATAAATTTGGGATATTTTGGACAAAATAAACATATGTATGCATCTAATTTATATAAAATCAAATTAATAACCCTTACTTAAGATATTTTCAAACCTATTTTATGTCTCTAATGGTAGAATGGCACTTACATGTCCTAAGAAATTTCTAAAGATTAACACGAAGGGTTGAAAGTTACCTTTTGAAGATCAAACTCAATGGATATCAAACACCAAAAGAGGGTCCAATCTTCTCCACTAACTAGCTCTCCTCTTTTAGCATTTCTCCAAGGTTTGGAATTGTATTTGGAAGAGAAAGAAGTGGAGAAGAAGGTGATTAGGGTTTGGAAATATAGATGGGAAACAAACTAGGGTTTTTATTTTGTATCATAATAATATATATATGGAAGGGCGGTAGTAGTTGGCGGCTACCAAGGTGGAGGTTGACGGCTACATGGGGGGGGGGGGGGGGGGGGCACATGTATGATGTGTTAGGGTTTGCTTTAGGGTTTGTTTGGTTGGAGTTAGTTAAGATTTTGTTTAGATGGTTTTGTTTATGCAATTACCAACTTACCCTTTAAATAATAATATGAAATAAAACATATATATGGAATGATTCCACAACTCCATAACTAAATATAATTACTTCAAATAAAATCTACAAAATATAATTACTTTAAGTAAATCTAATTAATAATATTACCTTAAATAAAATCTAATTAACAAAACCCCTTTGGTAATCTAATTAGAAACGTTTTATCTAAGAGTTGTATTTAGCAAAATAAACTATATATATATATATATATATATATATATATATATATATATATATATATATATTAGGGGATACATAAGTTACACGGAGAGCTTGATTGAGACCATAAATAGCACAACGAATATGACAAATATGTCCGGGTGGAGTAGAAAGACATAGAGGAGGATCTATATAGACAACCTCGTTTAAATAACCATAAAGAAAGGCATTTTTTACATCCATCTGGTTATAAAATGTCCATCGACAAGCGGCATCAATAGCTAGTAATGTACGAATTTTTCTTATCTAAGTAACAAGGAAAAATATCTTATCATAGTCAATCCCATGTTTCTGTGTAAAACCGCAAGAAACAAGGCCGGCCTTATGTCGCTTAATGGATCCATTAGGTCGATACTTGACATTGAAGACCCACTTGCAACTAACAGGTTGGACCTCGAATGGGAGTGTAACGACATCCCAAGTAGATGTCTATTGAAATGCTCAAAACTCCTTTTCCATAGCCTCCTGCCTCTTAGGGTACTGAACAACCTCTTGATAAGAACTGGGGTCTCGTGTAGTATGGATAACAATAGAAAAGGAATGAAACAGTGAAGAATATGAGACTAAGGTATCAAAATGGGTTTGACAAGCGAAATACTATATAAACGAGAATTCTATATTTTCGAGAATCAAATTTCTTGTAATTAAATATCCCAAAAAAGTATATTCTTATGTTTGGTGGATACAAATAATTTTAAGAAAAATAAAATTAAAAAGACAGTAAAAAACTAAAAATATTGAAATAGGATTATAATTAGAAAAAGAACAATAACAAAAATCTTTAAAAATGAAAATGATGAGGAAATAACAAAAAAATGTTCTTAAAAATAAAAAATAAAAATAAAAAAATGATTATTGAGAGAAAGTTATGGATAAATACATAGAAGAAATTGGTAGAGATAATAAAGAAATATTATGAGAGAAATTAGGAGCGATTAGAAGAAAATGTGATATATATATATATATATATATATATATATATATATATATATATATATATATATATATATATATATTAAACTGTTGTGATTTGGATAAACCCAAATATGGATGTCCTTATCCATATTTATAACAATCCCTATCATATTACCTCTTATATATATTATCAATGAGAAAAGGTCATGTACTTATTCATTCAGCTACCAATTTTTTCTCTCTCTCTTATTTTCATATCACATTATCAGCATAATTGCTCAAGGAGATCTAGGCATCCCCATGCTGCCGGTTAAATATGTACTCAAGAAGAAGGGCATGTCTCCCAATGGCTAATATTCATATTGCATGGTTAAACTTGATGATAAACCATACATTAAAATCATTTGAAACAATGCAAGCACTAACTTTTTTATTTATGAAAACCAATGCAAAACTCAGTGGAGTTGTAGTTCTCAAAATCCAAAAAATATACATGTTACTAAGAGACTTAAAATAGAACAAGGCAGCATAATTGTTCTTTTGGTTCACATGAAATTGTCAAAAAAAATAGAACAAAATCAAAGTAATTATGAATGAATTAGTTTGAAAGGTTAATAAATGAGGCTGCGGATTCTTTGAATAAGGAACTAGGTTAGCACAGATGTCATGAACAATAATAATCATTATAGCATTCACACACCTCAAAATTCATATCCTAATTTTTATATATTAATTAATTTTATATAATTTTCTTATCACGCACTCTGATTTATGTTTCCATTGTCTCTCAAGAAAATTTATATGTCCACTCCTGCCAATGGACCATTTTAATATTAACATAATGTTATGTCTAGATAGTTATACAGAGTCCTAGGCAAAATTGCATCATTTGCTGTTACTTTCCATTGTACAACTTACTCCATGGGCGGTGTACAAAATAAAAATCCAAGAAAAGGCTCTTAATCATTGTAGTAATTAAGCCTCTATCATAAACAACTAATCCATGACAACATAAAACTGCGAAACCACTTAATAGTATTTGAAATGCATTGAAAGTAAATAGTCTTAAATATTTATGTATGTCGATGGTAAAAATGAAAGAATAGATTAAAGATTACATGTACTGCAATTAGCCGACAAAAATTAATGAAAATCTCATGGGAATAACTAGTCTTCATACGGATTAAATAAAGAGAGGAGTATATATAACAATAATATTGGGTCATGTCTATGATCCATAGATCATTCATCCAACAATATAGAAACTAACACCCAGAAAAGGATAATATAGAAATGTGTTCGGATATAAAAAAAACTACAAAGGAGTTGATTAATATTCGACTAATAGGACAAATTTTCTATTATTGTTTTTTGCCCATATCAATTAATATTTGATTCTGGTTAATATAAATATCGTTTGTTATAGATTTTCACTATCAACAACTAGATAATCTCTTAAAAATACACAGATATTTAAAAAGTTGATTTTAACTTAACAATAATTTTTTTTATTTTTATTTATGTGTTCTATTCACCATAATATTTACCAACTTTTTTATGTTGGGAATCAGACACGCCCTGCAAGCGTTCCGACACCGTGTCTGAGAGTGCCTGCAGTAGAAACTGTAGGCCAATCCAACTGAGATAACCAATCCCTATCTAACGAACACCAAGCACAGATAAAGATAAGTATATGGCACTGACTATGTCACCTGGACAAATCTCAACCTTTATAACTCAGGTAAAATTACAAGATTGACATAACCAATGTTTAATACTTTGTCCTAATAGATTCAACTCCCTCACCATTCTCAAGAAGAAAAGAAAGAGAATACAATTGAAATCACTTACCAACCGTAGCAATCTTTCTGAGCGAAGGCGACGACTCCTTGATTAGATCTCTTTTTTCCTTCTGTCTTGGATGGCGAAGTCCTAGCACGAACTTTTTCTTAGATTTTCTGTGGACGAGCACCCCGAATCTCTAACTTATGCTATGCTTTGTGCCTCCACCCTCCTCCTATATTTATAGGATGAGAAATCCTATTATAGGTCATAATAAGATTTTTTAAATAAAAAACCTTTAAATAAGAATCATATTCCACCTAAAATAGCCCAACAGCAATTATGGACGTCCAAATATGGTCAAATTAAATATTTGATACAAATTTGAAATCTAATCAAATTTTATATTTAATGTAGATTTTCAAATTATATCAAATCAAATCTTTGACCATATTTGGGCTCCAAAATTTATCAAATCCAGATTGGACTGCAACAATCTTCCCCTCTAGTCTGATAAGAGGGTATTGACCCCATGGCTTCTCAACTGGACTCCATGCCTGTCGCCCCGTGATAGAGTTCCTTCTCTCCCATGCCACCGATCTTCGATCCTCCGAGTTGCTTTGCATCTTCCTTCGTCTCCAGCTCCTCGACCGTCACGTTGACGCTAGCTGCCATGTGTAGCACCTTCTGTACCACTGGGATCCTGCCGACATCAATGACACGACTGAGACCAAAGTCTCTGACTATCAGCCTCACCGTGAGTCTTGGCTGTCTGTCCCCTACTTCCTTCTTCTACCGAAACTTGTTAATGTTTCGACGAGCTTCTTCACCCTTGGCTAGCCCAACCAAGCGGACACTACACCAAAATACCTGTATTGTAACGGTCTAAACATGTTACAAAAATTAATTCTAACGGGTTAGTTCCATAAGTATATAGGCGTGGGTAATTTTACTGTCCGTCTTCCTAACGGCTCTTGTCTATTAGTATTTTAACTATTCTAATGGGCATTGCCGTTAGTAATTATTTTTTCTAATGGGCATATAAGTATGAATACTAACGGGTTTTGACCGTTAGTATATTAAAAAAAATTAATTTTAGAATTGAATAGTAACGGGAATGGGCCGTTAGTAGATTTAAACAATATAGAAAAAATATAATATTATCCTTTCTAGTTTAAACCTGCTGTTTTTTTACATCCATAAATTTAAAAATCTCTCAAATCTAAAAAAAAAAAATCTGTCGCAAAAATAAACAGCAAGGTTAATTCACTCTTGACTAATTTTCAAACTCCATTTTTTCATCCACTGCAAAGTCAATTGACCATATACCACTAGTAATTTTTCAATTTGACTTTCTATTAAAAAATCAAAGTAAGCAAGCACAAGAAGGTAATGAATATAGTGACTTGAAAATGTTGTTTAATACTGAATAACAGCTTGATAGAATCATAACAGAAGAATACCAGTATTATACAGAGTAGTTCCTAATTTGACAGTTTACTTAACCCCAGTTCTTCCTACTACCAATAAAAATAGAATCAACTAGATCTACCCTTATCCATCTACTGTCATACAACTCACTTAATAACAAATCATTAACTATCTCATTCATACCCTTAGAAATGCTATATAAACTACACACAATAAAGGTCACTGTGGATCCAAAAAGATTCATTTCCCTCATTCATCATCAAGCAAGCACAAAATATAAAATACTGTGAATTAGATGTTCAACTAAATTTTCCCACTGATACTGAACTAAAGAAGAAATAATAGCCATGTTTATTAAAAGTTGAAACTGGACCAATAGGGTTGTGTCATTGCAACAAATAATTTGAGTTGGCATTCAACTTCAGCATCAAACAACCATTATAAGATTCTCTGACATCCTCAATAGAGTATACATGGGCCATATGAGATCATCACACTCACTATAACCTTTCAAAAATAAATATAATATACCTATTTAAGAGTAGTTCAATATTGATCGGACAGTTACTTATAGGAGTTACAAGCTGCTTTACGAGAATAGGAAATGAAGGATAGTCCGTAGCGCCTAACAGAAATTCAATCAAACGTCAATGGAATGTCAGGATATAATATAAGATATTGTTAAAACTTAATGTATATATATATAGAGATACCATAATGCATATATATAATTGTATTCATTTTATTTCATACCCATATCCTAAATTTTCTAATGAATCCAAATCATGTTCGTGCTGGAATTAATATACATGTCTACGCAACCTAGCAATCTACTAACTCACTCATGTGCTCCAATCTAAAGCCAATTTTATAGCCCAAACTTGAGCCATAAAGCAAAGTGAACAAAAATTAGAGAAAAAAACAAAAGGAGGTGATAACAACAACAGCATCCAAGTGGCAATAGGTCACAACAGGCTTGTTAAAGTTACCCCCAACCCCTACTTATGATTCTTTTAAGTCAAATCATTTATGATCTTAAAAGCAAAGTTGACCGTAACCAAGATTCGAAGTTGTGACAGATGAGTCAGCTGTATTCAACCAACCCAGAGTTGATAAAATGCTTTTGATTGTTCCTAGATCTATAAACATTGTAATATGTTAACATAAGGATGATAAAAGATTCACAAATAGAAGCCTTTCTAGTTTTATCCTATCATGAAAGTATAAGAGCTCCGAGGCACGGTGATTCGTGCCCGGTTCGTTAATCCCGGCCGTAAGGGGCGGGGCAGGGCGGAGCGGCGGCCCGGGCGGGTCCGGGGCGTGACAGAATGGTATCAAAGCTTCATATTGAATATGCAAGCAAGCAAACCGTTCATGTTTCAGGTGTGCGCAGCGTGTCTCGTGCGACTCCAGGGTCAGATGCAAAGCTAGACACACAATGCACAATCTTAGGGGCAGTCACTATCCAAGCCAACACAATGACTTAGCTATATGCAGGGCGGTCCCCGAGTATCTCAGGATCGGCAGCTGGTGGAACAGCATACCAATGACTCATTCTCTGATACAATGGGCAGCTGTGACCCATGGTGGCTATGACGCATGCAGTTCAGCTCTTCACCAAAAGCCATTGTCCGACCGCGTGCGAATGCATGGAACACTATCAAATAAACTCTAGTATGCAGACGAGACGAACCATCAGAATACACTCGTTGTTGCGGGGCAATCCGACTTATCACTTGAACACGTTCAGGCACAGTATGGTTCCAAGCAAAAAATTTAAAATCTGAAGTGAAAGTATTCATTTTAAAATGAACTAAACAATATTGCCATCATTACTTGCTGCATTAAGGTCAAATTAAAATTTTAGGCAACATCAAAACCTTTATCCTAAAATTTTTGGGTATTATTTTATACAGATTGACAATGTTTTAAAGGCTACATCTCAGGTACCCAAATATAAACAAACAAGACTACATCTTTAAACATGAAATGAAACAAATAAAATGAGAAATTTGAATAATTGAGAAAGTAAGTCTCAATAAAGCTGAAATCTTACCTTTGCAAGTTGAAAGAACAAACCTAATCAGCAGTTTACAGAACAAATAAGGAGGAGACATTGGGGGTATGCGAACCGCCAAAATGTTTGCAAGAAGGAGATTCATTGCATCCTAAAAGTATCTTGGAGAATTAGAAAAAATTTATCTGTATATCTGGAGGACATGGAAGAGAATGAACAAGAAATAGCTACAAAGATATGATATAGTAACTATCATAAATTAATCAATACACAGTTGTATCTCCTACTTTTAAACTTTAAAGTGTAATTTATAAGTAAATTAACTCAAGTTACACTGAGAGGAGAAAGTAAAGAACTTATAGTTACTTCCTCCAAAATATCAACCCAAGATAGTTTTTTCCCCTTAACCTAAACAAAAACCAGCTAGAGAAATTTACTCATAACAAAAGACGATAGATTAAAGTTCAATAATAGAAGAATATTTCCAAAACATGTTCTTAGTCCAATACCTTGTTAAATACGAGTCAGGAGGAATAGGTACAACAAGTACAACAACCTAAATTAAGTATACTTGTAGTAACTTGGTATGTGTGCAAAATAATACTTCTTCTTCTTCTTCTTCTTATTTTCCTGTTATGTTTGCACTTGGATAGATGACTAACCAAGTTTAGATTTTAGTAACTCATCTTCTATACTTGATGGTTTCTTGAGTATCTTCTCCCCACTTGCTTGTTCAAATTAAGATCTTATTCAACATGAATCACTTGCAAATCAATTTTCTTCTATTTACTACCAATTAACAAAAAAATATCATACTATAAATGGTTGGTTAAGCTTGAGTTGGTGAGTAAGAGGATCAACCATAAAGAACCCACTAAAAAGGTTGATAAAGATATTGATTATTCACTTTAACATAAAATAAGTGTTTTAAGCTTTAAAAACATACCCGAAGATTTTGTGGCTTCACATCTCTATGACAGAGTCCTGGATAAACATGAATGTAAGCTAGCCCTCAAAATATCTGCATAAAGTTTTCAATTGATTACTAATACTATATAGTATATTCATGTATACAAGCCCTAACATATAAAATATATCAAGTATATACTGCCAAGAATTCCATGCAAGAGAACAACAGTTGGGGTATCAGGTGGTGACGTGCCTGTGACAGAATTATGTTAGTTAATCCGGGAATGTTTCATTATCAGAGTTAGGCTTAAGAAAATTAGCACGTACCTGGGGAAGGAGGGGAACTTGCTGGTGGAGTTATATGCAAGGTGTCCGAAGGACCCAAGCTGCACCGATATCATCGCATCAGAGGTTTGTAGGAATCGACTGAACAGCTCCGATCCACGTGTCTTGGGCGACGAAATCCTGCTGCCTGCATTCACCAGCTCAGTCGACACCTCAACCACCTTCCCTATGAAAACACCCAGCATTCTTGTGTTACTCTAAACTAAGTATATGCACAAACAACACAACTGAAGGAAGTGCATATGAGATTGGAAAGATTAAGAGGTCTGTTTTCTTATATAGACGAAGATTTTTTCAAAAAAATTGGTATCCAAATCATGGGCATTGTAGTCTTTTCCCTTACTATAAAATTTCTTAAATAATTTATGCAAACTCATTTCATTTACCATGAAGAACAGAAACCACAATAACCTTATCAAGTTCTTGTGGTCCCTTGCTGAAAACTTAGTAATGTCTCGATAGAGCAAATATTCTTCTGTGTGGCATACCTGGATCTGTCATATATAAGGATACTCACTGCTGCTGCTTCTGATGTTCTTCAGATTATGAAAGAAAAAATAAGGAGTTTCATAATCACATGTTATAAAACCAAGGCAATATCTTAATTGAGATAATTTATTAGTGTTACATAACTAACCACATAGCTTTCAATGTAAATTGCTGAGCTTTGTAACTGTCATAAGCTGGGACTCCTTCCCATAGTTGCTTCAGCTTCTCCACTAGTGGTTGAAGAAAAACATCAATATCTTGACCAAGTGCCTTTGGTCCATGTATCAACAAAGACAACAACCGAAACTCACGCTTCATACAAAATGAAGGTGGAAGATTATAAGGCACCACCATGACAGGCCAACAACTATAGCTAGAGGACTTGATACCACGTGGATTAAACCATCAGTTGCAATTTCATGCCAAACATTATGCTCTTCTTCAGAAAAATTTGACCACTTATTTCGAAACATTTTCCATTGAGGCAAATCAGATGGATGCCTAAATAATCCTATGAAGAGCTTGTTCGGTGGTTCCAAGTCATTTTTTGTGCTATCCATGGTATGGTATACAATCTAACAAGTCTTGGAATCAAAGAAAAATGTCTCAATATTTTCTTGGGTTCTTTACGAAGGCTTCCTCCCTTTCTCATGGTCACTGTGTATCTCGGTTCTCCACATTAAGGATATTTCTCTTTATCTTCATTATCTTTCCAATATAAAACACAATTATTGACACATGCATGAATGGATATGGCTTTCATCCCTAAATCTTTCATCTTACTCTTAATAATTGGATACTTTTCTAGTAATGTATTTCCGCTAGGGAGCCACCTTTTCAACATTAATAAAAGTGCTGTCACACTATTTCCCGACCAACCAAACTGCTTCTTTAAGTTGTGCATCTCCACAATTGTAGAAAGAGTAATCTCAGAACCTTCACAAGATGGGTACAACTTCTTAGTTGATAGTCTCTTATATTCATTATACTTCTCATTGACGTAAGGTTCTTCTTGAACTTTCCCACCACCACCCTTATCATTTACATGAGATACTTCGTTAACCCAATATAAATTATCGATAAAGTCTCCCATTGCAACCCTTCCCCCATCCTCCATATTTTCTTCATCCATGGTTTTTTCTTCAACTTGTTGCCTTGGTGGATCCGTACGAAAATTACTAGAAGGTTGTTCACCATGTAAAGACCATAAAGTATATGACTTTTTAATGCCATTCCTAACTAAATGGTTTTCAACAATTTCTTTTTGAAATCGTAATTTATTTTGACACTTAACATACGAGCAAGGTAATGTTGTCAACCCCACATCACGGTTTTTAATGGCAAATTCAAGAAAAATATTTAACTCCCTTTGTATATACAGGACCTACTCTATTATTTTCGTTCATCCACCCTTTGTTAATTGGTTCCGACATACTGCATCATAAAATGAAATTAAAAAACTTAGAATAGCTTTACTGAGATAATACTAAGCATAAGAGTTGTTCCAGAACATTATTACAAAATTAATAGCAGAAGTAATAGAGACTTGTACTAGTGTATTTGCATGTAAATTTTCTTTTAATTTCATGATGTTACTTAAGTTTTTCTATTGTTGTTATTAGGAATATAAATTGGCCCAACACCAGACTTGTCAATTATGATATTCATTATGCTAACTGGAACTTACTTAGAACTGTCATGTATCTCTCTTTGCAACTTAATTCCATTTGTCACCTTACAGAATGTCTCAACATTATCAATCAATAAACTTATAAATATGGGATATGAAATCTAGCTTAACTTCTGTTATTTGATGTCTGATGAACTGCATGCCTTAATTTGGTTAACTCAATAGAAAAGGGATGGCAACATATATCAGTATATGTTATTAGATTAATATTTTATTTTGGATGTTTAGTGTAGTCCTTGCACATATTCTTAGTTAGATTCATGTATTTCTTAATTTTTCGATCTCATACAAAGAAGGAATATTCATTGGTTTGAAAATAAAGGTTCCGTCTAAAATCCAAATATTCTATACGACCTTCAATAATGTAAAGATGGACAAAATAAGGCTTACTAATTAAGAGGGACATCAATATTTTTGTACTAGTAGCTTTCATTATGTACGTCAAATAAAAATGTTTCTTAGTGTTGAAAGTTGAGTTCTTCGCCTAAAATTTTCAAGTCAGATGATGACATAGGCAAATTTGTAAGTAGAATTTTGAGGTTTCTATGTAGTATACTAATTTTTGGATGCATAGTTTATGTAAACCAATACATTAATGTTCGTACCAATGTGTTCATTTATTAGCATTATTCAATATGCAAACACAAGATGTGAACCTGCCTTTAAGATGTTCGACTTCTCTCGAGCAAATTTCTACGAAATAACTTGTGACGGAAGAGTATAATCAATCCAGACCTGCAAAAAGAACCCTGAAAATAAAAAACTGTGAACTCATGGCAAAGGAAAGAAGAATATCTCTTAATGAAGTAGGTTATTACCTAAATCTATTCACCATAAAACTAGGGTTTTATCTCACCATAAAAGGGGGATTTTTGCTCACCTCAAATAGGGGTTGTTGGCTAGCCGACCTGACGCCGGAAAGGAGTAGGCCTCGTCGGATTTGTCGTCAGAAATAAGAGACCGACGGAGGTCGACAACTGATGGACTCCAGGGACACGCTGACACCTGATGGACTCGCGGGACCGTTGAAGGTCGACGACTAATGGACATACCGACGACTGATGCACTCGTGGGACTCGTCGACGACTAATGGACTCGTAGGACAGACGGAGGTCGACGACTGATGGACTCGCCGACGATTGATGGACTCGCTGGACTAGTCATAGGTCGACGATGATGGAGAATGTAAAGAAAAATTGGTAAGACAGAGAGAGAGAGAGGGGGGGAGAAGAAACGATGATGTATCTAGTAAAATGAGCAAAATTGAGGGGAATTTTGATCGTAAATCTAGTTTTCTCTCCCGCCAGGAATTTTTTGAGTAAGTAAATAAATTTAGGAAAAATATCTATATTGTTTGTAACCGACTATAAGTTATACTAACGGGTTTATATTGTTGGTATTTTGTAACAGGTTATTGCCGTTAGAACTTGTAAACAAGGTCCATTAGAAATTGGCCAAAATGGTGTAGTGGGACGGTACGATTCTCCCGAGATTCGAACTCCTGAATCTTCCCACCTTCGTATCCAAACTTGAAGCTCCCCCATACAAATGCTTCCTCGAGCAGAACATCACGCACTATGCATGTCGTCGATAACCCACAGCTCCCCCGAAACTGTGTGAATGGTGACGCTTCCACCTCAGATTGAGTTTGCTGCAAACCTTGATCTCCTACCTGGCCTTGGACTACTGAAACCAATGTTGCTCCATGAAGCTTTGCCAAACCACCCTCGCCAAAACCAGATCCGTGAAGCAACCCCTACTTGGAGAGCGACCAGCTGTCATGGGACCGACATACTGACCCTCAATCTTTGGATCATCACCATTTGTCGCTTTATCTCGACGAACCGAATCCTCTGTAATTCTTAAAGTATCTCGAAGTCCCTCCTCAGCAAGTTTTAGATAATCCAACTCCTGTCGAATACCCCTCGAGCCTCTATCTGATGTCTGTGGCCTGCCTGTACAACTCAGCAGCTTGATCCTGTACATGCCACAACATAAATCTCCTTGAGCCAGCTGTTGGGAACCCTTCATAAGCATCCAATCTTTGTCCCCAAACAAACTGTGTTAGCCATTATTCGTCAGCCTCGCTATCGAAATAAGTTGTAGTACAAACTCGATACATGTCACACATCCTTGAGAACAAGCTTCTCACCAAGCTCCGTTGTCAAGTGTACATCACTGATGCCTAAAACTGTACCCATCCCTTTGTTGCCCATCTTCACACGTCCAAACCTGCGATCATGGTATGACGTAAAGATCCTCCTATATGGAGCGGTGTGATACGATGCTCCCCGTGTCTATAACCCAATCGCCATCATAATACATGCCATAAGGTTCCTCTATATCGGTTGCTGCGATAATGAGATCTCCCATAGCCGTGAGATCCTCCTGATCATCATTGCCTTTGTCCTTTTCAGCTTTAAGTTTCATGCAGTTCCTCTTAATATGACCCATTTTGCCATAGTGATATCAACCCTCCTTGTGGTCCACAGTCGCAAGATCTCGAGAACTCCTCCCCGTCCTCGCCTGTGACTTGGGTCTTCCCTTCTCGTAGGAAGCCACCAGAGCGGACTCCTGCGGCGATTCCACTTGCTTACGTCAGTTCTCCTCTTTCAACAAGCAGCTTTTGTCTGCCTCCATCGTGACAACTCCACCAGGCGTAGAGTTGCTCAACGACACCACCAACATCTTCCAGCTTTCCGGAAGAGAACTCAAAAGCAAAATGGCCTGAAGCTCATCATCAATCACCATCTTTATCGCAGATAGCTGATTGATAATACCCTGAACCTCGTTCAGATATTGTGCCACTAGGGCACCTTCCGTGTACTTTGAGTTGACGAGCTGGTGAATCAAAAATGCCTTGTTACCAGCCGTCTTTCTTTCGTACAGCGAATGCAGCTTCTCCCATAATGCTTTTGCCAAACTTTTCATGGACAAGTGGTGAAACACTGAGTCGTCCAGCCATTGGCGGATGAATCCAACGACCTTCTGATCCATTCATTTCTAGTCTTCAACAGCTTTATCCGATGGCTTAGCGTTGTCGCCCTCTATCGTACCATGCAACTCCTTGCACCAGAGTAGATCCTCCATTCTTGGCTTCTAAATTTTCTAATTCCCCCTGTGTGGGTGATTATACGAGTGTTCATCTGCTCCATAGACATAGTCGCCAGAACCAAAATCAGTAGCTCTGATACCAGATATTGGGAATCGGACATGCCCTACAAGTATTATGACATCGTGTCTGAGCGTATCCGCAGCAAAAAAATTAGGCCAACCCATCTGAGATAACCAACCCCTGTGTAACGAATACCAAGCACATATAAAGATAAATATATGGCGGTAACTACGTCACCTGGACAAATCTTAACCTTTATAACTCAGGTAAAATTACAAGATTGACAGAATCAATATTGAATCCTTTGTCCTAATAGATTCAAACCCCTCACCACACTCAAGAAGAAAAGAACGAGATTATAATTGAAATCACTCACCAACTCGTAGCAATCTTCCTGAACGAAGGTGACGACTCCTTGATCAGATCTCTTTCTTCCTTCTGTCTTGGATGACAAAGTCCTAATAGCAAAGCACAAACTTTCACTTAGATTTTCTGTGGACGAGCACTCCGAATCTCTAACTTGTGATATGATTTGTGCCTCTACCCCCTCCTATTTTTATTGGATGGAAAATCCTATTTTAGATTATAATAGGATTTTCTAAATAGAAAACCTTAAAATAAAAATCATATTCAACCTAAAATAGCCCAACACTAATTATGGACGTCCAAATATGGTCAAATTAAATATTTGATACAAATTTAAAATCTAATCAAATCTTACATTTAATATAGATTTTTAAATTATATTAAATCAAATCTTTGACCATATTTGGGATCCAAAATTTATCAAATCTAGACTGGACCCCAGCACTTTAAACTTTATTTTTGAAATATGATTGGTTACATCTTGACATATTCAAATTATCTTTACAGAAAAATATTTAAAGCATTGCTTCTGTTGAAATAAACTGTCAATTAATATAGTTTATACAATATTATCTTAATATATTATTATCTTCATGAGTTGCTATTCTTAGTAACTATCTGCATGAGTTGTTTTATTGTTTAGTTTGTTAGGGTCAGCTTAGATTAAGATGGCTTTATCCCTTTTAAAATTTATAATTTTACTAGATGCTTGTTCTTTGATATTTTTATGTGTACTCATCTATGAGTGCAAAAGAAACAAGCAGTCCCTTTTTCTTGCTATACTTTCATTATGTCATTATTATCATGCCTTTCATCTGCTAGAAGGCTGGATTATGTTGGAGAAGTTATAATTCTTATTAGTTTTGCATAAGCTGAGATATTTGCTTTCTTTAGTTTAGTACGACCAAAATGGGTTCATACAAGACATGTAGTGTGTTGCATGCCCAAGGGAACCAATCGCCTACGAATTAATTTTGTAGATCATAGCGGGTTATTGGTACCCCAAAGGCAAAATTGACAATCATATATTGATAATACTTTAGAATTTCTAATTAGAAAGTTGATGTCTAATTTTTCTATAAACTATCATAGACCTGAAGTTCTATATATAAATAACTTTTAAACATATTTAGAAAATATATGACACAAAAATAATACAAAATTTTCTTCCTCCCTAGATGTTAAACCTTACCAACTTGGAATTCTCTGCCATAGTAGTTAACGAAAATAATTCTCTCTCTTAGAAGTTAGATGCTAAGCTTCACATCAACTCCCTTGACCTGGTACGCACACTGTATACACCTACAAAATAGAAGCCAATTAATCTTGGAGATAAGGCTAAAGCGACGATCTTGTGTCAAAATCTTCATGCAGATTTGAAGAATGATTATCTCACTATAGAAGATCAAAAAAATTTGTGGGAATCCCTGAAGGATAGATATGACCACCAGAAAGCAGTTATCCTCCCAACAGTGAGGAATAAATGGATCAATCTTCTGTTCCAGGATTTCAAGACATTATTCGAATACTATGTTCAACATTGGATCAAGTCTTAAGTTGTATAAAGAACCGGTTACAAAGGAGCAAATGATAGAAAAATCCTATCAACATTTTATGCCACAAATATACTGTTGCAACAACGGTATAAACAACAACATTATTCTAAAATTTCAGAACTCCATCTCTATGCTGTTAATTGTTGAAAAAAAAAACAAGATTCTTATAAAAAATCATAATACTAGGCTTACTAGAACACTAGCATTCCCCGAAATGAATACCAGTTATAGTTATTCTAGAGGAAATGACAGAGGCAAAGATCATTCTCGAAACTCCTGTAGAGGCGGTTATAGAGGAAGAGGGAAGTGTGGTCACTCTAGCAATGGTTGACATAATGAACAATGAAAAAAATAGAAAAAGCATTCTCCAACCAAAGATCTAGAAAATGAGAATAATAAAGGACCAAGAGATACATGCTTCAAGTGTAGGTGTGAAGGTCATTGTTTCCGCACCTGTCGTGTATCCAAAGAAGTGGTGGCTAAATACCAAAAAACCTAGAAGCTTGAAAGAAATATTATCCTTAATATGGACTTCTACTACCACATTTCTAGATGAGGGTATTTTAGTTATTTTGTATATTTTATTTTTGGTGAATTAATATTTAATTATAATGTGCTATTTATTTAAATTATGCTTGTACTGTTTATTTATAGTTAGTGGGCTAGCCTATTATTTAGACTTGACACTAGTGAACCCAAATAGACTTGTCATGACAACAATTGAACCCAACATGGACTAGGTCCAATAGACCCATTCCCTCTAGTTAATTAGAAGGATAGCTTAATTGGCATTAGTTTATAGACTTTACAAAATAGTCCTTCTTAATTATTCCTCATAATTAGCATGTAGGGGTATAATGGACATTGGTTGTTACTTGGGGGAAGGGAAAGGAAGGGGCCGGCCATATGAAGAGCCTTTCTCTCTCCTCTTCTCATTCTCTCCATTCATTTTAGATCTTCAATTTTTTAGATCCCCAATTTACTTTATCCCTCCATTAATTTTAACCTAATTTCTTTTATTCCTCTCAATTTCTTCAAGCAAGGAGCATTGGAGCTTGGATTTTCAAGGAGCACTTGGAGGGGGAACTTCTGGCAAGGAGCTTGTGTCCGGATTTTGTCAATTTAAGCAATTCATTGGAAACCCATCTCCTAATAGATAAATTCTGAATCTAACCCTTAAATTAGACTATAATTCATGCAATTAACTACTAGGAATCATCCCTTGGCTTAGGTCTACCCATAGAATCAAGAATTATGTCCATATGACTTGTATTGTGGAAGTTACATGGTAATTTGTGTCAAAATAGGAGAAATTACAGGATTGACACATCAATTATGTGTCATGAGACCAATTAGATCTAATTAGACTTAGATCGGGATTGTGGGACTAGCTACGTGTCCGTAATTGGATACGAGTAGGTCGTATCACGATACAATGTGATACTTTACGATATGAAGCTCATTTTTTTTGGGGGGGGGGGGGGGGTTGTGCAATTCTTTTTAATTCCTATTGTAACCAGTTCTAATAGCTATTATTATATGTAATTGATTTGTGTGTATGATCATCATGGAGAATTCTGAGTTTTGACACTTGGGATGGATATGTATCATGAGTATCATATTGATACACTTAAGTTATTTGATGAAATGGGTATTGGTGTATGTAGGTAGGGTGTCAGCCCAAGCAAATTATTATGTTATATATATATATATATATATATATATATATATATATATATATATATATATATATATATATATATATATATATATATAAGTGTCTGTGTTTGTGGTTCAGTTGTGTGAGTGTGTGTGCTATTAGTAAAGGGAGTTGGCTGACAGTGTATGTAAGTGTCTGTGTGTGGGGTAGTGGTGTTATTGTGGGCAGTCGTGTGTGTATGTTTTAGTTACTGCCTTGAGAACTTGCTCGAGCAGTTAGTAAAGTTAAGAGGGGAGGGGTGTAGTGCAGTATTCGATTACGGTGAATGAGTGTTGTGTTGTGCTGTGCTATATGTATCAAATTTGATAAATGTACAACAAGGCATGCTTGGCGTATAGTAGTGGTCATGTGGGGGTGTGACTTCGGTGCCATACTATTATGGCATTACTAATGCTCGAGAAAGGAGTATGGCTATTTGGTTTGAGGCTTGAGTAGTAGGTATGCCCTGCACTTTGATCAAGTGTATGTACATACCTGATCAGAAATAGAATATGAACTGGGAAATGTTATAGGCTTGAAAGATTGAAGGCGGAGTGATTGATACTAAGTATCAGTGGCTTGGAGTATCAGGTAGTGCACACTTGAGTTCATACCTGGCACTAAGGAAGGAAGGAAGGATGAGGTTGCAAGCTTGGGTAAGTTAGGTTTCAGGCAAGAGAAGTTTAGTAGCAACAACAGTTGCAAATGGGGTTACCTTTCAGTTGAGGTTTGATATCTTAAGTATCAGATTGTAGCAACATCAGTTTCTGCAAACCGATGTAGAGTATTAGTTATCGTTTTAGAAAATAGGTGTTTGGTGAAGTGCTTAAACACCGTCGTATGTACAAAATTGCAAGTGACTGTATATATGAAGAAGATATTGCAAGAAAAGGAACTGCTGTGCAATGCAGCACAAAGATTTAGAACAGGTATCAGGTGAAGTGATGGTGTTTCAGTTGTAGGTCAGTTGTAATGGTTAAAGGGGTTATTGCAAGGGATTAAGTAATGGCAGATGTTTGGGGTGTCTAAGTACATGTATTAGTGTTATTGATACTAAGTTAATTATTATACTAAGGTTTTACTAAATACTCAGACTTAGCTAATGTCTTCATAGGTTATATATATATATATATATATATATATATATATATATATATATATATATATATATATATATATATATATATATATATATATATAGTTTTTTGACTGGCGGTTAAAGCTCGGAGCTACTCTGGATATTATTCCTCCAGCAATTCATGAACAATTCTCTCAGTGGATTTTATCTTATCCACCATGCCAGGATGATCATCTTTTTTTTTTTGGGGGGGGGGGGGAGAGTACATTATATTTTTAAGTACAATTCCAGATCCCATATATATTCCGTTGGACTATTAATTACGAATTAAATTCCAACAATATTCCTATCCTGTCACGAAAATTCCTTGTAAAATGGTGGCAAAGGATTGATGAGAAAGAGAAATTGATGGAAAATCGCAAGTAATAAAATTGGCAATAGCTTTATCAATATTATTGTTTGTACGGCAAACCGTAGCAAACATGAGCATTCGATGCATCTGATCACAAATCTGTTTATCAGAACATCCATCTATGTTCCATTCATAGATGTTTCCCCCACTGTAATTATTTTGAATGATATTTTCATTCTCTTCATAAAATATCCATTGGTCTTGCACGTTTATAATAGTATTTTTGAAGATTAGGCTTCTTGTGTTGCTGCTGCATAGGCAGAATCGTACTAGAAGTTTGTTTTATAGTATCATCATTATCTTCAAAAGAATTTTGAATAGCATGTATCTGAATAGGATCTAATTGATCATCAGAATGCTGAGAATAGTTTTGACTGGATTCAATATCTGAATCATCAGCTACGGAAGAATTTTGGTCAAGAACCGCAATAGTGTTCTGAGAAAAACTTTTGCTCTTTTCCTTAGTGAAATATTTGTCACTTAAGGTAGTAGCCTGAAGCTTCTTAATTAAGCTTTTAATATCTTTCTCAGTAACATCTGGAGATGATAATTTAAAACTGCTAGTATCACTAGTAGGTTTTATAGGTATATTGCTTACCTTTTTAGGGGTAGAAGCTTTTGGTATAGGTTTTGGTAATTTAAGAATAGAGTTGACCAGGGCAGTTTCCATTTGAACCAATTGAGAACCAATGGTTTGAATGTAAGCATTTGTATAGTTATTTTGCTTCACAATTTTTTGAAGCTCTTTTATTTGTTCTTCCTTATGATCGATAGTTCGAATAAAGGAAATGACATTAACCTTTTCAGAATTAACCAAAATCTTTAGGGATTCATTTGGTGGATATAAAGCACGAACATGTTTTCCCGTATCAGTGATCCAATTTTTATAACCCTCTTCTAGCATGTTGATGCTAGTGAGTTCTTGGTTGATATAGTTCTCAACAAACCATTTATTAAACAATTTAATTTTATTTATCTCTTTGAGATGAGCATAGTATTTATCTTTGAATTTATACCTTTGATTAAGGGTATAATTCTTTTCGAACCAGGCTTTGAATTGGATTTCTTCATCATAAGCCTCGACAATAATTTTTCGAACATTCTTGTCTTGAGTCCAATCCCAATAATTAGGATCGTCAGTAGGATTGTTATTAGTTAAAGTTATGATATTTAGAGAATGAGTGCCAAAACTAGCATCAGAAGAATAAACAGTATCAACAAGATCAATCCATTCTGTTTTATATTCTGGTTTGGCAATATTATTTTTTATTTTTATATATTTAATTTCATCTTCTCAGATGTCTGAGAAGAGTTTTCTCCCTTTTCAGTAACCGAAGGGGATCGAAAACTAGAGGATAAAATTCTAGCTTTAATTTGTGGAGTAAATCTAACTTCCATATCTCCATCTGGAGTTTGAATTATCTGATCTAACTCAGTATCCATTATGGGTCTAGACGGAATAGCCTGATTTAAAACCCATCTATCAAGAAATTGAATTTCATTCCATTTGATAATTTTATTAGCAGCAATATTCGATGTTAACAAATTTGTTTCGATCAAAGTAGTCTTACCAGGTTTGGTAAGATGTCTAGCTTTTGGAGCTAAAGTAGACAATACTTTAAAGTGAATTCGATATAGAATAGCAATGGTTTCAGAACCTTGCTTGAAGTTATAACTGTAAGTCTTCAGATTAAAAGTTACTGCATCCAGTAAATTTGTATCTGTAAGAGATAGGCTTAAATTGGGATAAACGTTAAAGTAAACTGGTCCATGACAAAGACTAGTCTGCATAACGCCCATAAGAGATGGTTGCCAGTCAAGACATCTAGCATCTCTTAGAGAGGATATAAATGAAGCATTTAAACCCTGAAGGGTAAGTGGTTTCAATGCAACTTGAATTAATCCAATATGGATAAAGTTATAAGCATTATTCCCTATATAGGGTTCAAGGTCTTCTTCAGAAAGAAATCTGATGGAATGCTCAGTATCATTAACCTGAACGGTCCTTTCTATAGTTTTTATTGCAATTGATGACTTGAAATCAAGCCAACCAATTTTATATATATCCTTTGGCTTAACGCCTGGGATAGTCCATTTATTGAGTTCCTCCAGATCTGAAGGAAACTCGCTCAATTGAGCATTTTTTTATAGATTTGTCCTTTAACAGGGTCTTTTTGTTGTCCCCAATGGACAAAGGATTACTCATCCAAAGATGAAGTAAGAGGGTCTTCTACTCACTGTTCCTGAAAGTGTTAGTAAACATAATAAAAGGAAAATACCATTAATATTACTATGTTACGGATAAATAAATTTTTAAGAAGTAAAACATAAAAGATTTTAGAATGCCTTCATAGTTAACCTGGTCATAGTTACGACTGTCAATGACTTTTACGGCTGAAACAGCCTGCCCGGCCAACATAGCCAACGCGACAAGGTGTCGTAAGAACTAGACCTTGATTATTCCTAGAAGTAGTCATTCTAAAATTTAAACGAATTACTAGATATAAATTTCTTTATCTATATCATAGTGAATATCAATAGTATTAATTAATAATTAATAAACTAACAACATTTCAGAGAACAGAGAGTAGAATCACCTCAGCTTTGAGCCTTCATGGCTCTGATACCAAAATTCAGAGTTGTAAGGAGGAGATCGTTTAGACAAAATTCTGAAAGATTTTATTGATATTACTAGATCACTATAAGTACTCGCTATAAGTTACAAAGAGATTGCAAGAAGAAGAAGATTACAGTAGATGAAAAATAGCACACCCAAAGCAATGGGGGACTCCCCCTATTTATGCAAAATAAATGCTTCAAAATAAAGTAACCAGAGGCCAGCTGCCATCGCACTTAGAGAAAGGAAATGCCACCTGTTATCCACCAAAGGCTGTCTGCAAAAAGAAAGATTCGCTTTTGCTTTTGCTTTTGCTTTTGGGGAAAAGATAAAGTTGTCCGTCCACTAAGTAAAGAAGATGCTGCCAAATAGTCTGGTGCAGTCACCAACATGCAACAGTTAAGTGGATAATCCACTATGAAAAGTTGCAAAGACCATCCTCAGTGCATGTGATAAAAGGAGGATGGGGCCCACCTATATCAATCAAAGTTTGTCGTCATTGATAGGGTCAATAATGGCCTGATAGAAATCATCAGCTGAATGTCTTTCAGATTCGTATCTGAAGTGGTGCTGGAAATGTCCATGTCAAAATTAGCATCGAACTGTGCTTTTAAGAACTGAAGGCACTTCTTCTTTAATTCTTCTGCAGAAATCTTAGGATTCTTCCTGATTAGGGAATCCTTAAGTCTGGTGATCGAATTATCACCAAAAAGTTCATTTTGGACCTTTTTTCCATCTTGGATTCATTGTCTTTGATGGATGCCCTAATTTCCATTAATTTCTCTTTCTCATCAATCCTTTGCCACCATTTCACAAGGAATTTTCGTGACAGGATAGGAATATTGTTGGAATTTAATTCGCAATTAATAGTCCAACGGAATATATATGGGATCTAGAATTGTACATAAAAATATAATGTACTCTCCCCCCAAAAAGATGATCATCCTGGCATGGTGGATAAGATAAAATCTACTGAGAGAATTGTTCTTGAATTGCTGGAGGAATAATATCCAGAGTAGCTCCGAGCTTTAACCACCAGTCAAAAAACCAGGAGGGTATCTCGTTCTGAAGAATTTCAGGACAGATACGGATAAACCAAGAATAGCTCCTCTGAGAATTTTCATAGTATAAAAAGTTATAGAATGCCTGCACATAATCCCAATAATTATAGCTGTAGACAACCACCTTATCCTTGGAGAGCTGCTGTTCTCTGTTAGGGTGAAGCCCCCAAGTTTGTGGAGTAAGGATATTTTTAAAGATCACTTTGCTATAAGCCGTCTCCAAAGAGTTTGGTCTAGCAGAATGCTCAATAGTGATAGATTTGTGGTGATTAAAATACCTTCATAAATAGTCACAGGTCTTCCCAGAACTGGGATAAAGCTGTTTTCAAGATATCGTTTATGAAGTTTCCATGGATCCTTCATAAGAGGAATATCACTTTTTTCAAGCTTAATGATTTCCTCAGAACTTGATTTTTCAAAGAAGATGGACTCAACTTCTATTGCTTCTCTGTAAGATTTGTTATTAGCATCAGCAATATCTGTTGGCTGCTTTTCCTTGGCCGCTGAGCTGGATCCAGCTTCAGTGAGGGGTGGCTTCTGGACAATGATCTTCTGGAAGCCGAACGAGCCCTGGGGACATAATGTCCCTTTGGACTTGCCTTTGCCTCGAGAGCTAGTTGATATTTTTTTGCAAAAATTCACGAGTTAGAAAATCAGGAAGAGAATTATTTTTGCCTTTAATAAATTCAATGTCAAAATCGAATATAGCAAGTTCAGCTTACCATCTAGCAAAAAATTGCTTAGAGGCAAGATTCTTAACATCTTTTTGTAATATAGATTTTGCAGAACTGCAATCTATACTGTGTTTGATGATAAACAAAAGAAATTGAGAGTATGTTTATACGAAACCCTTTCTTTGTTTACAAACAAGAAAAAGAAGTAAAATTAATCCTATACGAGGATGTTAAGTACAAAAAATGATTCTGGGAAAAAATTGCTATAGGAGTCTGATCTGCGGTCGATCACTTTATCCCTTGGACCACACGATGACGAAGAAGTGCTGTAGAAGAAGAAGGAGCTTCAAAGATTGCAGGAGGGATTGAACTATCGTTGCCAAAGTCGTCAATCAACACTCTCTATATGTGCTCTTTCTCTGATCTCCACCCTGTCTCCTATGACCGAAAGTCTCTATTTATAGAGCTCGGTCACAGTAACTGACCAGTCGGCGTAGAAGCCAATTAGTGGAGAGAGTTGCACCTTTTACGCGGCGGTTATAATAACTGCTACCCACGTCTGAATGATCTCCTGAATCCGCGTATGACGCGTGTCCCATTATGAGGTAATACGTATAATCGCTCATCGAAGATCACGGCATGTAAGCCACGTAGGTAACTGCCCCTCACGTAGAGATGGTTGGCATAAAAGCCAAATAACTGTCTCGTTGGCGTAAAAGCCAAATAGCTGTCTTGTTGGCGTAAAAGCCAAGTAGTTGCATAATAGGTAACCAGCGTAAAGATAGCCAATTATTCTTCCTTGACTGAGGTCTCGAGCGTATTCTGGGCCAAATAGCCTTATCACGTACCTTTGCAAATATAGCCAGAGTTGGCATATTTCGAGGAGATAGCATACAACGTACTCCTATAGTTGAAAATAGCCTGGTTGGCGTAACATATGGTGATGTGAGCATATTAGCCCTAATTTTAGCTCCCCTAGTAATTGAAAATAGAATAAAATCTTGTGCATTAAATGCAGAGATCTGCCCCCACCTTGCGCATTAACTGCAGAAATATGCCTCGAGTTTTGTACGAAGAACAGCTTTTGACGTGGTGTCTGATTTCGTCTTATCTTGAGCGTAAAGGCTCATTTCTGCCTATGTAAAATAGGCAGAGTATTCCTTGAGTGCGTAAAAATGACTTGTATCAAGGATATGTCACTAAACGACAACCTGGACCTCTGTGCAGAATCATCATTACAGCCGTCCTCTCGATCGTCGTGCAGTACTCTTTGTCAGGAGTCAGGTTTACTGTTTTGTCTGACAGGTTCATTCAAGGAATACAAAGAGTTCCTCGTACAACTTCACGCTGCATTAAAAGCAGACATAGTTTACGCCGGAGTGTAGCAACCTTTTTACGCCAAAACAGCCTGGAAGTGCTGCCTTACGCGGGTTGTTTTGGAGCTTTGTTCTACGCTGGATAGCGTTGAAGTTCTGTTGTACGCCAATAGCTCTGAAGTCATATTTTACGCCACACAGCGCTGGAGCTCTGTTTTACGCGGGCTTCATGAATGTTGGGGGTTTTACGCGTATAATTCTCCAGCCTATTTTTCATGCTTCTACATATACGAAGTAAGAATTTCTTATTTAATAAATCATCTTGAAATTTATGAATGCATTTGATAATAGAAAGAAGTTCTTTCTTTATCGTAGAGTAGTTAATTTGAGTATCGTCCCATTTACCAGAATGATATCTAACAAGGATAGCATGATCTTTGTTTTTGGGATCTACTTGTTTGAGTATGCCACCATAACCAATATTACTGGCATCAGTCTCAACAACTTTAAACCAGTCAGGGTTGGCAAGGTGTAAGCAAGGTAGGCATTTAACCTTTTGCTTAATAAGCTGGACAGCTTTAGTGTGGTTGATACTCCAAGGAGTAGGGTTTTTCTTCAACCTTTGATATAGAATTTTTGTATCTATAGCAATGTTTTTATAGAAATCAGAAACATAATTTAAAGCACCTAGAAATCTCTGAAGTTGCTTTATATCAGTAATTTCATCAGGAAATTTCGAAGCAAATTCGATACTCTTGTCAATGGGTATAATAGTGTTATTAACGATGTTATGTCCAAGAAATCTTATTTTTGTCTGAAATAACTTCATTTTAGGGGCATAAATAACAAGACCATTTTTTATAGCTAAATGTTTAAAAACATTCAGATGCTTAAATGCTCTTCAATTGTATTAGAGAATATAAGAATGTCATCAATATAAGAGAGAATAAAGTTAGAATATTGAATAAATATCTCATTCATAATATTCTAAAATTTGAAAGGAGTATTTTTTAAACCAAATGACATAACATTCCACTCATAGTGTCCAAATAGAACTGTGAATGCAGTTTTGTATTTATCTTTTTCTTCGATTTGAATCTGCCAGTAACCTGACTTCAAATCAAATTTAGAGAATATTTTTGCATTAACAATTTTGTTAAGCAAATCTCTTTTATTGGGAATAGGATAGCGTATCCATTTAAGGACTTTGTTAAGAGGTTTGTAGTTAATAACTAACCGTGGAACACCTCTTTCTTTTTCAGCATTATTATTAACATAAAATACTGTACAGCTCCATGGAGAGTATGATTTCCTAATGAGTTTTTTTATTGAGAAGATCATTGATCTCTTTTTTGCATAATTCAAGGTAATTATTGTTCATTTGACAAGGTCAAGCCTTTGTCGGAACATCTCTTTCATTGAAGGATTCTTCTAATGGAAGAGAAACAATATGATGCTTTATATCCCAAAAAGCATTAGGGATATTGCTACAAGTTTGACGAACAAATTCATCATTAACTTGTTTTATTTTATTTTTGATTTCATATTTTTTAAGCTGCTCTTTAATAGATAGCTGAATTTTTTTTTCTTTGATAAAGTTTATCTGATTATTTTTCAGATCAACTTCTTTTATTTCATTAAGAATTTTTACCACATGATTTGTGATAAATTCAAAGGTAATATTCTTTCCCTTGTAACAAGTGGAAATTCCTTGTTTATTAATTTCCTTTATTGGCATAAGTTTTTCTAGAAAAGGAGTTCCTAGAATAACATGTTGTGATATTTCTTTTACAACAATAAAATGTAAGGGAATACATGCATCATTTTTACAGATATGAACATCTGTAACCTTAAAAGGTATTGTAAGAGCTTTGTTATTCGCAACACTCAAAGTTTGAGTAGTGCGTTCACAATATTTTAATGGAATAATCCCTTCCTTGACACAGTTTAAATATGTACCACTGTCAACTAGGGCAATAAGATTATAAATTAATGATTCATTATTTATAATTAGATTAATTTTTATGTACCATTTATGAGTAATAAAAAGATCTATTTTAGATAAAAAGGAATGATCAATAGATTTTCCTTTGTCTGGTATAACAACAGATTGAACCTGTTGATTTGATATGTTATCCTCATCATCCTCGTTTTTACTATCGATTAAACGGGAATGTTCGATCATTTGTTTTTTGAGAATAATCTCATTGTAGGATTTAACATCCTGTTCAATGAGAGCAAGTCTTTGCTGAGTTATTTCGTCGTTAGACTTTAACTCTTTGACTTCATTCTTCAGAGTTTTTAATTCTCTTTGAAGGTCGTTTATAGAGACAGTCTTAGGATTAGTTCCTTTTCTTCGGGCTAAGACTTCTGTCATAGTATATGGAACGAAACTCGAAGAAGTTTCTTTAGTATCATCTTGTAAAATCTCAATAATTCTTGCTTTCACATTTTGGCTAATAGTATCAGTCAAAAGTGATTCGAGAATTTCTTTTTTATCTTGACTGGTCAATACATTGATAGAAAGACCATTCATTTCGATAATAGATTTGTAATAGTCGGCTTTAATGTTTATGGTACATACTTTGCAATCGCAATCAGTACCACAGTCACTAGCAGAATTTATAGACTCATCACTTGATGAATCAGATTCATAATCAGAATTGATTATGATCTTTAATAGAGTCTTTTTTAACCCTTCGTCTTCGATCATATCAATCTTTTGTTTAGTATTACATATGTTCGAATAATGGCCTAATTTGCCACATTTAAAGCATTTAACTTTTTTATTCGAACTAGTATTCTTAGAAAACTTCTTTCTGGTAGGGAATCATTTTCTTTCATTAGAAAAATCTTTAGGATAATTTCTTTTAGAAGAATAACTCTTCTTTTTGTAAGATTTTTCTTTAAAGAATTTTCTTTTAGTATCAGGCGGAGGTTTGATAGTTTCCATAGCAAATTGACTACAGAATTCTCCCAATTGTTTTCTCTCAGATAACCTTTGAGATTTTAATTGATTACGTAATTTAAGGTCATTACAAAGGGATAACCCTTCTTGTATACAGGCATTAACAAGGTTACCATAAGTGAAATCACTATATGGTATAATGCCATCATTATTATTGCGTATTTGCTGTCTAACCTTTTATGCAAACAGATTAGGTAGACCATCAATAAATTTGGATTTCCAGTGTGCATCATTTGCATCACTTAACTGTATTACTCTATTTAGAAAAGTATCTTTATATCATCTAAAATGAGTAAGAGTATGACAATGAAGATTTTGGAGTAAAGTCCTGGTGCGTTCACCATTATCAGAGACTAAACCCGTAAAGTGATCACAAATAGTGCTGATCAGAGTGATAACACTATCTTTAATTTCTTTATTATTTTCAATTTTGACAGCATTAGCAATAACTGCTTTCTTCTCATGTGATAAATATGTATTTATATATATATATATATATATATATATATATATATATATATATATATATATATATATATATATATATATATATATATATATATATATATATATATATATATATATATAGTAATATTAGCTAGTTAGCTAATATTGTTAGGAAAATAACTTAGAAACCCAATCGAGACCTAGTATTCACTAGAATAGACTTATAATCAACCTAGAAGCTAGGAATTGACCTAGTATTGGCCTAGAAAGCATGTATTGATGCATTTTACTCATTATCACCTATATTACACCCAAAGTGACATGATTTTCATATATAGGGTTGTGTGACACCAGTTTGGGCATCGAGATACACCCTTTGCTCAGGATCAGAGCCGAGTATATTTCTCTGTTAGTTTTTATTTTATGATACTATATATATCACATGTTCTAGAACTGTGTACTTGATTTCAACACAGTGGTTACACGGACTGGTACTATATGGATCCCGTCAGAAGATGTTATTCTCTTACTGTGTTCAGCGAGGACTCCTTCACATGTATTTTATCATGTGTATCGGGTATTGATTATCATGTACTTCGTGTTCACACACTGTCTCGTGTATAGTGTGCCCATATTACTCGTGTTCGTAATGTGTCATGATCGGATCCATGAGTATTGGTTGGGGATAGGAGAGTAGAAGTTGGTTATTTGATCAAACCCTATTTACCTCATATATGTCGATTATACACCCCACGTATAATCGAGTTACCTTATTTACCTCATGTTCAACCTAAGCCGGTCATATAACAAACTTGTACTCTAAGGCATATTAGCTAGTATTACCTATTTCCATTACTTGTAGTTATTTCTTATTGCATGTTCTTCTTCCAGTACTTTAAATTCTTATTCTAGTTTATTTCCATTTCTTAGTTGCTAGTTCATCTTGTATTCTTTTTTATTACTTGTCATATATTGTCACGCCCCAGTCCCAAAATATCGAGGGACTAGACACGTGGCAATGGCCAGCAGTACACACCGATGGACATCCCAATTTAATGGATCCATCGGGCATACTTAAGCTGTAATATAGGTCTACAACAATAAGTCAAAATACTAATCTCATCCACACACAGAATAATAAGAACATCAGCAAAATAAAGAAAGTACATCAAAGTCCAGTCTCAGCAGAGTATGTCGGGGAACAACCCGATAAGAGTCTAAAATACTGGTTCATCAGACCAGAACAAAAGAGTCCAAAATAATGTATCTGAAGAGTACAAACATCATAAGCTCATGAAAAGTCTTCAGCCATCACCTCTGCTTCTATGTTAGGTTCTCCTTCAGCAACAGCTTCTGGTACATCTTCAGCTCCTGTCCCGTAAACCTCGGGATAATGTTCTTCTGCTAAACCTGGAGACATCATCCGGATCCAGGTCCTCAGGGGACATAGCAAGGTACAAATAATACAAACCAAATAAATGCAGTGAAATAGTAAAATGAAATAAGCAGGGTAACTACATAACCATCTATGTGAAAATGCAACTGAGAGCAACACTAGTACTCAGGCTGAGACTGCTACAAGCTCTGTGTCGGGGAGCCGGTAGCAACAATATCTAGTAGTGGTCTAGCTCTGCTCGAGAGTCTACAACCTCACAATAGTAGTATATATATATAGAACAGCCTGTAGCCTGTGTGTCTCTCCCTACCCAATGTAACCACACGTCTCATGTCCATGTCACGTGAGATCAGAGCTAATGCAACAGTCATAATCTAAGAGTATAATAACTATGTCCATCCTGTATCCTATACAGAATCACCTTGAATATCTCAGGAAGATTCTGTCAATGTATGGTGTCAAGTGTCCTAGGTTATAGTGTACTTGATAAACAAGCACGAGAATATAAAGGGTTTCGAATATCCATCACTAAATGACGTACACAACTCCGCGTACGGGATTGGCACCCGACTGTAATCGGACACTAAGTATGTCATACGGTCCTAGGTTATAGCATGTACAATAGTCACAGAAAATAAAGCAAGAGAACTAAATAAACTAATAAACTACAATTTATGGCAAGGTACACTTGCCTGGGATTGGAATACCAGTAGCGGTCCCTGAAACAGTGGGTTTAGCAATAACTCCTCCAAAAGCTGAAATGAACATTACCAATAGTCTCAGAACATAGAAAATAGCTAGAAATGCCTGTCCTTAAGTCCAGTTTGGACACAAGGGCAAAAACGACATTTCTGGGCCAAAGCGGGTCCAAATGTGGGCTGCTTTGCACCGAAAACCGGGTCAGGGTCAAAGGTTTCCAAATCAGTCCAACTTAATGTCAACAAGTCAGGAACGTTGATACGAACCCAACGGATCTTTCAGAATTGGATTTCGATGAGCCGTTCTCAAAATCACCTGTCAGGTGGAGTCTGTGGGGCCCACGACACGCGAATTTTCCAACGTTCTCAGAATCTAACCAAACTTGACCCACAGGACCAGCGTATTGCTACGAGTCCGATGGCGCAAGTTTCGTCTCGATCCGACGTGTTTACACTAAGTTACAGCTAAATACAGAAAAGTCGGATACGGGGCGTTGTCTACGGATACGCACTAATTTCGGTGTGCACGCACATCCGAATCAGCTTCTGCGAAATCCCGCACGTCCGTATCAACGACCCACACGTATCGGTGAAGACCGCACGTGACCAAGTCGTCCCGTTTGGCGGGGCGTACTCGATTCCGGGGTAAAACAGGGCTAAGTTTTTCCTGTTTTTGGATCGCGGTTCGCGATCACCACAGGTCGCGATGCCCCGAGCGGGTTGCACGGGCACCGAGGGGGTCATACAGGCTACGCAATGAAATTTACGAAATATGAAACAGAGCTACGAGTCAAAAGTTATGGGTACCTGAACAGGGCCTGAAAACCAAGTACAAATCGTGTCCGACACGCGTCTGAACTAGGGCTGTGTCCTGTTCTGTGAATCCTGTGTCCGATCGTGTCCAGGCTCGTACTCGCATTCTGGATCGTGTCCGTGTCTGCCGGAGTCATCCTGGGGTGCGGGCGAAGACGGCGCCGGTCCTGGGTGGTCGTCGACAGTCTGGGTGGCCGGATCAGCGCCGGAGTCGGTGGAAACACCGGTGTCGGGCTCGCTGGAAGTTTCGGTTCGGGGTTCTGAAGGAGCGGGCGGTCGAGGGCGGTCAGAATCAGGTGCTGGAGATGGGGCGGACAGGTCCGGGTGGTCTGGGCGGTGTCAGCGGGTGGTCGGAGGCGGTTTGGAGGTCGCCGGAGAGGGTGGTCTGAAGGAGATTTCCGGCGGCCATGGTTAGGTTTATATAGGCTCGCCACGGCAGAGGGAGGGCCGGACGTTAGCCGGAATCGGAAGGGGACGGGTCGCCGGTTACGGGGGAGTCGAACCGAGGGGTCTGCCGGCGGCCACGGCGGCGGAAACGGCCGCCGGCAGTGGAATCGACAGAGTCAGTCTATTTGGGGGTTAGGGTTTGGAACGGGTCGGATCGGGTCATGGCGGGTCGGGTCTGACCCGGATCCGACCTGCTAGGCGAGCGGTTCGATCTAGTCAGACCGGCCGGTACGGGTCGGTTCAAACTCTGGTTTGATTTGGTTTTATTATTTTGGTTTAATTAATCAGTTAATTTTAACAATAGTTTTTAATACTTTAAAATTTCATCCGGGATCCAATAAATTCCCGGAAAAATACCCCATGCTCGGTTTTTAATTTTACACTAAAAAATATAATTTTCATCACATTTTAATATTATTTAATTTCATTTAAAAATTCATTTTAAATTAGACTACTTTAATTTATAGGTTTAAAATTCACAGAAAATGCTAATTAATTCCAGAAAATTAAATTTAAAAATTCTTAAAATTTTCAGTTGATTACAATCTATCCCCCTTAAGAAAATTGCGTCCTTGCAATTTAAAGATTAAACTACTAATAGAACAGAACTACAGGAATTACAAAAATTTTCTTAAGATATACCTGCATCCTCGAATAAGTGGGGGTATTTCTGGCGCATGATATCCTCTCTCTCCCAAGTAGATTCACCAGGAGAGTGTTGCTTCCATGCCACACGAACCAGTTTAATTGTATGCCCTCGCAGTGTCTTCTCACTGGTTCCGAGTATACCCACCGGTTGTTCTTCATATCTCAGGCTTGGACCTACGGCGATCTCAGAATGATCCACTATGTGACTTGGGTCAGTCACATACCTTCTCAACTGTGAGACATGGAATACATCATGCACTCCCTCTAATGATGTAGGTAATGCAAGACGATAAGCCACCTCACCAATGCGCTCCAGAATATCAAAGGGCCCAATGTACCTTGGACTCAATTTGCCTCTGCTCCCAAAGCGAATGGTTCCTCGAGTAGGCGAAATCCTCAGGAATACATGTTCTCCTTCTTTAAATTCCAGGGGACGTCGGTGTGTATCAGCCCAATGCTTCTGTCTGTCCTGAGCTGCCCGAAGATGATTCTGGATTTGTTTCACCTTCTCCACTGTTTGCATCACCAACTCTGGTCCCAAAATTTGACGCTCTCCGATGTCACTCCAGCATATTGGCGATCTGCACTTCCGTATAACGCCTCGAAAGGTGCCATCTTGATGCTTGCTTGATAACTGTTGTTATATGAGAACTCTACCAAATGCAAATGATCTTCCCAAGACCCTCCAAAATCTAACATACAGGATCGCAGCATATCCTCCAAGATCTGGATTGTACGTTCTGATTGACCATCTGTCTGGGGATGATAGGCAGTGCTGAATTTTAGTCTGGTGCCAAGACTATCTTGCATACTTCGCCAGAAATGTGAGGTGAATCTTGAATCTCGATCTGATACAATACTAACCGGCACTCCATGCAATCTTACTATTTATCGCATATACATGTCGGCTAGTATCTCTGTGGACTGTCCAACTCTAAATGGCAAGAAGTGTGCTGATTTAGTGAGTCGATCCACAATAACCCATACCGCATCTTTTCCACTGGGGCTCCTTGGGAATCCTGTGACGAAGTCCATGGTGATATGTTCCCACTTCCATTCTGGTATGGAAAGCGGCTGCAACATTCCTGCAGTCCTCTGATGCTCGGCTTTCACTTATTGGCAGACTAAATATTTAGCTACAAATCTTACAATCTCCCTCTTCATTCCATGCCACCAATGCCTTAGATCTCGATACATCTTTGTTCCTCCTGGATGAACAGAGTATATAGAGCTATGAGCTTCAATCATTAGCTCATGTCTCAGTTCTCCATTTGGAACATATAAACGATCTCCGCACCTTAATGTCCCATCCTCATATATGCGAAGTCCCGTCTGCATGCCTGCTTCTGTCTTCTCTTTGAGTCTTCGAAATCTTGCATCAGTAGGCAAAGCTTCTTTAATCCTTTCCACAAGCGATGATTTCACTTCTAAATTAGCCAGCAAGCTATTCTGTCTTGGTAGAATAACCTCTATCTGAAGCTCCTGTAGATCTTTCAATAGCTCAGGCTGCACCGTCAAGAAATAAGCTGTAGGCTTCCTACTAAGTGCGTTTGCTACTACATTCGCCTTCCCTGGGTGGTACTGCAAATCTATATCAAAGTCCACCATTAACTCAAGCCAGCGTCTTTGCCTCATGTTAAGCTCCTTCTGGGTATATACATACTTTAGACTTTTGTGATCAGTGAAGATTTCCACCTTCTCACCATAAAGATAATGCCTCCAAATCTTCAGTGCAAATATTACAGCAGCTAGCTCCAGATCATGCGTTGGGTAGTTCTTCTCATGGACCTTCAACTGTCTCGATGCATAAGCAATAACTTTGCCGTGTTGCATCAAAACACATCCTAGGCCACTACCTGACGCATCGCTATAAACAACAAAACCGCCTGACCCTGAAGGAAGCGTCAAGACTGGTGCTGTTGTTAGACGCCTCTTCAATTCTTCAAAGGCCATCTGACATTCTTCTGTCCATGCAAAGTCCTGATCTTTCCGTGTCAACTTCGTCATTGGCTCTGCAATTCTTGAGAAATTTTTTACGAACCTTCTGTAATATCCAGCAAGTCCTAGAAAACTCCTCACCTCAGCAACTGATGTCGGTGTAGGCCAAGACTCAATGGCAGCAACCTTCTCTGGATCAACTGACAGTCCTTCTCCTGAGATAATATGCCCTAAGAATGGTACCTTATCCATGCAAAACTCATATTTACTGAGCTTAGCATAAAGCTTCTCCCGCCTCAACGTCTCTAGCACGATTCTGAGATGCTCCTCGTGCTCCTCGTGGCTTTTGGAATATACCAGAATGTCATCAATAAACACAACCACAAATTTATCCAAGTATTGATGGAAGACTCGGTTCATCAAGCTCATGAACACAGCAGGCGCGTTGGTTAAACCAAACGGCATTACTAGGAACTCATAGTGTCCATACTTGGTTCTAAAGGCTGTCTTCGGGATATCTTCCTTCCTCACCCTAATCTGGTGATAACCGGATCTAAGGTCAATCTTCGAAAATACCCTAGCTCCACTCAATTGATCAAATAAGTCATCAATACGGGGCAAAGGATACCGGTTCTTAATGGTCACAGCGTTTAACGCCCTGTAATCAATGCATAGACGAACTGTTCCATCCTTCTTCGGTACAAAAAGTACAGGTGCTCCCCAAGGTGATACACTGGGCCGGATGAAACCCTTCTCCAGAAGTTCATCAACTTGCTTCTTCAACTCTACTAACTCTTTAGGTGCTAGTCTATAAACCGTTGAAGTGATAGGTTCTGCTCCTGGAGTTAAGTCTATGGTGAGTTCTATTTCCCGATCAGGTGGTAGACCTGGAAGATCATCGGGAAATACATCCACAAACTCTGATATAACTCTTGGGTAACTTGACTCCCCTTCTACAGTTAATACCCTAAGAGTTGGCTGAACACCTTGTTCTACAGCTCCTCGAAGAAATTCAAACTCTGAGTGTCCAGGTGGTCTGAATATAACTTTTCCAAGCCGACAATCAAGAGTAGCATGATACTGACTTAACCAGTCCATACCAAGTACAACATCATAGTCAGGCATAGAAAAGATCAGAAATTGGGCTCGCATCTCTCTTCCACAGACTACTACTGAACATGATCTACAGATATCACTAACAGGTATAATTCTACCTCCCGTAAGAATTCTCTTAGTCTTCGGAAGGGGTGCAGTAGCTACTCTATGGGTGGCTACAAAGCTAGCAGCTATAAATGAGTGTGTTGCCCCAGAATCAAATAAAGCTACAGCAGGTAATGAAGCTACTAAAATGGTACCTGCTATAACTTCTCCAGCAATAGCTTCTTCCTGAACAGCCAATGCAAAAGCCTGACCTCGTCCCTGGGCTGGACCCCTCTGTTGACGAGCCTGTTGGAATAGTGCTGCTTGAGGTGGCAATGGTGGTCTTGGCTGATATCCTCCTGGAGCTGGTGGTCTGACTCCTCCAACTCCCGTCTGCTGTGCTCCCACTGCTGGATAATCTGGCCTTGGTGCAGGTAGAGCTAGTCGTGGTGCTCCCTCTCGGCATGCTGTGCAGTCTCTGGATAGATGCTGGTTGGATCCGCAAACCAGGCACAGTCCCAATTTGCGTCTGCACTCCTTTTCAATGTGACCCAACTTGCCGCAGAAATGACAAGTAGGTAGGGTTCTTGGTGCTGCTCTCTGCGGTATATTTCTCTGGAGTCGCTTTACAGAATCCCCTTGTGCTGCCTTGGATGGTGCTGAGGTAAATGGCCGCTTCAGACTTGACTCCCTCCTGGTGACGCACTCCATGCGTCGTGCTGCAGCAAGGACGTCGTTGTACGATGTAGGGGCAACAGATCCAATCAACCTCTGAAGCTCGAACCTGAGTCCGTCAAAGAATTTCTCCGCCTTCTCTTTTTCGGTAGAAATTAGAGAAGGGGCAAAACGACCCAGGCGAATGAATTCAGCATTATACTCCTCCACCGTCATGTTGCCCTGGATGAGGCGGTTGAACTTATCTCGGAGTTCTGACCTAGCAACGGCTGGGATATACATCTCTTGGAAGAGTCTGGAGAATTCCTCCCAAGTGACTCGGTCATGTCCGAGCCTCCTCTCTTCAGCTAGCCACCAGTGGTGCGCGTTGTCCGTCAGTTGCATTCGGACAGCAGTCATCCATCTCTCCTGCGGAAGTTCAGCTGCTTCCAACTGATGTTGTGTATTGGTGAGCCATTCATGCACTTCAGTTGGTCCTTCCTTGCCCGAAAAGGTACGGGGCTTGAGTTGACGGAAATCAGTAATACTTTCTGTTGCTGGTCGCCTAGCTTGCGGGTTTGCCTGCTCCAATGCATTTACTAGGCTGTTTCTCAGGTTCTCTGCCTCCTGACGCTGTGCCTCCCGTTGAAATTGTTGTTGAGCTTGCATCATGGCATAAAACATCTGGAACATTTGCTGCCCGTCCATTGCTTGCCCTGGTGGGAAGGCAGGCATCTGTGGAGTGAACTGCGGCGGTGGTGGGATATCATCGCGCCTGAACCTTGAGTTATGCTGCTCATCTTGTCCACTTTGAGAGGATTGACCTATGTTCTCTGGTGTAACTCCATCACCATAGGTAACCACAGCGTCTTATGGTGTAAAAGGAATTTCATCTCCATTTCTTGGATCCATCTTTCTGCATCCAAAATAAACTTTATGAGAACGTTTAATAGAGTCAAGCAGGATGCAAATCAAGTACTTGAGTCGAATTCGATATAGAGTTTCAAAAATGATTCAATAAATGGATGAGATGCTATAACCTACCCTATCCTTTTACAGGTTTGTTTGGCCCCTAAGTTGAGACCAAAACAATTTGTCGTAGACCTGCATGGGCCACCACAAAAACCATGTCACGCCCCAGTCCCAAAATATCGAGGGACTAGACACGTGGCAATGGCCAGCAGTACACACCGATGGACATCCCAATTTAATGGATCCATCGGGCATACTTAAGCCGTAATATAGGTCTACAATAATAAGTCAAAATACTAATCTCATCCACACACAGAATAATAAGAACATCAGCAAAATAAAGAAAGTACATTAAAGTCCAGTCTCAGCAGAGTATGTCGGGGAACAACCCGATAAGAGTCTAAAACACTGGTTCATCATACCAGAACAAAAGAGTCCAAAATAATGTATCTGAAGAGTACAAACATCATAAGCTCATGAAAAGTCTTCAGCCATCACCTCTGCTTCTATGTTAGGTTCTCCTTCAGCAACAGCTTCTGGTACAGCTTCAGCTCCTGTCCCGTAAACCTCGGGATAATGTTCTTCTGCTAAACCTGGGGACATCATCCGGATCCAGGTCCTCAGGGGACATAGCAAGGTACAAATAATATAAACCAAATAAATACAGTGAAATAGTAAAATAAAATAAGCAGGGTAACTACATAACCATCTATGTGAAAATGCAACTGAGAGCAACACTAGTACTCAGGCTGAGACTGCTACAAGCTCTGTGTCGGGGAGCCAGTAGCAACAATATCTAGTAGTGGTCTAGCTCTGCTCGAGAGTCTACAACCTCACAATAGTAGTATATATATATAGAACAGCCTGTAGCCTGTGTGTCTCTCCCCACCCAATGTAACCACACGTCTCATGTCCATGTCACGTGAGATCAGAGCTAATGCAACAGTCATAATCTAAGAGTATAATAACTATGTCCATCCTGTATCCTATACAGAATCACCTTGAATATCTCAGGAAGATTCTGTCAATGTATGGTGTCAAGTGTCCTAGGTTATAGTGTACTTGATAAACAAGCACGAGAATATAAAGGGTTTCGAATATCCATCACTAAATGACGTACACAACTCCGCGTACGGGGTTGGCACCCGACTGTAATCGGACACTAAGTATGTCATACGGTCCTAGGTTATAGCATGTACAATAGTCACAGAAAATAAAGCAAGAGAACTAAATAAACTAATAAACTGCAATTTATGGCAAGGTACACTTGCCTGGGATTGGAATACCAGTAGCGGTCCCTGAAACAGTGGGTTCAGCAATAACTCCTCCAAAAGCTGAAATGAACATTACCAATAGTCTCAGAACATAGGAAATAGCTAGAAACGCCTGTCCTTAAGTCCAGTTTGGACACAAGGGCAAAAACGACATTTTTGGGCCAAAGCGGGTCCAAATGTGGGCTGCTTTGCACCGAAAACCGGGTCAGGGTCAAAGGTTTCCAAATCAGTCCAACTTAATGTCAACAAGTCAGGAACGTTGATACGAACCCAACGGATCTTCCAGAATTGGATTTCGATGAGCCGTTCTCAAAATCACCTGTCAGGTGGAGTCTGTGGGGCCCACGACATGCGAATTTTCCAACGTTCTCAGAATCTAACCAAACTTGACCCACAGGACCAGCGTATTGCTACGAGCGCGCAAGTTTCGTCTCGATCTGACGTGTTTATACTAAGTTACAGCTAAATACAAAAAAGTCGGATACGGGGCGTTGTCTACGGATACGCACTGATTCCGGTGTGATCTGCGAAATCCCGCACGTCCGTATCAACGACCCACACGTATCGGTGAAGACCGCACGTGACCAAGTCGTCCCGTTTGGCGGGGCGTACTCAATTCTGGGGTAAAACAGGGCTAAGTTTTTCCTGTTTTTGGATCGCGGTTCGCGATCACCACAGGTCACGATGCCCCGAGCGGGTTGCACGGGCACCGAGGGGGTCATACAGGCTACGCAATGAAATTTACGGAATATGAAACAGAGCTACGAGTCAAAAGTTATGGGTACCTGAACAGGGCCTGAAAACCAAGTACAAATCGTGTCCGACACGCGTCTGAACTAGGGCTGTGTCCTGTTCTGTGAATCCTGTGTCCGATCGTGTCCAGGCTCATACTCGCGTTCTGGATCGGGTCCGTGTCTGCCGGAGTCGTCCTGGGGTGCGGGCGGAGACGGCGCCGGTCCTGGGTGGTCGTCGACAGTCTGGGTGGCCGGATCAGCGCCGGAGTCGGTGGAAACACCGGTGTCGGGCTCGCTGGAAGTTCCGGATCGGGGTTCTGAAGGAGCGGGCGGTCGAGGGCGGTCGGAATCAGGTGCTGGAGATGGGGCGGACAGGTCCGGGTGGTCTGGGCGGTGTCAGCGGGTGGTCGGAGGCGGTTTGGAGGTCGCCGGAGAGGGTGGTCTGAAGGAGATTTCCGGCGGCCATGGTTAGGTTTATATAGGCTCGCCACGGCAGAGGGAGGGCCGGATGTTAGCCGAAATCGGAAGGGGACGGGTCGCCGGTTACGGGGGAGTCGAACCGAGGGGTCTGCCGGCGGCCACGGCGGCGGAAACGGCCGCCGGCAGTGGAATCGACAGAGTCAGTCGATTTGGGGGTTAGGGTTTGGAACGGGTCGGATCGGGTCATGGCGGGTCGGGTCTGACCCGGATCCGACCCGCTAGGCGAGCGGTTCGGTCTAGTCAGACCGGCCGGTCCGGGTCGGTTCAAACTCTGGTTTGATTTGGTTTTATTATTTTGGTTTAATTAATCAGTTAATTTTAACAATAGTTTTTAATACTTTAAAATTTCATCCGGGATCTAATAAATTCCCGGAAAAATACCCCATGCTCGGTTTTTAATTTTACACTAGAAAATATAATTTTTATCACATTTTAATATTATTTAATTTCATTTAAAAATTCATTTTAAATTAGACTACTTTAATTTATAGGTTTAAAATTCACAGAAAATGCTAATTAATTCCAGAAAATTAAATTTAAAAATTCTTAAAATTTTCAGGTGATTACATATATGTTCTACTATGTATTTAAAACTGCTTTCAGAGTTTTATACTTTGCTCCAATCCTGATTGGGTATATTTTCAGATCACTGGCTAGAGGAGATGTGTCCCACATATTACGGGGCACAAGATGGTGAGCCAACAGGAGAGATAGCACCTCTAGTACAGGAGGACGTAGTACTAGCAACAAAGGAGACAACTTTTATTATTGCTTTATATTTGACTCTTTAGAGCCTTGGTATATATTATTATTTTAGAGATTATGGTGGTGTGTTTAGTTGTTGGACTTGAGTTATATTTGTGACTCATGTACTTCTTTCCTTTATTCCAAATCATGCTATTTCTTCCTCTAGTTTGATAGTATGATTTAGTATTGATTTCATTATTATATATTATATTGTTCCTCCCTTTGGAGGTGAGATGATATGACAGGTACCTTATATATATGGTGTGAGATGTTTAGATAGTATCGTTGACCTAGAACAATGTTCTACCACTGAAGCCACGATGTAGGCTAGTCGTTGTTCACGTACTCGTACCCTCATTCCCGGTACGGTTCATGACATGGACGATTATGACCTACTTGGTGAATAAATTGAAGAACGAGAGAATACCAACTTGAGATCCGCAGATTTTTTTAGGGATAACAAATAACTTAATTTTTGAAGATATAAATGTTTTTGATTTTTTAGACTATGTTAGTATTTATTTGGAATGGTAGTTTTTTGCATCTATATTTTGAACAATAAATTTATTAATAATGGGAACCCAACGTTAATTGGGTATTTATGTTCAATCTTTTGAAATCTTCTTCAATTATTATATTTTTTTTAGAGATATGAGATATCTCTAGCAAATTTTTTGTGATATGTCACTTTAATAAGATGGAATTCCCGCCGTTATGGGAAGATCGATGATGGAACTAGGGATCCCTAGGACCACAAATTGGTGTATATATCAATCGATAAAATATTAACATATTTAGGACGTGATCTAACCCTTCAGTGGAGAAAACTATGGTTCACAAATTATACCAGAAGTGATTAGAAGTAGATAATAATTTTCAGAAACCTCAACTAATCAGTATCACGCCCTAAAACCAGAATACTGGAGAGCAAAGGCAGACAACGGCCAACTACGTATACTTAGAGCACATCGGTACTCCGTATATACAGTGAAGCTGTAAGATATAGGGGATTACTACTACAACCATCAGTCAAGCCTAGGTCCAACAAACCCTAGTGTCTCAATCACAAGCTCAACAGTATGAAATATCAAGATATAAGACCAGCTGACATATATAGTAAAGCAGCCAAAACTATATATACACAGATAATCATGATGCTAGTAAACACAAAATGAGTAAACTAGCCAAAGTCTAAGTCATACATGATCAACCCTAGGATATGCCAATCATGCTATTGCCCGAAGGCTAGCAGTCAATCCAAAACATGACCTAAATACATGCTCGATGGCTAAACATCAACAAAAGTAGAATGTACAATAGAGTGGGGAAGAAAGAAAACCCACTCAAGTGGTCTGGTGCTCCTGGTGGTCACCATCCTCCGAAAGGTACACCATCCTTCGGAAGGTACAAAAGATCCTTCGGTACTGCTACTGCATCTGGTCATGCAAAACCAGTGAGGTCAAACCCCAAATAGCAAGTACCACAAAGGAAGCCAACTAGGAACTTAAACCAACAATATAGGCAATACAAATGACTGAAGGTAAATGACTAGAAGAGTAAAAGAACTAAGGATAATGTAAGAAAAAACACCGTAGCATACAAGGATGTGGCATATCCTGAACATGTGATATAGTAATATACCAAGTGCAGAAAATAAAAGGTATAATCTCATGCATAAGTCTAAACTAACATCATCCACCAACCACGGTAAATCAATAAGTTTGGTTTGATATTTTAACTAACTAGGATTATGACAAGTCCTAATTAATAACAAAATACAAGAGATAACTAGAGTTCCTTCAGGTCGCATACACTACAGTCTGTCCAGGTTACCCAATCACACAAACCAACACCTAATACTTCTCACGATACTCCACATGATACTGTACACGATACTCCACATGATACTACACACGATACTCCATATGATATTCCTCATCCAACCGTGATGTGGCTCCGGGACTGCATGCAACCTAGGAAAATCTCTAGCCATGATCTATGTGAATCTCTAATTTTTAACCCATAGGATTTTCTTGTAGGATTTCGGGAGTGGCATTCCGCATAATCTATCCTAAACATGAATGCAAGACTGGACAAGGTTTATTATTTACTGCAGAAACAGACTAATATAAACCACGACAAATAAGTGATAAACCATGTGAAGCCTAGTAAAGCCATGTGAAGCCGGGTCAAGCCATGTGAAGCCAAGTCAAGTAATGTCAGATAAAGCCATGTAAAGTCGTGTCAAGTCAAGTCGAGTCATCCTAGTATAGCCGGGCAATTCCATTTGAAACTGAGTAAAACTAAGTCAGGTCAAGTCATCACGTGTCCAAGCGAAATAAAAAGAAAATCAGAAATCACTTTACGAAAAACCAAGAATGCAAAAGAAAGAGCACTATCGGTATACCGTAGGTACACTCCAATACATCGTTGGTATACCGATCCAGAGATAGGAAAACACAACAAGTTCTAGGTTATAATAAATTGATATACCGTTAGTATACTGTGGTATACCATCGGTATGCCATTCCAAGTAGGAAAAAATAGGTTATGGAAAACTAGATCTCATAAACCAGTATATCGTCGGTATGCTGTAGTATACCATCAATATGCCGTCCAATACAAATATTTATAAACTCGGTTAACAAGGTCAGCCAAGATCTGTACACCATCGGTACATTATAGTATACCATTAGTATGCCGGTAAATGTCACAGTAGGTTTTAAGGATTCCAAGTCGGTCGAAATCGGTATACCGTCGGTATTCCGATTTCTAAGAGGAAATAAGGCCAAAGTCAATTAAAGTCTGATTTTCGGGAACCAAATCAAATCCCAAAAATTACCAGAACTAAGTCTAACCAGGAGTCAAATCTAGTGGTAAGTCTCATATCACAATATGGACTATATCTCACGAACACAACTCCGGTACCGGTCATATACCGAGTTACCTAAAAGGGATAAAACATGATTATACCAGAAATCAAAATCAAAATTGTCACAATACTAGAAACCATACAAGAACAACTATAGTAAAATGAGTTTAGCTAATAAGCAACTACTAAAGCTCCAGAAAATAAAAATGACAGGAAAGTAAAGCAAGTTCATGAAATCGGCAATGTGTACTTACCTAAAATAAGCTCCCAGCCTAAATATTCTAATCTACCACCAAGAAGAGATTCAGAAATCATACTCCAAGTCTCAAGCCTAAGATCCAAGCTCAAGAGAGAAAGGGTGATGAGAGAAGAAAGAAAGAGAAAAGAGAAAAAGAATGAAAATCAAATTCTATATATAGAAGAGGTAATTTAAACGTGGCCGTTGGATCTGCCTCATCAGCGATCCACGACTCATTCTAAATTAGTCCCGATCGCTCAAAATAAAACCAAGAAACCAATGGATAATAGAGTGCCATAATACTATTCATCAAAATATCTTTCAAAAATATCTCAAAAATATCTCAAAAGTAAAGCAAATATTTGCCGGGTAGTATACCGTCGGTATACCGGTCAGGTAGTAAAGTTTTAATTTTTGAGAAAATATTAAGATTCAACGAGATCCAATAAAATACAATAAATAGTACAAAGTACGTATCCGCATAAAATACGAATACTGTGAGACGAGTCTCAAAACTCTCCCCTCCTTAGAAAAACTCTATCCTCAAAATTTCTACAAGGATCCAAAATCTTCAAGCAAGTAAATCCAAGAAAGCAAGCACGATGCTAATAACAAGTAGGAAACTCATGTGAGCATGAAATTCCTGGGCAACAACAAATAACCAAAAAAGATAATGCAATAATAGGCATAACATATAAGCTAACAATGTATCACAAGCATAAGCTAGGACAAGACACGGGTATACAAATAAGTATACCTCCTGAGTCAAATAGAAATGGGTAACGAGCATGCATATCGTCATCACAATTCCAAGTCAACTCGCCCAATGAGTGATGCCCCTAAGCAACTCAAACTAATCGGACAGTCTAGTTCTTGAGAACATTCTCCCTCTGGCCTAAAATAGACATAGGCCTCTCCTCATATGATAGATTGTTATCAATGACCAACTCAGAATAATCTAAGATATGGCTTAGGTCTGGAATATATCGGTGCAACTGAGATACGTAAAAGACGTCATGTACCTCACAAAGCGACAGTGGAAGAGCTAAATAGTAAGACACGTCTCTAACTTGCTCGAGAATATCTAATGGGCCTATATATCTAGGACTAAGATTTTCTCGTACTCCAAATCTGATAACTCCATGGGTAGGCAAAATCCTCAGAAATACATAGCGCTGATAGAGAACTCAAGATGACGACGGTACTGATCTGCCCAATGACTCTGGCGAACCTGAGCCACTCTGAGATGCTCTCTGATATGCCTGATCACTCCAACCGACCGAGCAATAATATATGGACCAAGCATCTGCCTCTCGCCAATGTTATCCCAAACTAATGGTGATCTGCATCTCCTACTAAACAAAGCTTTGAAGGGTGCCATCTGAATGCTCGCCTGGAAGCGATCGTTATAGGAGAACTCTACTAAGTGTAAGTGTTCCTCCCAGGAACCACCGAAATCAAGCATACAATATCGGAGCATATCCTCTAAAGTTTGAATAGTATGCTCTGCCTGCTCGTCTATCTGTGGATGGTAGGCTGAACTGAACTTCAACCTAGTACCCAGACTCTGCTGAAGGCTATGCCAGAAATATAACATGAACCGAGAACCTCTATATGAGACTATGCTAACAGTTATGCCATACAATATGACTATCTGTCTCATGTACATCTCAGCTAGCTAATTTTTAGATTGGCCCACCTTAAAAGAAAGAAAGTGAGTAAACTTTGTGAGTCGATATACTATAACCCAACGAAGATCTAGGAAGACCGGTCATAAAGTCTATAGTAATATGGTCCCACTTCCACGCTGTAATCGGTAAAGGCTGAAGTAGTCCGGCCAGTATCTGATGTTCAGCCTTAACCTGCTGACAGACTAAATATCGAGAAATAAACCAAGCTATCTCCCTGTTCATACCATTCCACCAAAAGTGCTGACGAATATCCCGATACATTTTATCCCTCCTGGATGAACTGAGTACTGAGAACTGTGGGCCTCTGATATAATCTCCTGCTGGATATCTCCTCTCGATATACAAAGTCGACTCCCAAACTTGAGAGTCCCATCCTCATGAATGCTCAATTCTGGTATGCGTCCTGACTCACACTCTGCTCTGAGTCGCTGAAGCCTGACATCACTTGTCTGCTCTTCTCTAATCCTCTCAACTATAAAAGACTGAACCTGTAGACTCGCCATCAAACCTATATCACCAGGTAATACTACCTCAATACCTATCTCCTACAGATCCTCCAAGATATAATGCTACTCCGTCAAGAAGTATGCTTCTCCTCTCTTGTTTAAAGCGTCTGCTACAACAATGGCCTTTCCTAGATGACATTGAAGGTCAAGATCATAGTCCGTCAATAACTCGAGCTACCTCCTCTGCCGCACATTGAGATTCTTCTGTGTGAATACAGACTTCAAGCTTTTATGGTCTGTGAAGATCTCCACTCGATAACCATACAGGTAATGCCTCCAGAGCTTGAGTGCAAACACTACTTCTGCCAACTCAAGATCATGCGTCAGATAACTCTTTTCATGATCTCTAATCTGCCAAGACGCATAAGCTATCACTCTACCATGCTGCATAAGGACACACCCTAGTCCTACTCCTGAAGTATCACAATACAACATGAACCCACCTGGTCCTACATGAAGTGTCATAATATGAGCCAAAATCAAACTCCGCTTGAGCTTCTCGAAAGAAGACTGGTAAGCATCTGACCAATCAAAGCGCACATTCTTACACGTTATTCGTATTAAGGGTGTGGAGATCCTAACAAAATCTGCCATAAATCATTTGTAGTAGCCTACTAGACCGAGAAAACTGTGCACATCTGAAGCTATACGAGGAACTAGCCAACTCTAAATAGCCTCCACCTTCTTGGGATCCACCTCAAATCCTCCACCAGAAATGATATATCCCAAGAATGAGATATGATCAAGCCAGAACTCACACTTGTTGAACTTCGTATACAACTGCTGCTCTCGAAGAATCTAAATAACTACGCGAAGATGCTGCTCATGCTCTTCCTTACTCCGACTATAGACCAAGATATCATCAATAAATACTATCATAAACTAGTCTAGGTAAGGCATGGAGATTCTATTCATGAGAGACATGAATATAGCTTGTGCATTGGTTGCTCCAAATAGCATAACTAGGAACTCCCAATGACCATATCTAGATTTGAATGCCGTCTTGGATATATCCCACTCTCTGACTCTGATATGATGATACCCTGACCGCAAATCGATCTTAGAAAATACAGCTGTCCTACTGAGATGATCAAATAAATTATCTATACTGGGCAAGGGATACTTGTTCTTAATGGTTGCCGCATTTAGTGTTCGATAATCAATAACTAAATGCGATGAACATCTCAAAAAAAAAAACTAAATGCGATGAACCATCCTTTTTTTGACAAAAAGTAACGGGGCTCCCCAAGGTGATGCACTAGGTCTAATAAATCCCTTAGCTCTCAAATCCTCAATCATCTGGTATAAAATCTCCAACACAGATAGTGAATCTTATAAACTCTCTTTGAAATTAGATCAGCTCCTGGGATCAAATAAATTTAGAACTCTATGTCTTTAACTAGTGGTACACCTGGTAGCTCATCGAGAAATACGTTAAGAAACTCACAAACTATCCTGGGAAACTATGCCTCCTCGGCCTCCGCCATCATCAATATAACTACCGGTGACTCTACTGCACCTCTCAAGAATGAGAACTCTTTCTCACTGGGTACACAAAAGATAACCTTGCCGGCATGGCAATCTATCTTCGTGTGTCTCGCACTCAACCAATCCATCCCTAGTACCATCATAATTGCCCATAAAAAACTCTATCATTATCGTAAGAAACTCTCTCTCGCACATTATGACTCTACACGAGGGATATACTCTGTCTACTCCTACGAGACCGTTACCAGTAAGTATATTCAACCTTACAGGTAAGGACTCAGACTCAATACAACTAGTGTCATAAATCGTGCAGATATAAATGAATGTGATGTACCAAAATAAAAAAAAGACGAAGTCGAATAAAAATAAACAAGAATGGTATCTGCGACCACCTCTTCTGCTGCTACGACCTCTTCCATCGATAGCACAAAATCTCGACCCTGCCCTCTGGGCACTAGTCCCCTCTATTGCTGACCTCTAGGTCTCGCTTATGCTTGGGCCTGCACATACTACTGCGGCCTCTGCTACTCGAATGCCTAAGCCCGTGGGGGCAAAGGCTTTTAAGTTTGATGGTGCCCTGTACTGCGGCACTGCTAGCCGAACTGGTGACTGAGATGATGATAATCCAGTCTATTTCCTTCTGGGATATGCATTGATCATGTGGTCTGATGCCCGATACAACAAGTACAATCTTTGTACCCTATGACACTCCGATACTACATGCCTAGGTTTCCCGTAATGGAAACAACTACTTGAAGAGGAAGAAGAAGACTGCCTCTGCTGAGGGCGCGTTTAGAAATACTGCTGAGATGATGTTGCCCTCCTCGAGGATCCATTTGTCAGGGCTCAAACTTCTGGACTGGTGCTGATGATTGGGATGCTGATCCTCCCAAAATGTTGGGCCTCTTCTGGCTCCCAACTTGATCTTTTATCCTCTACGATGTGTACTCATATCTCCTGGATGCCCGTATCACATTGTCGAAGGCCTGGAACTCATGCTGCTCCACCGGCAAGATAATATCTAAATGGAGTCCCTTCTGGAAGATCCTTGCCCTCTCCAACTCGGTCGCCACCAAAGTGGGGGCAAACCGACTAAGCCTCACAAACTCTGTCGCATAACACTCGACAGTCCTGCCCTCTTGCCTGAGGTTGTTAAACCTCTGCTGAAGCTTGTAATGCGCCACTTCGTCAAAGTACCTCACCTGAAACCTCGCACTAAAAACTACCCAAGGAATCAGTACTGTGAGAGAACCCTCCTGGGCTGCCCACCAGTCATGGGCCAATTGCAATAACTGTAGTCTCACCATTGAGACACGCTCCCTAGTCGGAGTCCCTATTGCCTCCAATATGGCCTCAGTGTCCAGCAACTAAGCATCGGACAAAATCGTGTTCTTTGTACCGTAGTGCTACGGAGGACTGAGACACTTAAAGTTGGCAGAATTGTGGATCTAAGAACCACCTCGCTCCAAAGCTGTCTGGACCGACTGAGTGAGTATGCTACTCTGGTACTGCTGGGTCATCATGAAACCCCATAGGTGTCACAACCCATACCCGGTATAGGGGCACGAGAGCGTGGGTACGTCCAGCCTACGCCGCAGCATCGGCGGTAGAACGCTGGTCACAATACTATCTAAACAATCTCTCACGAATATCCAACCCCATAAGGAGACACAGATATCACAATATAATATGGAATATACTCAATCACATAAGCTAAGGCACGATGAGATATCGAAGCAAACAAATAAAATACAAGATAAGTCTAAACGACAAAATAACCATACCTGCAATCAATAACATCCAATCTCCAAGTATACTGGAAAATAAGTCCTCTAAGTCATAGTCTGGAAAAATATTTCCAGTCAGGATGGAACGAAGTACACCTCTAACAGCAGTTCCACATATATTGACAAAAACTATAACACAATGTAAAAAAATACAAGACAGATAGAAAATACTGGAAATAAGAAATACTGGCGAGCATGGATATACTAGAAATAGAAATACTGGAATAAATGGAATACTGGAGCATGTCATCATCAATGTACATCTAGCAATGAAATAGAAATCCAAGTACACGCAAGAACAATGAACTGGTATATAAATGTGTACAAGAACAACAACTAGAACATGTAGAGATGCTAGATCAATATACTAGAGATGCATGTCAATGATCCTCTAACCAAGTATGTGAAACATTAGTATATCATGTGATCGGCTTGGGACTGATCAGGCTTGTTACATATGATTATCTATGATTCATGTAGGGTTAGGCTAACCATCCGGATAGCTATGATGCGAGCAATAGTCAGGCTAATCACATATAATAGGCTATGAGGCATGTAATGGTCAGGATGCACCGACGTGAGGTGTGGGTGAGCTATGATGCATGTAAAGTTGGGTATGATCACATAAGCTACTAACATTTCCCCATTTTCCCCAGCTAACACGATGGATCCCAATCACGACTCCTCGTGATAGGTCTCAATGATGCCAACTCGTGTAAAGAACAGTGTCAGAGTCATGTACGCTATACAACAAAAATTATAGAGATAATCAACATAATGGAAACTGTCAGAGAATGTACTCGCCTGGGGTCCTGCTGCTGGTATGAATCAGAGTCCAAGTCAGAGTCCAAATAGCCTATGTATTATAAATTTACCATGTCAAAAGATAATTTATTTTAATTTATTTAATTCTAGAATAATTACTCTAAAATCCTATTTTAATCTTATTATTCTGATTTTTAGGTTAATTCCTAAATTTTGTCCAAAGGAACTGGATTTTATCAACTCGAGACTCATGGCACGCAAATCGAGGCGATCTGTTGACCAAAAAGTCAACCGACACAAACTCGACTTTCATGCATGATTTCCTGTAGATTTAAACGTCAAAAATACGCTGGAATTTATGGCTCATCCAAATTCAAATTTGTTTGGGAATTATGGCACATACAAGTTTTGTATTATGTACCGATGGTTAAATTCTAACCTAGAAGTTCTACAGAATTAACAGTATATAAATATTTCGAATTAAATTCTGGTAAAAACATATGTCAATGATCTCGATATTATCTTTCCGAAACTTTAAACGGTTCATGATTCTGATTCCTGGTTCTCCCAGAATCGTGAAAATATCGAAACACATCTATTTTCGGACATGCTGTGCTCTACGAATTTTCTAGAATTTAATACTCATGATTTCGTAAAACAAATTATACAATCAGAAATCTAACCTCAATATATTTCTAACGCAAAAAACTAGGCCTCGTTTGGAGTCCGAAACTATGCGCAATGACTTCTGGAAGATGAAGGAACCCTAGATGGCAATTCTCCAAAATTCGGCTGAAGAAAAACCCTAAAAATAAATAACTAAACTAATATATATACAGAGGAGAGAGAAAGCAGCCGCGGCTCAGATCTTGACATGTGGCAGCCATCCAACGCTGCCCGCCCAAATCGGATGGTCACAGTTCGATGTGGCTCGGCTCAGCTGAGTCCGAGTTGAACTCTGACTCGGCTCGGCTCGGGGTCGGCTCGGCTCGGCTCGCACCCACACCCCTGTCACTGACAGGCGGGCCAGGCACTGTTCGCTGCGGGAGGCTGACAGGTGGGCCCCCTGTTTGCTGACTGGGTAGAATTAATTACTTTTTGGGTTTTCTTTTTCACAAATTAGTTTTTAATTCAGTTTTCCTTAATTAACTCAAAATAAATGCTAAAAATAATCAAAAAATTCTCAAAAAATTCTAGAAAATATATTTTATTATTTAGAACCTAAAATAAAAGTTTGGGATATTTTTAATTAAGTTTGTCCTTAAAATAAATTCTTGGAAGTCCTAGAAAATTAGTGTTACTAGTTTTTAATTAGCTAAAAATTATGGAAAAATTCCAATAGTCCCAAATTAACCTAATAATAATATTTAAGCAAGAATTTCAAGATACGGAGGTTACAAGTCTACCCATCTTAAAATAATTTTGTCCTTAAAATTTAAAATTCTTAATTATTTTATTTATTTATTTATTACCATCAAAATTAAATTCATCAAATCATATAATCATGAAGTAAATCCATATTGCTATAAAACTTCCAAAATTTTATAAATATCATATTCCTAAAATCTTCAAATTTAAAATCGAATTCCAATCGTATCATAATCTCCTCAAAACTTTATGCTAATTACTAAATACAAAACTTAATATCCAATCCTCTAATTTTAAATCCACTCAGTGTATATTTATAAATTTAAGAAATCTCATCCGAAAAGTTTGAATTTCACACACTAATCCATTAATCATCTTACTCCTCAAATTTTGAGTAAATCACTAAATACAAAATTTATTATCCAATCCTTTAATTGAAATCCCGTCAATGCATATTTATAAAATTTTAAAAAATCTTATCCCAAAATTTGAATTCAACACTAATCCATTAGTGATCTTAATCCTCGATTTCTTTCCATACAAAATTAAATAATGTAATAGTTATAAAATCTTCAAAATCCACATTCAATATAAGTTCATAACTTATAGTCTAATGAATATAATGATAATCTCCTTAATTTTCTCAAATGTTAGTGATATTCAATCATACCACAATCTTCATACAAATTATAATTTAATAAATCGTCAATTCTGCCATATTAAATCTCAACTCTCTTCATTTAAATAAATATTTATCCTCAAAATTTAAGGCACATTATCTCTCTTTGTCAAATTATAACCTCTTCATTAATTCTTCACTACGGTCAAACCCTCAACAATCAAAGTCTAAGAGAATTCTACCTATAGTCATACAACACGCAATACAATACGCAATCTAGAGAAAACATACATGGTTATGGTTACTTTTGTCATGGTATTACCGTCTCTGTCGGGGTACTACTAACTATATTCTAGCAAGAGAATCATTGAGGCAAGCTATGGTACTAGAAAATTTATAAATCCAATAGACGAAAAGGAACAGAAGGAAAGAACAGAACATAGCCTTCTAACCCATTACTCGGACATCTACAACCTATATCATACACTTAACTCTGGCACATTTATTCATAATTTCTTGTCCCTATACACTGATACCCATATCAACTAATTACTAGTCCACAAGATATCCATGGATACATCCATATTACACACATCTGTCCATTAATACCAAAATCTGATACCAAGGACCTCTTAACATAATCATCGGTCAAATGATGCATCTGAAGTTTGATACCTTATTCTTTTAGGTACCACTGTTTGTACTACTAGCACATCCACTGCTAGTTCTCTTACCTACTACAATTGTTCATACTAGTTGTTCTTATCACCCAAGTGCACACCAAGTGCAACACATCATACTAAGTACTGCTCTCTCTAGTACAACTCTAAATGGATACCCAAGTCTGTTTGCTGTGCCATCTCAAGCATTCTTAAGCCAATAGATCCTTACACATGCACATCAACCACTCATATACTGTTATACATTTCTTACCCACCATAAAATTTTATCCTCAAAATTAAAATTATCAAATTTAACTTCTTGAACGATGTAAAATAAAATGCATATACTTCCTCAAAAGTCAAATACTCAATATCGAAATAAAAAATTTAATCACTTCCAAAATCTTTATAGCTTTGACTATGTTTATTGAATTGAATTTTAATCCTCAAAATTTTAATAACATAAAATCTTAACTCCTCAAAAATTCTTTAAAAATTAAAATTTATTCCCACTCTTCAAATTATAAATTTAAATCCACAAGTATACATATAATACTCACAGTCTCTAATACTCAAGGTGCACACAATTACATCAATTATCTACAACTCTCATCTATGTACTGAATATTGCACTACCTGGATTACTTGCACTATTACTTCCAATAATAAAAGTTATCATCACATATTTTCTCCAATGATTTTCTATCTATATTAATTGATACACCAATCTAATTATCATCACACGAACTACTTACTGTTATTAGCACCTTGCTCAACAAATCCTTGATATAGAATCACTGGCACTATTGGTATGGTAATACTAGCTTCATCATTAGATTATCTCATCAAACTTATTAGAACTCACGATCACTTGCACTTTCTATAATACCCATGCTTTACTTCAATCTCAAGGGCAGACATATGGTTCCATATCTCGATTGATGTATAAGCATATATCTTAAACCTTTTACAACCTGTTAAACTAATCTGTGATACATTTCATAACTTTTATTACCAATCTTGTACTCATGGCATCTCATTAAAACCCTTTATGCATATACATTTCTTTACTCTTGATACACCCAGTATCAATCATCAAATTGAACATCATGCTCCATTAATCTTTAACACAATTCCTTGATACTTAATTATTTACATAGATCATCCAATTACATAATTTAATGACTATCCAGGACGGGTATGCTGGCTCTGATACTAACTCTTGGAACCTTCACTGATACTCTTACTCCTCTTTCTATAATACCAATACTAATTATAATAACACATATTATAGAACTATTGCTACGAGGTACTATGCTATGGGTTAACTCTAGATTAATGCCTATTGCTCCTATGTCTAACTAAGAAACACTTACAAACTCACAAGTCACACTCAGTCAAACTAATACAAGACACAACCAAAATTGTAAGTCACTAATTATCATACTAACAAGGAATCCTCAAAGAAAATAAGCTCAAAAAGGAACTGGATCAAGGACTGAAGGTATCTTTACTGCTAGTAAAGAAAAGAAGCGATGGAACAAAGTCCTGGAATAACAGAAATAGATAAGTCTTGAGATGATACTTTAAGAACCAATTTAAGATACAACCTGATAATCATACACGTCTATCAGAAATCATGACACTCAGAATCCTCGCCACGCCACTAAGCATAGATGCGATAAACGACAGGTTCCGTAACTAAAGTATGCAACTCTATAATCATGTCATCTAGAATCTTCGCCATGCCAACCGGTATGGCTGCGAGAGACTCTAAGTTTCATAACTACAGTATGTACATCCAAGTCAGGTTCCTACGTTCTCGTCACGACAGCTAATATGGCTGCGATAAACTCTAGGTTCCATAACCAAAGTAGACGTTTTACCTTTCTCACTGTCCTCATCAATATATGTCATCAGATGATACCGTAAATTTTAGCCCGTAAAATTTATTTCAATAAGAAATCAACTCAATAACGATACCAAGAATTAAATTTAACAACTGGTCAATAAGAATCAAACTCAAAAATGATACCAAGATTTAAATTTAATAACTGATCAACAAGAATCAAGTTCAATAACAACAAGCGAGAGCGGACAAAAACAAGAAAAAGATTTAAATTGGAAATTATAACAAGATTCTCAAGGGTCGTCCCAGGAATCTCTCAAAATTTTTTGTGAGTGAGTATCCTCTCTCATCCTAGTATCCTATGTCCTATCACAGGTACGCAGTAGTACAACTAAGACGTCGCACACCACGACATCGCACAACTTGCGAAGTCTGACCTGCATAGGCCACCACTAAAAACGTGTCACGACCCGCACCCGGTATAGGGGCACGAGAGCGTGGGTACGTCCAGCCTACGCTGCAGCATCGACGGTAGAACGCTGTCTAGGTCACAATACTATCTAAACAATCTCTCATGAATATCAACTCCATAAGGAGACACAGATATCACAATATAATATGGAATATACTCAATCACATAAGCTAAGGCACGATGAGATATCGAAGCAAACAAATAAAATACAAGACAAGTCTAAACGATAAAATAACCATACCTGCAATCAATAACATCCAATCTCCAAGTATACTGAAAAATAAGTCCTCTAAGTCATAGTCTGAAAAAATATTTCCAGTCTGGATGGAACGAAGTACACCTCTAACAGCAGTTCCACATATATTAACAAAAACTATAACACAATGTAAAGAAATATAAGACAGATAGGAAATACTGGAAATAAGAAATACTGGCAAGCATGGATATACTGAAAATAGAAATACTGGAATAAATAGAATACTGGAGCATGTCATCATCAATGTACATCTAGCAATGAAATATAAATCCAAGTACACGCAAGAACAATGAACTGGTATATAAATGTATACAAGAACAACAACTAGAATATGTAGAGATGCTAGATCAATATACTAGAGATGCATGTCAATGATCCTCTAACCAAGTGTGTGAAACATTAGTATATCATATGATCGGCTTGGGACTTATCAGGCTTGTTACATATGATTAGCTATGATTCATGTAGGGTTAGGCTAACCATCCGGATAGCTATGATGCGAGCAATAGTCAGGCGAATCACATGTAACAGGCTATGAGGCATGTAATGGTCAGGCTGCACCAACGTGAGATATGGGTGAGCTATGATGCCTGTAAAGTTGCGTATGATCACATAAGCTACTAATATTTCCCCATTTTCCTCAGCTAGCACGATGGATCCCAATCACGACTCCTCGTGACAGGTCTCAATGATGCCAACTCGTGTAAAGAACAGTGTCAGAGTCATGTACGCTATACAACAAGAATTATAGAGATAATCAACATAATGGAAACTGTCAGAGAATGTACTCGCCTGGGGTCCTGCTGCTGGTATGAATCAGAGTCCAAGTCACAGTCCAAATAGCCTATGTATTACAAATTTATCATGTCAAAAGATAATTTATTTTAATTTATAATTCTGGAATAATTACTCTAAAATTCTATTTTAATCTTATTATTCTGATTTTTAGGTTAATTCCTAAATTTTGTCCAAAGGAACTGAATTTTATCAACTCGAGACTCATGGCACGCAAATCGAGACAATTTATTGACCAAAAAGTCAACCGACACAAACTCGACTTTCATACATGATTTCCTGTAGATTTCAATGTCAAAAACATGCTGGAATTTATGGCTCATCCAAATTCAAATTCGTTTGAGAATTATGGCACATACAAGTTTCGTATTATGCACCGATGGTTAAATTATAACCTAGAAGTTCTACAGAAGTAACAGTATGTAAATATTTCGAATTAAATTCTGGTAAAAATATATGTCAATTATCTCGACATTAGCTTTCTGAAACTTTAAACAGTTCATGATTCTGATTCCTGGTTCTCCCAAAATTGCGAAAACATCGAAACACGTCTATTTTTGGACATGCTGTGCTCTACGAATTTTCCAGAATTTAATAATCATAATTTCGTAAAACAAATTATACAATCAGAAATCTAACCTCAATATCTTTCTAACACAAAAAACTAGGCCTCGTTTGGAGTCCGGAGCTATGCGCAATGGCTTCTGAAAGATGAAGGAACCCTAGATGACAATTCTCCAAAATTCGGCTGAAGAAAAACCCTAAAACTAAATAACTAAACTAATATATATAGAGAGGAGAGAGAAAGCAGCCGCGGCTTAGATCTTGACACGTGGCAGCCATCCAACGATGTCCGCCCAAATCGGATGGTCACAGTTCGATGCGGCTCAGCTGAGTCAGAGTCGAACTCTGACTCGGCTCGGCTCGGCTCGGCTCACACCCACCCCGCGGTCACTGACAGGCGGACCAGGCACTGTTCACTGCGGGAGGCTGACAGGTGGGCCCCCTATTTACTGACTGGGCAGAATTAATTATTTTTTGGGTTTTCTTTTTCAGAAATTAGTTTTTAATTCAGTTTTCCTTAATTAACTCAAAATAAATGCTAAAATTATCAGAAAATTCGCAAAAAATTCTAGAAAATATATTTTATTATTTAGAACCTAAAATAAAAGTTTGATATATTTTTAATTAAGTTTGTCCCTAAAATAAATTCTTGGAAGTCCTAGAAAATTAGTGTTACTAGTTTTTAATTAGCTAAAAATTATGGAAAAATTCCAATAGTCCCAAATTAACCTAATAATAATATTTAAGCAAGAATTTCAGGATACGGAGGTTACAATAGGACATCCTTCAGTGCTCGGACAACACTCTGGTTTCTCAGGTTAAACTGGGTGCACAGGTGCTGCATGATGGTCTGGTATTGCCGGCCGATCTGCCTCGGGGTCTACTCTAGACTCTGCCCCTGAATACTGGGGCTGATCTCCAGGAATATGCTGGGCTCCCAAATACTGACCCTCCTCGAGCTGTACTCGAACCATCTGGCCGGTAGTAACAGGAATAATGCCCTTGAAAGTTAAGGACACAAGAGTCAAGTCGAAGAACATGATAGATCAATGATAAAAGTAGATAAAAGATCAAGGATTAGGGATAGCAAAAATGATTAGGATCAAGGAGGAACATTTTAGGATTGAGACATCTAACAATAGCAACAACCCCCATATATATGTAAAACAGATCAAATCTTCTCAGACAAACCTGCATGGGCCACCACACAAATTCTGTCATGCCCCAGAACCATAATATTCTAGAGAGCGGGGGCAGACAACGGCCAGATACGTATACTTAGAGCACACCGGTACTCTGTATATACGGTAAAGATATAAGATATGGGGGATTACTACTATAACCATCAGTCAAGCCAAGGTCCAATAAACCCTAGTGTCTCAATCGTAAGCTCAATAATACAAAATATTAAGATATAAGATCAGCTGACATATAATAATAGTAAAGCATCCCAAACTATATATACATAGATGATCATGATGCTAGTAAACACAAGATGAATAAACTAGCCAGAGTCTAAGTCATACATGATCAACCCTAGGATATGAGATTATGCTATTATTCGTAGGCTAGCAATCAATCCAAAACATAAGCTAAACACGTGCTCGGTGGCTAAAAGCTAACAAAAATAGAATGTACAACAAATTGGGAAAGAAAGAAAATCCACTCAAGTTGTCTGATGCTCCTGGTGGTCACCATCCTCAGGAAGGTATGGAAGAAACTCCGGTGCTGCTACTTGATCTGGTCATAAAAAACCAGTGGGATCAGACCACAAATAGCAAGTACCACAAAGGAAGCCAACTAGAAACTTAAGACAACAATAAAGGCAATACAAATGACTGTAAGTAAATGACTAGAAGAGTAAAAGAACTCAGGATAATGTAAGAAAAAAATTATAGCATGCAAATATGTGGCATATCCTGAACATGTGATATAATAATATACCAAGTGCAGAAAATAAAAGGTGTAATCTCATGCATAAGACTAGACAAACATCATCCGCTAACCATGACAAATCAATAAGTCTGGCTTGATACTTTAACTAACTAGGGTTATCACAAGTCCTCATTACTAACAAAATGTAAGAGATAACTAGAGTTTCTTCAGGTCGCATGTACTGCAGTCTGTCCAGGTTACCCAATCGTACAAACCAACACCTGATACTCCTCACGATACTCAACATGATACTCCATGCGATACTCTATATGATACTCCATACGATACTTCACATGATATTTCTCATCCAACCTTGATGTGGCTCCGGGACTATATGTAACCTAGGAAAATCCTTAGTCATGATCTATGTGAATTTTTAGTTGTTAACCCTTAGCATTTTTTTGTAGGATTTTGGGGGTGGCATTCGGCAGAATCCATCCTAGACATTAATGCAAGACTGGACAAGGTTTATTATTCACTACACAAATAGACTCATGTAAACCATGTGAAGCTGGGTTAAGCCATGTGAAGCCGGGTCAAGCCATGTGAAGCCAAGTCATGTCAAATGAAGCCATGTAAAGTCGTATCATGTCAAGTTGAGTCATCCTAGTATAGCCGGGAAAATCCATGTAAAATCGAATAAAACCAAGTAAAACCAAGTCAGGTCAAGTCATCACGTGTCTAAGCAAAATAACAAGAAAATCATAAATTACTTCATGAAAAACCCAGAATGCAAAATAAAGAGCACTATCGGTATACCTCCGGTACACCCCAGTACACCCCAGTACATTGTCGGTATACAGGTCTAAATATAGAAAAATATAGCAAGTTCAAGGTTATAATAAATTGGTATACTATCGGTATACTGTAGTATACCGTTGGTATACCGTTCCAAGTAGGCAAAAATAGGTTATGGAAAACTAGATCTAGTATACCGTCGGTATATCGTCCAATATAGATATCCATAAAGTCTGTTAACATGGTCGGCTAGGATCGGTATATCGTTGGTACACTACAGTATACCGTCTGTATGCCGATAAATGTCACAACAGGTTTTAAGGATTCCAAGTCGGTCAAAATCGGTATACCGTCATTATACTGTAGTATACCGTCGATATTCCGGTTTTCAAGAGAAAATAAGGCCAAAGTCAAGTCAAGTCTGATTTCTGGGATCCAAATCAAATCCCGAAAATTACCAGAACCAAGTTTAACTAGGAGTCAAATCTAGTGGTAAGTCTCATATCACAATATGGATCATATCTCATGATCATAACTCCGGTACCGGTTCAGATACCGAGTTACCTAAAAGGGATGAAACAAGATTCTATCAGAAATTTAAATTAAAACTATCACAATACTAGAAACCATGCAATGAACAACTATAGTAAAACGAGTTTAGATAATAAGCAACTACCAAAGCTCCAAAAAATAAAAATGACAGAAAAGTAAAAGAAGTTCATGAAATCGACAAGGTGTACTTGCCTAAAGTGAGCTCCCAACCTAAATCTTCTAATCCACTACCAAGAAGGGGTTCAAAAACCATACTCCAAGTCTCAAGACTAAGCTCCAAGCTCAAGAGAGAAAGAGTGGAGAGATAAGAGATAAAGAGAAAAAGAATGAAAATCGAATTCTATATATTGAAGAGATGATTTAATCGTGGCAGTTGGATCTTCCACATCTGCGATCCATAACCCGATCTAAATCAATCTCGATCGCTCAAAACAAAATCAAGAAACCAATGGATAATAGAGTGCCTCAATACTATTCATCAACGTATCTTTCGAAAATATCTCAAAAATATCTCAAAAGTAAACCAAACATCTGTCGGACATGCCGTCGTTATACCGGTCAGGTAGTAAAGTTTTAATTTTTGAGAAAATTATGAGATTCTACGAGATCCAATAAAATACAATAAATAGTATAAAATAATTATTCGCATAAAATATGAATACTGTGAGAGGAGTCTCACAGTCAACGATTTCAAGATCTTTTGTCGTATTCCTTTCTTGGATTGGACATCGTGTGGGTGACGATCTTCCAATCTTTTCTTCTCCTTGTTAACCCTCTTTCTCTCATTACATGACTTTTTTTGAGAAAGCTACTCGCTTTATTCAATATGACGGCCAAAGAATAGAGGATATATATAGGCTATGACAAGGAACATAAGAAGAAATTAGGGTTAGGTCTCCTAATAGATCTAAGTATCCCATGTTCAGCCCGAACACACAATCTAGGCCCATTAACAATAGCTCAGTCCACTAAAGAGCTATTATTGTAGTACCTTCCTAATCCCAAATTATGTTTATGGGCTCCTTATTATATATTTGTTGTCTCCCCATGTTAATATATCGAATATCTATCGATCAAATTAAGTTACTGACAACAATATTGATCGACATCTTTTATCCTTAAACAGTACCGCTCAAATTTATTTGTTATATCAGATATAATCCACCTATCGGGTTTACATGACAATCCTTATGAGCTCCTTAAGAGGACATCATCAATCCGATATATGGGGACATGGATTCATTTTATAATTAATAACCCATCATACACACAATATTATTTTTCAATTATAGAGGTTATTGACCCATAATGAATCTCACTTTTTTATGAGTCAAAGTAATGTATACTGCATATATGTTTGTTATTATATCTGGATTAAGAGAACAATCATCCATAATAATAGAGGTATTTGTTCTCTTATATAGTCAGTATAAAGAGAACAACCTCAAGTAGTCATGGTCAATACACACAAAGTGTACTAGTGTAAACATATAGTCAAGATAGACTAATATCAGTCAAGATTGACTAATATCAGATTACACTACAACCTTACCAATGGTTTGTCTAAATTTATCTACATTGTGAACTATTTATATATTCCACAGAGAACTGATAATATGATCTTATGTGTGATACCACACACCATATTATCTATAATATACAATATCAGACACTTGCATTAATATTATAACAAAGACAACATGCAAATATTTGCCCATATAATTCTTATTCAAAAATAAGAAAATATAGTTAATACAAAGTGATACTTTTAGTATATAACCCTAGCAATAAGTGGAAGATAAATGTCTTGATCCATAAGAACGCCTTGAATTATTATTCTAGAATAACATCATAAATCATTGTTCCAAAAGAACGTCATGAATCATCATGACATACTTCTATTTGTATAATCTTGACTAAATTAGTAGAAATTATCCCTAATATTTTATTACAAATAAATTATTAGATGCCCACTCGATAACTTTAATAATGCTACATAAATAGTTATACCAACTATGAATGTACCTTCTAGAATATAAGTAAATATCAAAAGAACCATATACAGGAAGAAAAGAAATCAGTTCTATGTATGAACAAATAAGACCTAAAGGTTCTAAAGATTCAGTTCTCTAGGAGAAGAGACTGAATAATATAACACACCCTAAATGCTCTTAAAGAAGCAGCTCCTGAAGAAGCATCTCCAGTAGAGAAGTTCAAGACGGTCCGGAAGATGACCTGAACAAAAAATCTAATTTCTCAAATTATATCGCTCTGGTTGAGGATACACCTCAGATCCCAAAAGAGACTTAGAAAGAGGTACCGGTATCCATGAAATATATGTTTTAGACATATTCAGGAGAAATTTGGAATTGAGAATTTTTTTTCCATAGATGACATTAACAAATGAGAATAAAAGGGTAATAAAAATGATGCTAAACCACGAATAATCCTTGAATGTAGAAACAAATATTAAAAAGATACGATATCTCTCACAGAACTTGGAGTGTTCGTTCTTATAATACAAAACCCAAAAAAGAATAAATCTGGTAGGTTTAAATAGGTATTTGTAACAAATAAAATGAGAGATCAATATATAAAGCAATTTTAGCTCAAGGTTTCTTGAAATGGCCATGAATAGAATATAAAGAAATATATTCCCCAGTTGTCACACCCCAGATCCAGAATACTGGAGGGTGGGAGAATGACTCAGCCAACCACACCTTGCAGAATACCAAAGCAACCAATAATGTGTTAATGTTGTTTAGAGACATGGGGGTGTATACTACAATCAGGTCTCCTAGGGTTAAGAACTTCTATATCTCAATTATTCAAATAAGTACCAATAAAATAGAATATTTCAGAATATGCAATAAGACATCCCAAATGCCGCATCAGAATATTCTTAGTGATCTAGCAAGACAAAATGATAAGCCAGATACAATATTAAAAGTATACATAACAATGAGTCAGCTGTAGTCATAATATATTAAGTCATGTAGGAAACTAGTATCCAGATTTGCCGGCTAATTGGTGCCGGTTGGCTAAACGCCCAAAATAATATAGTTTACAAAAGACTAGCAATGAATAAAGAAACCCACTTGTGTCCCTCAGCATCCATCCTTCGAATGCATACCATTAGTGAGTAGGAAGTATGCTTGATCCTCAAGTGCTGACTCTAAACCTGGCCATACAAAACTAGTGGGGTTAGACCCAAAATATTAAGTACCACAAAGAAAGCACGAAAAAAACTAATTCTATAGCATGAAATGCATGAGCCAATAATCAATGCCATATATCCTATCCATGACATAACACGACACCCCTTCACCAAATAAGGACAAGAAGTGCCTTATCATATCAAGATAGAATACTTCTCTTGATTATGTTCAAGCAGAAATAACTCTGCATTATAGTTTCAGTCCACAACCTATCATATCACAACATCGTAACCCAACAACCAAACAAGGACATGAGTTGCACCATCATGCTATAATAGTCTATGTCCCTAATTTTACTTAATAGTAGGCACAATACACAATCAGAAATATTACATAGGAGAAATAATCTAGCTTTAGTCCATGGATTATTATAAAATAACAACGCAACCCAACAACTAAATAATGACATAGGTTGAATCATTATACAATGATAGCTCACTTTCCTGACTAGGCATGCATTACATGAAATTTAAACAGCCAATCATGTATTAAGGCTTGATATGTAATCTCTGGGTTATCCCAGAAATATAATATAAGTATTCTCAGATCATCCCCTAATCAAGCAGGGCTGGCTGAACCAATGATATACGACCAAGAATATATGCATAAGATGCACCAGTCTCTTGCAAGGACACTGAGCTAATTAACGATTAGTAATAGTTTCAGGCTTTCTATAGTAAAGATACTGGCTCAGTCTTATAATTAGATCAGATACTTCACTCCACTAGTGTGGATGATAAACAATATCCGTGGTGGCCAGCCTTTACTCTGAGCTAATTTAGGGTGGCTCGACATGCACAATCTCAGGATACTATTTTCTTCCAATGCTTTAAAAGTTAAGTTTCTTAGTTAACCCTAGGTTAATAAAATCTCATGCCGTGGTCACATGAACATTCTTCTTAGATATTGTACTTTAAGTACGGGCACTCTTGATACAAACCCATATTGTTACTCGCAAGTTGAATATTGATTTACCCAAGTGTGATGCAACAATCAATACTATCTAGCCACGACTAAAGTCACTCACTGTCCAACTACCAGATCCTTGCAAGAAAATAATTGCATATATCACGTAGCAGGAGTATATGGCATGACAGCTCAATATATATATATATATATATATATATATATATATATATATATATATATATATATATATATATATATATATATATATATATATATAGTAGCACTCTCGGTGCGATCAAGTGTATCAGCACAGATATAATAGTCAGGGCAGGAACAAGTTCTAGTATCAAGGTTAAGGTCAAGATCATGGACAAGTTATCAAGTAGCAAGTCACTCATGACATGACAATTAAGCACTGGTCATATTAATTATTACTTTATTATATTGATAGATGAGAATAAGAGTAGTGCAAAAACTTCTCATGATCAGATCCACAATCCTTAAACCAAATATGGACCAAGATTGCATACCTTCCCCTGAGTTGAACTATGCCCCTTATTCTATTGAAAATATAATAATGTGATAAAGGAAAATTAGTAAGTGCATATAATTCCACATCTACGGAGCTCATGTCAGGTACTTAGTCAATTTAGCACATGGTCACATCTGGGCATACAAGTCCTTTATAAGGTTAACACATGACATCACAATCATTCAATCAAACGAGAACATTTTTAAACCAAAAAAGTGTTTAAAGTGTGCATGAAACAATAAGCACATACCCAAGGTACCGCATGAAGTTGAGGCGGCATAGATGTCAAGGCCGCATACAATCGCAGGCCACATAGATGTCAAGGCCGCATGCAATCGTGGACCGTATAGATGTTAAGGCTGCATGGGTGGGACAAGGTCCACTCTTCGGGACAAGTGCCAAAGTGATGGTAATAAATGCAAGTCAGAAAGGTAAGATAAAGTGATGGATGAAACTGATGTGACATGCAATAAAGCGTGTCAGAAGAATAAGACAAAATTATGAAAATATGAGCCAAGGCGGTGCTGAGTCATGCGTTCAAAGAAAGAGAAAACATATATCTCGAGGCCGCATGGACGACGAGGCCGCATGCTCCTCTTGGCTGCATACACATTTGGCGGTACAAAATCTTTTGGACTTTAGAAAATTTTATTCGTTCAAGTTTCATGCATTTGGCTAAGGAGCGCATGTGCAGATTTTAGTCATGCGTCCAACAAGATGGACGCATGCTGACTTTGGAGCGAGAAGTCCAGGCTGCATCATATAGAGCTCCTTCGTCCTAGAATAACAGGTTTCGACCATGAAAGTTCCAAAAACCTAAGTTTTGTTCCTTCCGTGGAAACCTCAAACGAAGTCCAAATTCAACAAAGTAAAGTTCTAACACTACTCAAAATCAAATGTTTATCAACATAGAACAACATGTTTTCAAAAACAACAAGGTTTTAGAGGTCAAAACCCAAGAAAACTGAAGAACACATAAAATCTCTAAACTGAAAAATGTAGATCTACACTAATCCATCCACTGAAATCAAAAATATCAAGTTCTAAATGTAAGGAGAATCACATAAAAAACATAAATGACTCATAAAATGGAAAATTTCTCTATTTTCATGCAAGGTGTACTTGCCTTTGGAGGAAGAGAAAAACCTAAGAGAGAGAATGGAAAGAAAATAATGATGAGAGAGAGAGAGAGAGAGAGAGAGAGAGAGAGAGTTTTGGTTTATATAGGGATGATTTGGATTCACTTAACCAATCCAATAGTTCAAGTCAAAACCAAGCTCTGATCTCAAAATAAACCAAGAACCAACTGTACTAAAAAATAGTCTGGCCTCCAACCAACCGGACAACCATGCCAGCAAGAAAGAATATATTCCAAATACGTATATCGGGAATGGGGAGGGACATCTCTACCCACCTTAAAATAATTCTATCCTAGGAATTCAAGCTCAAGGCTAGCTTGAGATATCAAGATAAGCAACAAACTAACTACAAGCAATCTACACATACATATAAGAAGTTACAACTAACACATATAATGAAGCAAAGTGTAAACCCTCTGAATTTTTCAAATTTTTAAATCTTGGATTTTTCCCAATTTTCTGGAATTTTCTATAATTAAAATCAAGGTTTTCAATTAATAAATAATTTTTAATTGGCAATAAATAATATTAAAATATCATAAAAATAATATTTTTGGGTGTAAAATGGAAAACTGGACTTAGGGTAATTTTTTCTGGATTTTTTTTGGACCTCAGACTTATTTTTAAATGCCTCAAAACTATTTTTTAATTAAATAATTATTTAAACTGTTATTATTTTATTTTTATTTTTATTTTTTTCTTTTGGGCCCGGCCCGGCCCAGTGGGCCGAGTCCAACAGCCAGCCCAGCCCGCCAACCCGGGTCGGGTCGGGTCGATCAAACCCGACCCGCCAGCCCACTGACCCGGCGACCCGTTCTTCCCCAGCTCACCCCCACGATCCCGAGTCTTCCGGCCAACCGCCCGTGGCCCCCGCCGCCTCCGCCGGAGCGGGGCCACGACCCCTCGGCCCCGCCTAACCCGGCCACGTCCGCCCCCGAAACCCTATAAATTTCCCCCTACCTCATTCTTCCTCCCCCAAACGCAAGCCCTAACCCTAGATCCATTTCCGGCCACCCTCCCGCCGGCGAACCACCACCCACTCCCTCCAGCCGCCTAGCCCCCTCGGCTCTGTCCCCGACTCCCCAGACCCCCGGCCGCCCTGTCTTCCTCCTCCGCCACGCCTCCCCGAGCAGCCGCCCTCATCGAGCCGCCCGTTCCGGTGCGCCGCCGCCTCCGGCCGAGCGTCCCCCGCCGTGCAGCGCTGCCCCCAGCTCCCTCCGGCCGGTCTCCCCCGCCGTCGAGCCGCCGAAGCTCCGCCGGAGAGCCCCAAGCCCTGAACCCTAACCCTAATTTTTGGGATTCGCGTGTCCGACACGAGTCGGACACGACTCGACCCTGATTTTCGGGTCCCCTTCAGGTATTCATAACTTTTGCCTCGTAGCTCCGTTTTTATTTCCGCAAATTGCGTTGTGAAGCCTGTATGACACTCTCGGTGTCCGGACAAACTGTTCGGGGCATCGCGCCCTGTGGTGATCGCACACCGCGATCCAAAAACAGGAAAAACCAGACCCTGTTTTACCCCGGAACTGAGTGCGCCCCTCCAAACGGGACGACTTGGTCGCGTGCGGTCTTCACAGATACGTGCGCATCGTCGATACAGACGTGTGAGATTTCGTGGAAGCTGATTCGGGTGTGCGTGCACACCGAAATCATCGCGTATCCGCGGACATCGCCCCGTATCCACCTTTTCTGCAATTCACCCTAACTTCGTGCACACACGTCAGATCAAGACAAAACTTGCGCCATCGGACTCGTAGCGATACGCTGGTCCTGTGGATCAAGTTTGGTTCGATTCTGAGAACGTTGACGAAATCGCGTGTCGTGGGCCCCACAGGCCCCGCTCGACGGGCGATTTTGTGTTCGGCTCATCGGAATCCAAATCTGGAAGTTCTGTTGGGTTCGTATCAGCGTTCCTGACCTGTTGACACTAAGTTTGGTGAACTTGGAGACCTTTGACCCGGACACGTTTTTCGGTGCAAAGCGGGCCCACCGGCGGACCCCGTTTTGACCCGAAACTGCCGTTTTTGCCCTTGTCTCCAATTTGGACCCAAGGACAGGCGTTTCTAGCTATTTGACATCTTCTGAGCGTGTTGGTAATGTCTATTTCAGCTTTTGGACTCATCTCTGGAATTTTCTCCCGAGAGCCAATATTAATCAGATCCAAACAACAGGCAAGTACCTGCACTTCAAGTTAATCTTTATATATTGTGATAATTAATTCCCTGCCTTACATGTACCCTTGATGATTATACCTAGTATTAGAAATGCTGGATTTTATGTCTTGAATATTGGAGTTCCTGTCTTGTTTTTCATGTCGGGTAGGAGAATACCTAGAAGGCATGTAGTTTACCCTTCCCCTTGTCATGTTTAATAGCTGTTGGTACACGACTGTACCTCAGCCGGATCTCGATTTCCCCTGTTTAATAGCCGTTCATGATGGCCGGATTAGCCTTATAAACCCCTACATGCCAACTATGTATTCTAAAAACAAACACAAGTTCACACAGATAGTTCTGGCCATGTTATATTTCTTGCTGGCTGTTGTAGTTTCATTTCCTGTTTCATTTATTTCTGTATTTCTCGTATTCCTGTTTACAGCATTAACTCTGAGATAGTGATGTTCTGTTATGCAGTTCTTAACTTGATATTCAATATTTAATTGTCATAAATATTTAGTTTAACCTTTTTGTGCACTGTGTACTTTGCTCCTTTCCTGACTGGATCTGTTGATTTAGGCGATGATGAGGATCTTGTCCCTACTTATTATGGTCCCTATGAGGGGACTGATGATACCTATGAGGAGCCAGAATCCACCCAGGAGACCCCTGCTGCAGAGTAGCTAGTAGTAGCTATCTTTCATTTATACTCATATCTTAATTAATCGGGTTTGTCCCCGATTTTATTCTGAATTGCTGTACTAAAACATTTGAATCTGTTGTCACACTTATTTCAGTTGCAATCTTAAGTTTCAATTCTTATTATCTTGCCTATGTTATTTTGTGAATGAGCTAGTTTAGTAAACCTGGAATTGACCTAGACAGCGTACTACCGCCGACTCTGCGGCGTAGGCTGGACGTACCCACGCACTCGTGCCCGAATTTCCGGGTGCGGGTCATGACACAAAGAAATATCATCTCACATGAGTGCTTGCCGATCGCAGAATAAAAGATGCGAAGGCATACAAAGAAAATATATCTTATTAGTCAAATAGGTATGGGTATCGAGATATAATATTATCCTCATGCTCCCACGTTGACTCCCCGAAGGAGTGATGCCCCAAGAAACATGAACAAGACGGATAGTACATTTCTTGAATACCTTCTCTCTCTGATCCAAAATGGATACGGGCTATTCCTCGTAAGTTAAGTTGGTACCAATAACTAACACAGAGTGATCGGGGACATGAATCGGATTCGGGACATACCTACACAACTGAGACACATGAAATACATCATTTTACGAAACGAAGGAGGAAGGGCCAGACGATAAGAAACATCCCCTAATCCCTCGAGAATATTGAATGGTCCCACATATCGCGTACTATGTTTACCGTGAACCCCGAATCTAATGACTTCACGGGTGGACAAAATTTGCAAAAATACATGGTCATCGATAGAAAACTCTAACGGCCTACGATGCTGATCTGCCCAATGATGATAAAAATCTTGCGCAACCGGAAGTCGCTCCTTGATTTGCTTAACCACTTCAATCGTTTGAGTGATTATTTCAAGCCTCAACATCTATCGTTCACCAATGTCATCCTATGCCAAGGGTGATCTACACTTTTTTTTTGTATAATGCCTCAAAAGGAGCCATCTGTATCCTGGCCTGATAACTGTTATTGTATGAAAATTTCACTAAGTGAAGATGATATTCCCAAGACCCTCTAATGTATAAGGTACAAGCCCGTAACATATCATCCAATATCTGGATCATCCTTTCTTATTGGCCATTTGTTAGGGCGTGATACGCGGTACTGAATCTCAAATTGGTACCCAAGTGTTCGTGCAAGCTTTTCCAGAAACGAGATATAAAGTGAGTATCATGATCTAACATTATACTTGCTGCAACTCCATGCTGCCTCACTATCTACCGTATATACATCTCTGCTAACTGGTTTGTGGATTGTCCTACTCGGAAGGAAAAAAGTGTGCCACTTTTATGAGTCAATTTACTGTCACCCAAACTACCTCACGTCCAGTAGGGGATCTAAGTTAACCGGTCACAAAGTCCATTGTAATATGTTCTCACTTCCACTATGGAATAGGCAGCAGTTGTAACATTCCTGCTAGTCATTGTTGCTCTGCCTTCCCTTGGTGACACATGAGACATCGTGAAATGAACCGAGCTATTTCTCTTTTCATTCCGTTCTACCAGAAATACTGCTTGATATCATGGTATGCTGCTTGATATTATGATAAATCTTCGTCCCTCCAGGATGAATAGAATATTAGGAACTAGGTGTCTTGGTCATCACTTCTTGTCTGATATTTCCACCTGGCACACAAAAATGGTTTCCAAATCTGATTGTTCCGTCTTCGTGAATCCTTAATTCCTTCCTAAGACCTGACTCACATTATGTCTTAAGCTTCTGAATCTAGGAATCTTCTGTCTGAGCTGACTTGACCATCTCCACCAAAGTTGACTGTATCTGAAGATTGGCTAACACTCCCGTCTCTTGAGGTAACACCACCTCGATGCCTATCTCATGAAGATCTTCTACAATGTGCTTCTAAGTTGTTAAGATAAATACGCTGCCCCTCTTACTGAGAGCATCTGCTATCATATTTTCCTTTTCTGGATGATACTGAAGTGCTACGTCGTAATCACCAAACAATTCTAGCCACCCCCTCTGTCTCATGTTTAAGTCCTTCTGAGTGAATATGTACTCCAGACTCTTATGATATATGAATATCTTCACCCAATCGCCATATAGGTAATGTCTCTACAACTTGAGAGCAAATATTACTGCTGCTAATTCCAAATCATGTGTTGGATAATTCTTCTCATGATCTTGAAGTTGCCGAGATGCATATGCTATCACTCTTCCGTGCTTGCATTAACACACACCCGAGTCCTTTTCTAGATGCGTCATAATAAATTGTGAATCCTTCTGATCCTACTGAAAGTGTAAGGATCGGTGCTAATATCAACTTTCCCTTCAACTTCTCGAATACTTCTTGGCACTTTGTCGTCCAAACAAACTTTATATCCTTGCAGGTCAGATGAGTCATTGGTGCAAAAATTTGTGCAAAATCTGCCATGAACCTCCGTTAATATCCCACTAATCCCAAGAAACTTCGTACATCTACTACTGTCTTTAGGACTGGCCAATTCTCTATTACTTTAACCTTCTTGGGGTCCATTGATATTCCTTCTCCTGAGACGATGTGCCCTAAGAATGATAAATGATCTAACCAAAACTTATACTTAATAAGTTTAGCATATAACTAATGCTCCCTCAGAACTTGCAATACCTTCCGAATAAGTTCTTCATGCTCTTCCTCACTATTGGAGTAGATAAGAATGTCGCCTATGAATACTACTAAAAATTGATCTAGGTATGGCATGAAGATACGATTCATCAAATCCATAAATATTGTTGGTTCATTAGTGAATCTGAATGACATAACTAAGAATTTGTAATGTCCATATCGAGATCGAAATGTTGTCTTTGGTATATCTTGCTCCTAGACTCTTATTTGATGATGTCCTGATTGAAGATCTATCTTTAAAAATACTCTTATCCCGCTCAATTGATCAAATAGGTCATCAATCCTAGGCAAAAAATACTTGTTCTTTACTGTTACTGCATTCAACTGCCTATAGTCGATACATAATCGTGCCGACAAATCATTCTTCTTTACTAGAACTACTGGTGCTCCCCATGGTGATTCACTAGCTAAAATAAATATTTTTGCCTTCAATTCTTCTACATATTGATATAGCTGGTTGAGCTCCATTGGTGACATCTGATAGACCTTATTGGAAATTGGTTCCGCTTCTGGCTTCAACTATATATAGAACTCCATTTCTCTTACTGGGGGTAATCCTGGAAGCTTTTTCAAAAATATGTCAAGAAATTCTTCAATTATTCTGGGGAAATAATCTTCAACTCCTGCTACTGTTGTAATGCACATTCATGCTGGTCCTTCACCGTTCTGTTGAAGATAAACTCTTCTTTGCCCGGGATGTTAAACAATACTCTACCCTACGACAATCTATCATCGCATGACTGTCTCTCAACCAGTCCATGCCTAAAATAACGTCAAAGTTATCCATAGGGAACTCGATCAACCTTGCAGGAAATAAATGCATGTACACTACGATTGGACATGCAAAACATACTGTACTGACTCCTACGAGACCATTACCAGTGAGTATATTCAGCCTCTCTGGCAATGCCTCAAACTTTAATCAAATATGTGTCACAAATTATGCACATACAAATGAATAGGATGCTCCTAAATCAAATAATGCTATGGTAGAAAAAGATATAACGAGAATGTTACCTGTACTACGTCACCTGATGCCAAAGCGTCCTCCAGAGATAGAGTAAATGCTTGCCCTTGGCCTTGCGGTGCTCCTTGTTACTGCCTCCCTTGAAGATGCAGTTGTGGCCTCTGTTGCCCGTACAACTGATTCTTCTGCTGGTTGTACATCTCAGTTTGCATCAACAATAGACGCTGAGCTAATGGCCTGATTGCTAATTCTGCCCCCCTATACTGAGCTTCCCCCGGTACTGGCAATCCTAATCTCTATACCGGTCCTTCAATCCTCTACATTGTAGGACAATTGGCAATCTAATAATCTGGACTACCATATCGCAGATACAACCCATACGCTACCCTACATACCTCCTACGTATGGCCTTCCATGCCATAATACGTACATCCGACTAGGGCTCCCAATCGCTGTTGTTGCTGTTGCCGTGGCTGATTCGACCGAACTGGTGCTGTTGTAGCTAATGCTACTAGCCTTCTTGGTATTGTGCCATAAACGCGAATACCAGGAGATAGTGCTGACATCCGCTGTACTGGTCCTCCTCCTCTATTTTGGGCATGAGTCCTTTTCTGGCCTCCTGTCCTTGAAGCTAACCTCTGCAATGTCAGCTTATATTTCCTAGATGCGATCAATACTTCATCAAAACTCTGGTAGTTATGGCCCTCTACCAGTTGTTGAATTTCCAGATAAAGTCCATATTAGAACCTCATCGCCCTCTCTGGTTCTGTTGCTACCATCATCAGGGCAAATCTACTAAGCCTGCAGAACTCTGCCGTGTAGCCATCCACTGTTCTTCCAGACTTCTTCCAGGCAAGTCTACTAAGCCTGGAGCTACAATCAGACCTGATCAACTTGTTCCTCAGCTATAACCTTTGCCGTTGTCAGTATTGTTTTAATATTTTGCAGCTAAGCATCTGCAATAATGACGTCCTCCGTGCCATCAAAGTACTTGGTATTGAGTCAGCAGAATCTAACAGATTCCCTTGGTTCTGTTCTAATACTCCTTTCCAAGGCCGTCTGTAATCCTTGGTTCAACAAGATATTCTGCACTTGCTGCAGAAGTTGTTGGTATTGTTGTGTTGCCATTATTTCTCATATAATCTCCAGCAATGCCGGTGTATCAAGTGCTACTGACGCTAATGGTATGACCGGGGGTACTGGAGCTTCTGGTATATGTTATTCTCTGAGCTCCTCTACTGGTTTTACCACGATTTCTCCAGGAACAGGTGTTAACTCTCGCTGTGGGCCAACAGATCCTTGCCCTGCTGAAATTAATGGTGCTCCAACCACCGAAGCTGGAGAAGCCCTAAAGAAAAGGACACAGGATAAATTAAGAACATGACAAGAAATGATCGATGAATCAATGGTACCAAAGTTAAGCTGAGTTTTGAGGAGAAAGATTTCAGGATTTCAAGGAGGAACATGTTTGATTGAGATTTCCTACGATCAAGACACCCCACAAGTCTAAAAAGAAAGATAGGCCTGCTTGGGCCACCACTAAAACTGTGTCACGCCCCAGATCCAGAATACTAGAGGCTGGGGGAATGACTCAGCCAACCACACCTTGCAAAATACTGAAGCAACTTGTAATGTGTTAAGGTTGTCTAGAGACATGGGGGCGCATATTACAATCAGATCTCCTGGGGTCAAAAACTTCTATATCTCAATCATTCAAATAAGTAGCAATAACATAGAATATTTTAGAATAAGCAGTAAGGCATCCCAAACTCAACATCAAAATGTTCTTAAAGATCTAGCAAGATAAAATAATAAGTCAGATACAAGATAAAAAGTATACATGACAGTGAGTCAGTGGCAGTCTAAATATATTTTAGAATAAGTGGTAATATATTGTCAACAAGTCACATGCAATCTATATCTCATCTACAATACAAATAAATAAATAGGAAATAAATAACTGAATATCAAATATAAAGTCTCAAGGTATGATAGTCGGATGGAAACAAATCCACTGCAAATCGACTATACTAAAACTACTAAAAGAGAGAAGAGATCAACTCCAATATAAGATAGATGTCCATGAAAGAAATAGCAACTATAATCTCTAACAACTACAATGAATCAAAGATACTCTGAAGGTAAGACCTCCTCAGTCTAATAAGAAGCGTCAGGTCCAGGTCCGTACTCCTATAGATACTCCTGCCCGTCTATATCTGGAAAGGTACCAGGTCCTCAGAGGGACATAACAAGATACATATAAATATGCCAATAAAGTATTGAAAATAAACATCCAATGGGTCGCCTAACCATCAAGTGAATGCAGTTTGAGAACAACTTTCCAACAAGTGGGCTATCTGGCCATAAATGGGATTGGCATGATTCTCTCGGAAAATCAGGGGCCTACAAATCATGTCGTCTTTTGAACGGCAGAGGCCGCCAGTAATATATAGGGGTCATCACCGCCACGTATCTCCGGCGGAGCGTACGGGTTACAGAAAGGAAAGTACAAAGGAGTCCAAATGCCTTACTTGTTGTTCTCCCTACCCCATGCTCTAAGCATGTCACATCCATGACACGATAATACCTTTAAATAACTGCCAGGTCTACTAGCATGCAAAATTTCTATCGGTAGTTATCCCTATCCGTCGCACGACCTATGCGTACCAATGGCCAGCGAGTATGTAAGACCGTGTCCTACATGTGACTCACACTCGTGTAAGAACAGTGTCATGGCCAATGAAACATAAAATGCCTCATGATAATGGGGTGGTCTCATAAACTAGGTCAACATGCATATACATAATAAAAATAGAATACGACGACACTGTCGTTGCACCCAAGTTATTCTTGGACGTGCAGTTTATATAGCAGTTAAAATATATGAACTAAATAAACATAAATAAGATGCATGCAACATATGGAATATAAATTACAGTACAATGGCAAGGTATACTTGCCTGGCAAGCAATCTGTATAGTATAAATGTCCAGATGTTAGGGACACAGAATCAGGAACTAAGGCCTCCGAATAAATATCTCCGGATGCTAAAATAGACATCACCAACATTTTCGGAATCAGCAAAATAGCTAGAAAATACTACCCTTTTATCCAATTTTGTCACAGGGGCAAAACGGTAATTTTGGGTCAAAGTGGGATCCACATATGGCCCACTTTGCACCAAAAAGCGTGCAAGGAGTAAAGGTCTCTAAATAGGACAAATTATAGGTCAAATAAACTCTAAATGTCAGTACGAACTCAACGATATGTCAAATTTTGGATTTTGGTGAGCCGAACACAAATTTGCCCAAAAAGTCAACCGTAGGCCCACAAATAAGCGGCTTAGTCAACTGTCTCAAAATTATGTAAAAATTGGGTCACAGGACCAGCGTGATACCACGAGTCCAGTGGCACAAGTTTTGTCACATTCTGACGAGCGTACACTAAATGGAGTGGGGTTTTACAAAAAGTTGCGATATTGGGACTTTTGTGGATACGGACTGATTCCGACATGCACACGCGTCCGAATCAGTTTCTGTGAAAGCTCACACGTATGGGTATACCGTGCGCGTCTTTCGGTGCACTTGGTATACGACAGGACGGTCCCGTTTGGCGGGGCGTGCTCCGTATCACAAATTTTGAAGTTTGCGATAAACAGGTTTTCGTAATTTTTAACCCAGAATAATTCAGCATACATCATCAAATAAAATATTGTAATTGACAGAAAATAATCTCGATTAGGTGGTTTTTCCATAGCAAGAAGAAAAACTATGTTCGGATCTCTGTGGTGGGTGGTTAAAGCAGTTTTTCTGAGATTAAAAGTTGTCGTTTTTCTCCAACTTGGTCTCTGTTTTCGCCTAGGGTTACGCGCTGTTCAAAGTAAACTAATACACAGTATTGGAAGAGGGATAGGTCGTGAACGTACCGGTGAAGACGGGGTCGAATTTGGTCGAGCGATGGAGCGAGAATCGGGGCATGAACAGGGCTAAGTTGCTGCAGTTTCCTGTCGTAGTTCTTGCGCGTGGCGTGGCGTGCGGACGGCTGTGCTGGCTTCGGCGGCACGACGATGGCTCTGGGTCAGCGTCGCGGAGGTCTCAGGGTCGAGATGGTAAGAGTAGGGTTAGGGTTAGGGTTTTAACTGTATGGTGTATATATATATATATATATATATATATATATAGCGGGGGTCGGGGATAGCTGCGCGGGTTTGCAGCTGCTGCTGCGGTTTTGCTTCGCGGGCCGGGTTTGGGTTTTAAGCGGGTAGGGTAGGATATTGGGTTAGGGTTTTAATTCATTTTATTTTATTTTATTTTATTTTATTCCTTTTCCTTTTTCTTTTCTATTTCTTTTTTTTATTCTTTTCTATTAATATATATATATAATTCTAGAAATTTATATAGTGCATACAATAAATCTATCAATCGTCCACAAGGTCGCTTACATGTAAATAATTAAGGTAAATCACGGTTGCTCCATAAATCCTCTATTGCATAATCACCCAAAAATAAAAATCCCATAAATTCTATTTCTTCTAATTAGCTAATAAATACTTTAAATCAATTAATTAATTAAATAATTATATACGGTTTTTAAAATTAGGAGTTTTACATTCTACCCAACTTATAAAAATTTTATCCTCGAAATTAAAACTAAGCCACGATAGAAAGTCAAGGATGGTATAAGGTAGAAATTAACAAAGTAAATTCATATATTGGTTTACGAATAGATACGCAAAACGTTTGCATATGTCGTCCTCGTGCTCCCAAGTGGATTCTCCTGGCGCGCCATGCTTCCATGCCACGCGAACCAAGGGAATAGACTAGTTTCTTAACACTTTCTCTCGACGATCAAGGATTTCCACGGGTTGCTCTTGATATGACAAGCTCGGCCCAATATTGATTTCGGAATGGTCGAGAACATAAATGCTATCTACCACATATCGCCTAAGCTATGACACATGGAATACATCATGTACTCCCTCAAGTGAAGGTGGTAGCGCAAGTCGATACGCCACTTCTCCTACTCCCTCTAGCACGTCAAATGGTCCAATATACCTTGGACTCAACTTGCCACGTCCTCCGAATCGAATGGTGCCTCTGGTAGGTGATATCCTCAAGAAGACATGACCGCCCTCTTTGAACTCCAAGGGACGACGATGAAGGTCTGCCCACTGCTTCTGCCTGTCTTGCGCTGCTCGCAAGTGTCCTTGTATCTTCTTCACTGTCTCAACGGTGTTGACTACCAACTCTGGTCCCAGAATATGACGTTCTCCCACGTCACTCCAATACACGGGAGACCTACACTTTCTTCCATACAATGATTCAAACGGAGCCATCTGGATACTCGCTTGATAGCTATTATTGTAAGAAAACTCCACAAGATGTAGGTGGTCCTCCCATGATCCTCCAAAGTCTAACATACAAGCCCTAAACATATCCTCCAGTGTCTGAATAGTACGTTCGGACTGCCCATCTGTCTGCGGGTGATAAGATGTACTAAACTTCAAACGAGTCCTAAGACTCTCTTGCATGCTCCTAAGACTCTCTTGCATGCTTCTCCAAAAGTGTGATATAAAAAAACACGAATCTCTATCTGATACAATGCTGACTGGTATGCTGTACAATCTCATAATTTGCCTCATGTATAAGTCAGCCAAAGCTTCTGTAGAATGACCAACTCTAAAAGGTAAGAAATGGGCTGACTTGGTGAGTCGGTCCCCTATTACCCATACTGCATCTCTTCCACTTGGACTCTTGGGAAAACCCGTGACGAAGTCCATAGTGATGTGCTCCCACTTCCACTCTGGAATCGGAAGTGGTTGCAATAACCCTGCTGTTCTCTGATGCTCCGCCTTTACTTGTTGACATACTAGATATTTAGCTACAAAGTGAGCTATCTCTTTTTATCCCATGCCACCAAAAGTGCTGTCGTAAGTCACGGTACATCTTGGTGCCTCCAAGATGAATAGAATATATCAAACTATGAGCTTCTGCCATCAGCTCCTGTCGAATCTCTCCATTAGGAACATATAGACGATTACCACATCGTAATATCCCGTCATCATGAATGCGCAATCCCGTCTGCTCTCCGGCCTCTGTCCTTTCTTTCAATCTCCTAAATTTGATGTTTGTAGGCAGAGCTGCCTTGATCCTCTCTATTAGTAATGACTGTACTTGTAAGTTGGCTATTGTCCCATCTGCTCCGGATAATATCACTTCTATGCGAAGCTCTTGTAAGTCCTCCAATAATTTTCTTTGTGTTGTCAAGAAGTAAGCTGCAGGTTTTCGGCTTAACGCGTCTGCTACAACGTTAGCCTTGCCTGGGTGATAATGTAGCTCTATCCCGAAATCTTCCTGATGCGTCACTGTAAATCACATAGCGTACTGATCCTGATGGAATAGTCAATACTAGTGCTGTGGTCAGTCGCTTCTTCAACTCCTCGAAAGCGACTTGACATTTGTCGGTCCATACAAACTCTTGGTCCTTGTAAGTCAACCGAGTCATAGGTGCTGCTATCCTTGAGAAGTTTAAACCGTCGGTAATATTCCGCAAGTCCAAGGAAACTCCTCACCTCCGATGCTGATTTAGGAACGGGCCATGTCTCGACTGTCGAGATCTTCTCTGGATCAATAAAAATACCATCTCCCGTAACGACATGCCCAAGAAATGAGACTCTGTCTAAAAAGAACTCATATTTACTGAGCTTCGTATATAACTGCTCGCTCCTCAATGTCTCTAGAACAATCCGCAGGTGCTTCTCATGCTCCTCGTAGCTCTTCGAATAGACAAGTATGTCATTTATGAAGACGACCATGAACTGGTCCAAATACTGATGGAATACTCGATTCATTAAGTCCATAAAGATAGCTGGAGCATTGGTCATTCCAAATGGCATGACCAGAAACTCGTAGTGTCCATATCTTATCCTGAATGCGGTCTTCGGGATGTCCTGCTTTCGTACCTTCACCTGGTGATATCCTGATCTCAAATCTATCTTCGAGAACACCTTAGCTCCACTAAGCTGATCAAATAAGTCATCGATGCGTGGTAATGGGTATTTATTCTTCACGGTCACTGCATTTAAGGCTATGTAGTCAATGCACATACGCACTGACCCATCCTTCTTTGGTACAAACAACACTGGTGCTCCCCAGGGTGATGCACTTGGTCGGATGAAACCTTTCTCTTATAGTTTTTTCAACTGTGCCTTCAGCTCATCCATCTCCTTCTTCGCCAATCTGTAAACATGCGATGCTATGGGTGCTGCTCTTGGTGTCAATTTAATCGAGAACTCTACGTCTCTGTCTGGGGGTAGGCCTGGTAATTCCTCTGGAAAGATGTCTTGGAATTCTGAAATGATAGGGTGATAAATAACATCGTCCATTGCAAGTTGCACACCGTCAAAGGCTTCTGTGGATCCTCGTGCAAACTCAAGTTCCGGCTGGACTGGTACCTTAAAAAAATGCTTCCTCCAAAACAGTCGAAGAAAGCGTGGTACTTGCTTAGCCAGTCCATTCCAAGCACAATATCCAAAGTTGGCATAGGAAGGACTAAGAGTCGTGCATTCATCTCTCTGCCACGAATTACTACAGGACACGATCTACAAATCCGACTAACATGTACAACTGATCCTCCGGTAAGAATTCTAACACAACTAGGTAAAGGTGTAGTGACAATATTGTGTTTGGCAATAAAACTAGAAGATATGAACGAGTGGGTGGCTCCCGTATCAAATAATGTCACAGCAGGAAAAGTAAAAGCAAGAGTATACCTGCTATGACATCAATCTCCTGATCCATGTCATCCCCTTCTAGTGCAAAAGCTTGTCCATTCCTCTGTGGCTGTCCATGACTGGCCCTCGTGAACTGTTCCTCCTGAGTAGGTAGCGGTGGTCCTCACTGAAATCCTCCTGCTGCTGGAGGTCGAGGTGCTCCTGGTCTAGTCATCTGCTGAGCTGGCTTCGGTGCTGGAAGTACTAGCCTCTGTGTTGGCGGTGGAAGCGCCAATGTCTGCTGTACTGCACAGTTTCTGTAAACCCCCTGAATTTTCAAAAAATATTAAACTTGGATTTTTCACAATTTTTTGGAATTTTCTGGAATTTTCTGGGAATTTTCTGTAATTAAAATCAGGGATTTAATTATTAAATGATTTTTAGTTGTTAATAAATAATATTAAAATAATATGAAAATAATATTTTTGGGTGTAAAATGAAAAACTGGACTTAGGGTAATTTTTCTGGAATTTATTGGGCCTCGGACCTATTTTAAAACACCTAAAAACATTTATTTATTAATTAAGTATTTATTTATTTATTTATTATTTAAATCCTAATTAAATAACCGGCTCAAAAACCCAGCTCGGCCCAACTGCCCTCGGCCCAGCCCGGCCCATCGACTTAACGGGTCGGGTCGGGTCCACCCGAACCCGACCCGCCGCCCGACCCGTTCCCCTCACCCCTGACCCCCGCGCCCCCCCGGGTCTTCCACCGCCTCCGCCGCCTGCGCCGCCCAGCCCGGCCACGCAGACCCGCCTCCTCGCCACGACCCCCCTCTCTCTCCTCCGCCTCCTCCCCCTTTTTAAACCCCCGACTTCCCCTCTCCGGCAGCTGCCGACCCCAACCACGCTCCGCCGTGAGCCGCCTCGCCAAGCCCCGCCGTGAGCTGCCCGCCGTCGCCTCCGCCAGCGCCACCTCCGGCCTCCCCCACGAGCAAACAGCAGCAGCAGCGGCCGAGCTCGCCTCCGGCAGCTGCTGCCGGCCGTCCCCGCGCGCCCCCGCCCTAGCCTCGACCGCCTCCTCCGCTGCCCTGGCCCCCTCCAGCGCACCTCCGGCCGGCCTCCCCTCGCCGGAGCTCGAACCCTAAACCCTAACCCTGATTCCCTGTGTCGGACACGTGTCGGACACGGTTATCTTCGGGTTTTCTGACCCTGTTCAGGTGCGTGTAACTTTCTCCTCGCTACCCCATTTTCAATTTCGTAAATTGCGTTGTGAAGCCTGTATGACCCTCTCGGTGTCCGGACAAACCGCTCGGGGCATCGCGTCCTGTGGTGATCGCACACCGCGATCCAAAAACAGGAAAAACAACGACCTGATTCACCCCGGAACTGGGTATGCCCCGCCAAACGGGACGACTTGGTCGTGCGCGGTCTTTACAGATACATGCACGTCGTTGATACGGACGTGTGGGATTTCACGGAAGTCGATTCGGGTGTGCGTGCACACCGGGATCAACGCGTATCCGCGGACACCGCCCCGTATTCGCCTTTTCTGTTTCATGCCCTAACTTTCTGTACACACGTCGGATCAAAACGAAACTTATGCCATCGGACTCGTAGCGATACGCTGGTCCTGTGACCCAAGTTTGGTTCAATTCTGAGAACGTTGACGAAATCGCGTGTCGTGGGCCCCACAAGCCCCGCTCGACGGGCGATTTTGTGATCGGCTCATCGGAATCCAATTCTGGAAGTTCCGTTGGGTTCGTATCATCGTTCCTGACCTGTTGACACTAAGTTTGGTGAATTTGGAGACCTTTGACCCTGACACATTTTTCGGTGCAAAGCGGGCCCACATGCGGACCCCGTTTTGACCCGAAATTACCGTTTTTGCCCTTGTCTCCAAATTGGACTCAAGGACAGGCGTTTCTAGCTATTTGATATCTTTTGAGCATGATGGTAATGTTTATTTCAGCATCCGGAGATATTTCTGGAAATTTCCCTGAGAATAAAATTGTAATTGGATCCAAACATCAGGCAAGTACCTGCACTTCAAGTTTATTCTTTATATTGTGATAATTAGTTCCTTGCTCTACTAGCATCATTGGATGTTTACACGTAGTATTAGAATACTGGATTTCATCTCTTGCTTTTCGTATCGGGTGGGAGAATACTAGGAGGCATGTAGTTTACCCTTCCCCCTGTCGTGACTGCTAGCTGTTGGTACGCGACTGTACCATCAACCTTATTCCTGATTATTCCTGACTGCTAGTCGTCTATGACGGCCTTATTAGCCTTATAAATCCCTACATGCCAACTACGTATTCTAAATACACAAGTTCACACACAATAGTTTTTTATCTTGTTGCAGTTCCTGTTGTCTTGTTACAGTTACATTTTCTTGTCTCACTATATTCTTGTTTTACTCATGTCCCTGGTTTATAGCAATTAATCCTGTTTTACTCATATTCCTATTTTACAGCAATTAACTCTTAGTTATTGTTACTATTTATTATGCATATTCTGATCATGATGCTTAGTCAGTTTTTTCCTACTTGTCATAAATATTTAGTTTAATCTTGTTGTGCATTTGGTACTTTGCTCCTTTCCTGACTGGATCCGTTGATTTAGGCGATGATGAGGACTTTGCCCCACCTATTATGGCCCCTATGAGGTAGCAGGTGACACTTTTGAGGAGCCGGTTCCTACTCAGGAGACTACCTCTGAGGAGTAGTCAACCAGTTAGTTAGTATTTCCTTTCAGCACAGTAATCGGGTTTGTCCCCGATTTATCCTCTGGTTTTGTATTAACTATGGATTTGTATATCACATTTTGTCTTATGAAATCTTAGCATTCCTATTTCCTGTTATTTTTCTTGTCTATTTACTTTACTGTGGATGAGATAGATTCTAAATTACCTGTGATTATGACCTAGACAGCGTACTACCGCCGACACTGCGGCGTAGGCTGGACGTACCCACGTACTCGTGCCCGAATATCCGGGTGCGGGTCATGACAGTTTCTCATCATATGTTGTCCGGAAGCACACCTCATGCATTGCCCTAAGCGGTTTCGACAGTCTCTCATAATATGTCTGTATCTCCCACAATAATTATATTGGGACTTCTCCGGAATCTGGTACGGTCCTGCTCTGTGCTGCTGCTGCTATGCCAAAGGACGTCTGATAGGCCCTCCTTGCTGTGTCTTCGCGGGTCCTTGCTATGTCTTCAGTTGGCCTCCATTTCCCTTGCTGATGGAATATTGAAATCTTGCTTCTGTCAATAATTCGGCATAAGAGATCCGGGACTGTGAGCTATTGTTATATTGGAACTCCTGAGTCAGTCCGCGGTGAAACCTCTTAGCCTTGGCCAAGTCATTCGGTATCAGGGCAGTACCATATTTACTAAGGCGACTAAACTCTGCATCATACTCGTCAACTGTCTTGTTCCTCTGCTCCAGATGAAGGAACTGATCATACAACGTATCCCTTACAGTGTCCGGGAAGTACTTCCTCTCGAAGCACTCCAAGAATTATTCCCAAGTCTGATACGTACCCAACTGGTCTCCATTGATTCCCACCAGTGATGGGCGTTACCATCTAGCAGCATCCTTACTCCTGTCATCCATAGATCTGTAGGCAACTGTGATGCTTCTAACAACTTTCGGGTGTGCGTAATCCAGTTTGTAGTCTCGTCTGGGCTCTTAGTGCCTTTATACAGCTTGGGACCTATCTATATAAAGTCCTTTACTGAACCAACTCTAGCTCGAGGTACTAGAACTAGTGCTTGAGCTGGTATAGTAGCCTGTGCAGCCATTCTCTCAAGTGCTACTAGAAATTCTTGCCTCTGTTCTGCTGCTTGCTGCCTCTGCTCTGCAGCTAGTGTGGCTGCATATTGTCTCTGTTCCTACATCATCATTTGGAAGAATTGGAACAGCTTTGTCCGGCCATCCTGTGGCGTCGATGAAGTTGGAAGGGTCCCATTAGGTGATGCAAAAGGATTAGATGGAATTGGATTGTGAGTTTGTCCATCCGGCCCCGGAAGTCTAGGAGTCGTTGAGGTGTCCCCTCGAGTTTGGCCATTGACCCCTGAAGGTGTGTCGCCATCGGCGGCAGTACATCCACTACGCATATTCATCTCTCTGCAGGTGTGGACGAAACGATTAGAAGAAGTATAAGAATCAAACAGGATGCAAGCATTTAAATAAGATAGTTAAAAAGGAAGATGAGTTTTAGTTAAGCATGGATGAGATCCTATACTCTATTTCTATACGCAGGCTTGTTCGGTACAGTAACGTAACCGAGACAATATATTCTCGACCTGCATGGTCTACCACTAAAAATATGTCATGTCCCAGTCCCAAAATCCGTAGGACTAGGACACGTAAGCATGCCAGCGGTATGTATATGGCAACTCTAATATATGGAAACCATACACACACGTATGCTGTATAATGAATATCAAATCCACAAGTTGCAATATACTGTTAATAAGTCACACGCAATCTATATCTCATCCACAGCACAAATAAATAAATAGCAAATAAATAACTGAATATCAAATAGGAAGTCTCAAAGTATGATAGTCGGATGGAAACAAATCCACTGCAAATCGACTATACTAAAACTACTAAAAGAGAGAAGAGATCAACTCCAATATAAGATAGATGTCCATGAAAGAAATAACAACTATAATCTCTAATAGCTGCAATGAATCAAAGATACTCTGAAGGTAAGACCTCCTCAGTCTGATAAGAAGCGTCAGGTCCAGGTCCATACTCCTGTGGATACTCCTGCCCGTCTATATCTGGAAAGGTACCAGGTCCTCAGAGGTACATAACAAGATACATATAAATATGCCAATAAAGTAATGAAAATAAACATCCAATGGGTCGCCTAACCATCTAAGTGAATGCAGTTTGAGAACAACTTTCCAACAAGTGGGCTATCTGACCATAAATGGGATTGGCATGATTTTCTCGGAGAATCAGGGGCCTACAAAGCATGTCATCTTTTGAACGCCAGCGGCCGCCAGTAATATATAGGGGTCATCACCGCCACGTATCTCCGGCGGAGCGTACGGGTTACAGAAAGGAAAGTACAAAGGAGTCCAAATGCCTTACTTGTTGTTCTCCCTACCCCATGCTCTAAGCATGTCACATCCATGACACGATAATACCTTTAAATAACTGCCAGGTCTACTAGCATGCAAAGTTTCTATCGGCAGTTATCCCTATCCGTCATACGACCTATACGTACCAGTGGCCAACCGAGTACGCAAGACCATGTCCTACATGTGACTCACACTCGTATAAGAATATTGTCATGGCCAATGAAACATAAAATGCCTCATGATAATAGGGTGATCTCATAAACTAGGTCAACATGCATATACATAATAAAAATAGAATACGACGATACCGTCGTTGCACCCAAGTTATTCTTGGAGGCGCAGTTTATATAGCAGTTAAAATATATGAACTAAATAAATAGAAATAAGATGCATGCAATATATGGAATATAAATTACAGTACAATGGCAAGGTATACTTGCCTGGCAAGCAATCTGTATAGTGTAAATGTCCAGATGTCAGGGACACAGAATCAGGAACTAAGGCCTCCGAATAAACGTCTCCGGATGTTGAAATAGACATCACCAACATTTTCAGAATCAGCAAAATAGCTAAAAAACACTACCCTGTCGTCCAATTTGAAAACTGGGGCAAAACGGTAATTTTGGGTTAAAGCGGGGTCCACATATGGCCCATTTTGCACCGAAAAGCGTGTCAGGGGTAAAGGTCTCTAAATGAGACAAATTATAGGTCAAACAAACTCTAAATGTCAGTACGAACTCAATGGTATGTCAAATTTTGGATTCCGGTGAGTCGAACATAATTTTGCCCAAAAAGTCAACCGTGGGGCCCGCAAATAAGCGACTTGGTCAACTATCTCAGAATTACATGAAAATTGGGTCACATGACCAGCGTGATACCACGAGTCCACTGGTGCAAGTTTTGTCGTATTCTGATGAGTGTACACTAAATGGCACCGGGTTTTGCAAAAAATCTTGATATGGGGACTTTTTACGGATACAGGCTGATTTTGACACGCACAAGCGTCCGAATCAGTTTCCGTGAAAGCTCAAATATCTGGGTATACCGTGCACGCCTTTCGATGCACTTGGTACGCGATGGGGCAGTCCTGTTTGGCGGAACGTGCTCTGTATCATAAATTTTGAACTTTACAAAAGACAGGTTTTCGTGATTTTTAATCCAGAATAATTTAGCATACAACATCAAATAAAATATTGTAATCGACAAAAATAATCTCGGTTAGGTGGTGTTTCCATAGCAAGGAGAAAAACTAAGTTCGGATTTCCATGGTGGGAGATATGAGTCCTTAAACATGGGTTGTTACAACAGTTTTTCTAAGATTAAAAGTTGTCATTTTTCTCCAACTTGGTCTCTATTTTCGTCTAGGGTTACGCGCTGTTCTAAGTAAACTAATACACAGTATTGGAAGAGGGATAGGTCATGAACATACTGGTGAAGACGGGGTTGAATTTGGTCGAGCGATGGAGCAGGAATCGGGGCATGAACAGGGCTAAGTTGATGTAGTTTTCTGTCGCGGTGCTTGCGCGTGGCGTGGCTTGCGGCCGGCTGTGCTTTTTTTGGCGGCGTGACGGTGGCTCAGGGTCGGCGTCGCAGAGGTCTCAGGGTCGAGATGGTAAGAGTAGGGTTAGGGTTAGGGTTTTAATTGTATGGTATATATATATATATATATATATATATATATATATATATATATATATATATATATATATATATATATATATATAGCAGGGGTCGGGGATAGCTGCGCGGGTTTGCAGCTGCTGCTGCGGTTTTGCTTCTCGGGCCGGGTTTGGGTTTTAAGCGGGTAGGGTAGGATATTGGGTTAGGGTTTTAATTCATTTTATTTTATTTTATTTTATTCCTTTTCCTTTTTCTATTTATTTCTTTTTCTTTTTCTATTCTTTTCTATTAATAAACTTTATATATATATATATAATTCTAGAAATTTATATTAGTGCATACAATAAATCTATCAATCGTCCACAAGGTCTCCTACATGTAAATAATTAAGGTAAATCACGGTTGCTCCATAAATCCTCTATTGTATAATCACCTAGAAATAAAAATCCCATAAATTCTATTTCTTCTAATTTACTAATAAATACTTTAAATTAATTAATTAATTAATTAAATAATTAATACAGTTTTTAAAATTAGGGGTTTTGCACAAGTACCACAAAGGAAGCATGAAATGAAGAAATAAAACTAGGTCTATAGCATGAAATGCGTGAGCCAACAATCAATAGCATATGTCCTATCCATGACCTGATACGATACTCCTTCACCAAACAAGGACAGTAAGTGCCTTATTACATCAAGATAGAATACGTCCCTTGATTATGATCAAGCTGAAATAACTCTGCGTCGTAGTTTTAGTTCACAGCCTATCATATCACAACAGCGCAACCCAACAACCAAACGAAGGACATGAGTTACACCATCATGCTACAACAGTCTATGTCCCTAATTTCACTTAACATAAGGCACAATACAAATCAGAGATATTACATAGTAGAAATAATCTAGCTTCAGTCCATGGATTATCGTAACATAACGACACAACCCAACAACTAAACAAGGATATGGGTTAAATTATCATGCCACGATAGCCCACTTTCCTAGACAGACATGTATTACAAGAAATTTAAACCAATCATGCATTACGACTTGATATGTGATCTCTGGGTTATCCCAGAAATACAATATAAGTATTCTCAGGTTGTGCCCTAATCAAGCAGGGCTAGCTGAACCAAGGATATAAGAGCAAGAATATATATATAAGATGCATCAGTCCCTTGCAAGGGCACTGAGCTAATTAATGATTAGTAACAGTTCGGTCTTTCTATAGGAAAGATACTGGCTCGGTCTTATAATTATATCAGATACTGCACTCCACTAGTGCGGATGATATATAGTATCCGTGGTGGTCTTTACTCCCAACTAATTTAGGGTGTCTCGACATGCACGATCTCGAGATACCGTTTCCTCCCAATGCTCTACAAGTTAAGTTGCCTATTTAATCCTAGGTTAATAGAATCTCATGTCGTAGTCACATGAATATTCTTCTTAGATGTCGAACTTTAAGTTCGGGCACTCTTGATATGAACTAATATTGTTACTCGCAAGTTAACTATGGATTTACCCAAGTGTGATACAATAATCAATACTATCTATCCACGACTAAAGTCACTGTCCAACTACTAGATCCATACATGGAAATAATTGCATATATCACGTAGCAAGAGTATGTGACATGACGGATCACTATATATATATATATATATATATATATATATATATATATATATATATATATATATCAACTAGCACTCTCTGTGCGATCAAGTGTATCAGCACGGATACAATAGTCAGGGCAGGAACAAGTTTTAGTATCAAGGTTAAGGTCAAGATCATGGACAAGTTATCAAGTAGTAAGTCATTTAGGACAGGATAGTTAAGCACTGGTCATATTAATTATCACCTTATTATTTCGATAGATGAGAATAAGAGTAGTACAATAACTCCTCGTGATTAGATCCACAATCCTTAAAGCAAACAAGGACAAGTATTGAATATCTTCTCCCGAGTTGAACTACGCCCCTTATTTTATCCAACGTATAATAAGGTGATCAAGGAAAATTAGTAAGTGCATATAAGCCACATCTACAGGGCTTATGTCATGTACTTAGTCAATTTAGTATAGGGTCACATCTGGGTCATACAAGTCCTTTCTAAGTTTAATACATAATATCACAATCAAACGAGAACCTTTTTAAACTAAGCAACTGTTCAACGTATACATGAAACAGTAAGCACATAGCCAAGGTGTCGCATGAAGTAGAGGTCTCATGGATGTCAAGGCCACATGCATTAGCGGGCCGTATGGATGTCAAGGCCGCATGGGTAGGGCAAGGTCCACTCTTTGGGACAAGTGCCAAAGTGATGGATAATAAATATAATTCAGAAAGGTGGCATAAATTGATGGATGTGACTGACTGATGTGACATACAATAAAGTGTGTCCAAAGAATAAGACAAAATTATGAAAAGATAAGCCAAGGCAGTGCTGAGTCATGCGTTCAAAGAAAGAGAAAAATGCATAGATCGAGGCCACAAGTCACGTTCCAGTACCGAAATACGGAGAAGGACATGGCCAGCTCCCCCACAATAGAACGTCATACGACGGTCACGGCTGTAACTAGACAAGGGGGTGCATACTACAAGCAAGTCACTTAGGGTCACACAGCTCATCTATTGTCTCAATCAGTCAAGCAAGAATAGTAAAATAAGAAAGCTGGTAGAGTATTAAAAGTATATGACCATGATCACCTGTAGTCTGATTAATTATAATTATGTAAATAAAACTAAATGTCCAGATCTTATGGCTAACAAGTGCCGGTGGTTAAACGCCCAAAATAAGTAAAGTGTGCAATAATGAGCAGGGAAGAAGAAACCAGTAGGGTTAGACCCCAAATAGAAAGTACCACAAATGAAGTATGAATGAAGAAATAAGTAATTGTTCAGGGGAAAGTACGCTTGATCCTTGGGTGCTGGCTCTAAACTTGGCATGCAAAACCAGTAGGGTTAGACCCCAAATAGAAAGTACCACAAATGAAGTATGAATGAAGAAATAAAACCAGGTTATGAAATAAATATATATATATATATATATATATATATATATATATATATATATATATATATATATGTGTGTGTGTGTGTGTGTGTGTGTGTGTGTGTGTGTGTCTCGTAGTTTCGGTTCATAGCCTATCATGCCACAATAATCTAACCCTACAACCAAACAAGGACAAGGGTTAGACCATCGCACCATGGTAGTCCATGTCTCTAGACTATTTGACAGCAGATATAATACACAAATAAGCTCAGTTACCTAATCGACCAATCATTTATACGGTTTACTAGATGGAATCCAGGTTATCCCAGAGATATTATGTATATAGGAATTCTCAGATCGAACTAGGTACTAGCAGGGTTAGCCGAGCCATAAATCGCCGTATATCATATAGTATTATGCACTGGTCCCTCGTAAGGCCACCGTGCTAAGATCACATAGAACACATAGTATACTATAATAGTCAGATATTGCCATCTATTAATAAGGACTTAAACAATATCCATGGGGACTAGCATGCACACCCCAATTCAGATGACTGGAGGTGGCTAGTTAGGCCCGATCTCGAGATTTTATTCCCTCCCAATGCTGTACAAGTTTAGTTGTCTAGTTAACCCTATTGTTAACTGGAATCACATGGTGTGGTCACATGGTATTTTCCTCATATGACGTACCATAGTACGGCCATGCTAGATACGAATTCACTTTGTCACTTAATAGTCCAACTTGGATTCACCCCAGCATGATGTAACAATCAACGGATCCTAGCCACACTTGGTCATTGACTAACCCTTATGTCCAAGCTGGAGATTAAGTCATATCACATGTCACGTAGTGCATAGGTACACCGTAGTGTAAACATGTAATAAAATCTTGTAGGAACATTTAACACGTAGGAACACATAGCACGTAGTAAGTGTATCAGAACGGATACAAGTGGTCGGGTCATGATGCATAGATGGGTCTAATACTCTTGTGGTCATCAAAGTCACGAATACAAACCATAAAGTCGAAAGGAACATTCAAACAAAACTAGTCCAATAAAGCTTGTGCAAGGGGCCGCATGCGCACATAAGGATCAAGGCCGCATGGGATCAGCTGCCGCATAGGAATTTGGGCCGCATAGCTGCATGGGTCATATGGCCGCATGGTTGTTGACCGCAGAGTCACATGAGCTCAAGTCTGCATGAACACATGAGTTTAGACCGTATGGCCGCATAATTTCAGGCCGCATGGCCGCATGAGTTCAAGGCCGCATATGCTCACTAGCCGTATATGGGTCAAGGCAGCATGGATCTCTTAGCCGCATGGGACTCCTTCTTCTCCAGGCAGCAAGTTCATCCAAGGCGAGAATTCCAAAAACCAAAATTATTTTCTTCATAAAAACTTTTTTTAACTCCGAATTGAGTGAACCAAAAGCCAAAATGCTCGAAATAAAGTTCTCCATCCATCCCAAAAACTATTTTTCAAAATACAATATTTTAGTATATCAAAACTACCAAAAACTCACAAAACCCATAAAAACCCTTAACTTAGAATGTATATACTAAAATCCATCCATTAAAACAAAAAATTTCAAGTACTAAAAGTGTTTAGAATCATCATGAGCATATAATAGACTAATAAAATGCAAGAAAAAAACAATAATCGAAAATCAAGAGATTTTTCCGGTGTACTAGCCTAATTGAAGGAAGAAGAGGAAATAGAGAGAATGAGGGGAGAGAGAGAAATATGTTGGGTTTTATAGTTAGGATTTGAGGTTTAGACCTTGGGTTCAACTTATGAATGGACCAATCCAACAGTTAAACCATGGGTCTAATTGAACCAAAGAATGGGTCTAATCTCTATGCATGCAACTTAATTAACAAGCAACAAATAATATAAGCAACAAAATTAATATGTTCCAAATACGTATATCAGGAACGGGGAGTGACACCGCATTCTCCTCTTGTCCGCATACACACTTAGCCGCACAAAATCTTTTGGACTTATTAAAATTTTATTCGTTCAAGTTTCATGCATTTGGCCACTTGGCGCGAGTATAAATTTCAGTCATGCGTCCAACAAGATTGTCCCATGCAGAATTTGGACCGAGAAGTCCAGGTCGCATGCTAAGCGTGCCGCATGGAGCTCATTTGTCCAAGAATAATAGATTTCGGCCATGGAAGTTCCAAAAACCCATGTTTTGTTCCTTCCATGAAAATCTCAAACGAAGTCCAAATCCAACAAAGTAAAATTTTAAACTACTCAAAATCAAATGCTCATCAACATAGAACAACAAGTTTTAAAAAATAAAAAGTTTTTAGAGATCAAAACCTAGAAAAACTCAAGAACATATAAAAAGCTCAAAATTTATAAATGTAGATCTACACTAATCCATCCACCGAAACCAAAAATACCAAGTTCTAAATTTAAGAAGAATCACATAACAAACATAAAGGACTCATAAAATAAAAAGTTTCTCCATTTTTATGCAAGGTGTACTTGCCTATGGAGGGAGAGAGAAAACCTAAGAGAGAGAATAGAAAGAAAATAATGAGAAGAGAAAAAGAGAGAGAGAGAGAGAGAGAGAGAGAGAGAGAGAGAGAGAGAGTATGTGTGTTTTGGTTTATATAGGGAGGGTTTGGATTCACTTAACCAATGGTTCAAGTCATGACCAAGCCCTGATCTCAAAATAAACCAAGAACCAACTCTACCAGAAAATAGTCTGGCCTCCAAACAACCTGACAACCATACCAACAAGCAAAAATATGTTCCAAATACGTATATCGAAAACTGGAAGTGACACTAGTCATGATAACCTAGACGATAAGATATACAAAAAATTACTAAAGGATTTAAATTTTTAGGTATATCCTTGAAAGATTTAAAATTACCATGCATCCCCGAAGGATTTGCAAAATGAGTCATATATGAATGGAAACCATCTGAAAGAATGCGATAGGCTCATTGAGTATTAGTATAACATAGGATAAAATAATGATCCAAAAATTTCCCGTCATATTTACAAAGAAATTACTGTACAGATTCATCAAAATTGTCGTCTATGTACATGACAATACCTTCTAAAGAGAAGATCTCCTGAAGAGATAAAAAATATAACAATATCTCCTTAAGAGATTATAAATATCTCCTAAAGAGATTGAAAATATTCTCCTGTATAGATTGGAAAAGAGATAAATCTCCAGAAGCGATATCATATAATCTCCTAAAGAGATAATATATATAGAATAAATAAATCTCTAGGAGAGATATACTATAATCTCCCAAAGAAATAATATTAATCTCCTGAATAGATAATCTTCCATAGAGATAAATCTCCTGAAGAGATCTTCCGAAGAGAAAGTAAAAACTTTTAATACTGAAAGAAAGAACATATTCTGGATCTTGAAGTACCATATTTAAAGAATTTAAATATAAATTTTTTTTATTTTTATTCATTCAACATAATATATTTATGTGAACATGCTAATATACATCTACACATGGATACTGAAATGACATAAAGCATATAAACCATTCTAGATTTAATTCATGGGAAGTTTTGATCTTGTGAGATATGTATATGTAGGGTATTTATCTGATCTCCTTTAAGGGGATATCACAAAAAGGTATATCTTTTAAACATTGTTGCAAGTATTTTAGAGACAAATAAATTTAATCACTGCGGCAACCTTATCAAATCATTCTCACACTTAATGAGGCAAACAAAGAATGTGCATTGATATGATTTCAACAGTTCAACAATCAGGAAAAGTTGCAAGCTTCCAGGAATAACTAATAAGCCTACAATAATTGGTTTGGATATGAGGATAATGTATATAAATGCATAGGCAAAGAAAGTATTGGGGTGAGATATAATATTCAAATATATTGGGCGTTGATTTTTTTTGTATTAATGTAAGAACAAGAATGTAATATCTTTTTGAGGGGGAGCATCCTGTAGATGAAAGCATCCTAAAGATGCTAATTGAGACATCTTGAAGCATGTCTTTGTGCATTGTATACTTTTTCTTCGATAAAATTTTTTTTTACTGGATTTTTCTTTCAAAAGGTTTTTAACGAGGCAGTATAAGTCACACCCACTTGGATTCCTGAAGAATCATATTCCACAATAATATTATTGTACTATTTTCTTTTACTATAATTTTTTTCCAAAGATGGTTTTTTCATGGAAAACTTTTTAACTAGACAATAATTATAGTGGACATCAGAGGGAGAGTTTTGTGATTTGGATAAACCCAAATATTGATGCCCTTATCCATATTCATAACAACCACTATCGTATTCCTTATTATATATATTATCAAAGAGAAAAGACCCTGTATGTATTCATTTGGTTACAAATTTCTTTTCTTTCTCTTATTTTCGTAACATAAACAAATATTTACTTATCAAATATTATTTCTTTCAAAACTTGCATATTTTTAGAAGAATTGTTTTATTCTTTGAGAGAGAATCTCTTTCTTTATTGAAAGAGACATTCCAAGTGGGAGGAATTTTATTTGTATTAAAATTCGATGAAAAAAGAAACTAGAGAGAGAGAGAGAGAGAGAGGTAAAAAAAAAACTTTATTCAGATTCACTATTTTGATTCTTTATCTAAACTAGATTTTTTAAAATATTTTTTATGTGATTCATCAACTGCTGTCACGACCCATACTAGAATGATCAGGACATGAGTATGTGGTATGTCCAGCCTACGCCGCAACATCGGTCGTAGAACGTTGTCTAGGTCATCAAGATATAACTAACAATCTCACACAATAATATCCAACTCCATAAGGAGTATAATGATATATAGCAATAACATACGCAATCACAAGTCTAAAGAAGAATGCACAATATGATATAAAGAGATAAAAATCCAATCACAAGTCTAAATAGTAATCTAAAATCTAATATATCTCAAGTAGTTGCCGGAGACAAATTAGGTACCAAAATACTAATAAAAGAAGCTATGACAACTAGTGAATCATTCCGGTACTCACACCAAGCTACTTCTGAGCTACGCGGTCCAAAGCTGCTGTTACACCCTCATAGGGTCTATAATAAGTAGGACACCAGTCCTCCAAGTCAACACCTAAAAATGTTATCCAGTTAGGATGGAACGAGTACAACCTAATAGCAGTTCCAATTAATTGACAAAGACTATAAAACAATAATAGTAAATATAATACATGACGAAAAATAAAAAAACTGATATCCTGGTATGACAGTAATGAGAAATAGGTAATAATAAACTATAGTCATGGCAGGGAAGGTGTAGTGCCTCAAATCCCGATCCGACCGGAATGTGCACTATATAATTGGGCTTGTGGCTAGTCCGTCCGAGTATGCTTAGATCTTCGGCATCTTCTTGCCACGGACAAAATGCGATGATCTTTTCCAACTCATGGAAAGGCCTCTATTGAAACGAGTCCAATAGTTTTCGTGTTTGGTTGCTTGGTTTTCTTGGTTGCCGCTTTGGGATTTTAATTTGGTGTTGCTTTCGAGTTGCTTGGTTTTCGCTGCTGGTTTTATTGATTGGAGCTTGAATTTGGGGGAGTTCGGCAATAAAGGATAGGCAAGAATTCTAACTCGGTGCTCGTGCTGTTGCAGGTCCGCGTAACTGACGTTTGATCGTCGCTAGGCGGGATTCCTTGTTTCAGCAACTTTTTCCTTAACCAGTGAGTGGTTTGGTCCCTTCTTTCCTACTTCTTCACGCCAACATCTCTAATGTTTCAAACATTCACTCGATGATGCCCGGTTGGACGCCTAGGAAATGCTTAGCCACAATGCATGCCAGCCACTAAGAAAGGAACATGGGAATTATAGACTAATTTTACTATATGCTTGCACACCTTATAACTTGAGTTGGTTGGAAAGGGAATTTGGTTGTTGGTTGCGGCCTGGTGCCTCGGATAGAGTTTGGACCCATGGGATATCAAAATCGGAACACCGTATTGAGAAAATATGAACTGTTGCATAAGATATATATTGTTGCTTTACTTTATCTGTTTAATTCGATGCATTGTATGAGATATAAAATGTCCATGCATTTGCATGGTCTGGGACAACTTGTGCACAAGGTTTATCATTTCCTCGAAACGGCTTTCCGGGGCACTGGAACCGTATCGATCCAGAGGGAAATATTAATTCGTGCTCGTCACGATGCATTGCGGGACCTCCAGCAGGGCTTGCTACCCGGGCTAATAGGGCGCGCCGTTAATGCTTGGAATAAGTCCCTAAGGTGTCGATCACACAAATGACCGCATAGAATAGAACACATGCTAATTTATTGTCTTGTGCAGATGGTAAGTATACTTGTATTTCGTTGCAGGGAAGGCGTGCATCGGTTGAGTAAGAAATCAATGCACTGGTTGGATTCAATGCTATTTTCATTTCCTATCAAAACATGCAACTGATATGAATTGAATTCACTTGCTTCTTTATAGAAGTCATCTTAATGCATGCTCGCCCCTAATAAGCTAGTGTCGATTTAGCCGAGTGGGTTCATCCCGCTCACCAGTACAAGTTGAGTACTGACCCACGTTGTGGGCAACTATTTTAGGCACTCAGACGGTGCAACGCTAGTGGATAGACGAAGAGGCGTTAGGAGCACCTCTATTTTGAAGTATAGTTGGAGTCAGTTCATTTTGGAGGCTTGGACTTTCAACCTATACATGGGCGTAATGTATAGACGACGGGGACTATCTGATGGAGCGCTCCTGCATTTTGAGTTATCTTTTCTAATGTAATTCAAGTAGCCGAGAAGGCGCATCAATGTAGACTCTATGTAAATTACTCTGAATTATCAATGAAAAAGCATGTTTCTTCCTGCACTTGTGTTCAATTATCTGTGAATGTGTTTTTCTAAATTGTGTTTCAAAAGTGGGTTCCTATAACTGCGACTTCTTGCCTTGTACGAGCGCAACTCCAGGCTCGTACGGCATCACGCCCCAGCGAGGACGAATCAGTTCCGTGAAGGATCCAGCGAGGACGATTGACCCTTTCGGGATCGGGGCATGACATATTGGTATCAGAGCTTAGGCTTTACATCCTTGGGATTTCAAAAGATTATAAAGGAGTTTGATGCGCCTCTCGGTTGAGTTGCATTCGGCGTCCGCTGCATGAGATGAGTCGCCTATACAATGAGCCCATAGATACAAAAATCTATCATTTTTAGAGTGTTAACAAGCTACTCTCTTTTGTAGCAAAGGCTAAGAAAAATACTGCCGCTGAAAGCAGTGCTCAGCCCATCCAGAACGATCCGGCAAGTTCTGGACAATCCGGAGGAGCGGGTTCAATGGATATGTCCGAACGGCTTATGCATCTCATGGAGGTGCAGCAACAACAAGCCATTTCTCAACAGGCACAGTTTGCTGCTCAACAAAAGCAGATGGATACCATGATGCAACTGATTGCATCCTTGGTACCCAACAACGGGGGAGCTACAGTGACGCCTGCTACACCGTCGGCTGTGGCGGTAGAGGATGAGTCCGAAGAAACCCAGCCTCCAGCAAGGAACACCTGTCGTGCCGCAGAGTTCATTAAAATGCATCCACCAACGTTCAACGGACGAGCAGAACCAGACGTGGTGATGGGATGGATTGTAAAGCTGGAGGGACTCTTCAATCTTGTTGTATTAGGGGATCCAAAAGAGTGGCCTGTGTATCAGTTCAACTGGAGCTGCGTGCGCATGATTGGTGGGAAGCCACTAAGCAAGGGATTTATGATGCCAATCCCAACTGCAAAATCACCTGGGAAATGTTTAAATCTGCCTTCATTGAACAATATATTCCCCGGGCCGTGCGGCAACAAAAAGAAGACGACTTCAGCAATCTGGTGCAAGGAAGTTTGTCTGTGGACGATTACGACTCGGTGTTCGCTAAACTGGCTAAGTTTGTTGGGCACTTCTTGCCTAACCATCAGGCGTGGTGCTATCGTTTTTAGAAGGGTTTGAATGACGATTTGCGTAGGGACGTCATCAACCAGAAATGTCAAACCTACAGGGAATGTTATGAAGCTGCCCTGAACAGCGAGCGGATCTTTGGGCGCTATCCACCAAAGGCCGACGTGCAAACCTCCCGTACCAACAATAATAAGCGACCTCAAGAAACGGGAGGGTCTGGAGCACAAAAGCTTCCGCACACATCTGAGCATAGGGGCCCGTCCTGTGCACCATACTGCAATAGGTGCGGCAGATTAGGGCATCGAGTGGAGGAATGCCGAGTTACTGGATGTTTTAAATGTGGTCATCTGGACCACAAGCATTTCAACTGCCGTGAGCCAAAACCGAACCAGAACAACGGGAATCATAACAATGGGAATCATAACAATAGAAATCAGCACCACGGGAATCAGAACCACGGGAATCATAATAGGGGGCCTCCAGCAAGTGATGCCAATGCTGTGGCGTTGAACCCACGATGCCAGGGTGCTCAAGGACGAGCCTATGCACTGACTCGGGATGAGGCATCCGTCTCTGAAACTGTCGTGACAGGCTTTACTTTTCAGAGAATTGCCCACTAGAGTCTTATTCGATTCAGGTGTTACGCGTAGTTTCATATCTGCTGATTTTACTATTGAGCATAAATTAGCTTCTACTCCTTTAAATATGAACCTTTGCGTGAGTACACCTTCGGGAGTCGACATGCCCGCCCATACGATCTGTAGGGATGGTTATATTTGCATCGGAGGAAGGAAGCTTTCCTTAGATGTCATTGTATTAGACATTAAGGACTACGATATTATTCTCGGGATGGACTGGTTGGGTGCTTGCCATGCAACAATCGAGTGCGCGAAGAAGCGAGTCATATTCCGTCTACCCGGCGAGGCAGACTTTTGCTATTCGTGTAGCGCTGTACCGAAGACGGCAATGATGATATCAGCAATTTTGGCTAGGCATATGTTGCATTCGGGTTGTGAAGGGTACTTAGCTTCTGTTCGAGACACCCGACAGGAAAGTGCAGATGCAGCTCAGGCTGAAATCATAGCAGATTTCCTCGACGTTTTCCCGGATGAGCTGCCTGGAATGCCTCCAGATCGTGAGATCGAATTCAGCATTGACACTTTTCCGGATTCATGACCGATATCGAAGGCACCTTATCGAATGGCCCCAGCAGAGCTGAAGGAACTTAAGATTCAGTTACAAGATCTGTTGGACCAAGGATACATTCGTCCAAGCGTTTCTCCGTGGGGCGCTCCGGTGCTGTTCGTGAAGAAAAAGGATGGATCCATGCGGCTGTGTATTGACTACCGAGAACTAAATAAGGCGACCGTGCGGAACCAGTACCCATTGCCAAGGATAGATGACTTATTTGATCAGCTGCAAGGTGCAACAGTTTTCTCTAAAATTGATCTCAGGTCAGGATATCACCAGTTGAAAATCAAATCAGATGATGTTCAAAAATCTGCATTCAGGACCCGATACGGACACTATGAATTTCTTGTGATGTCGTTCGGCTTGACGAACGTCCCTGCAGCTTTCATGGATCTGATGAACCGCGTGTTTCGGCCGTACGTAGACAAGTTTGTGGTCGTGTTCATCGACGACATTCTAATATATTCCAAGAACGAGGCGGAACACAAGGAACACCTAAAGATCGTGCTGCAGATATTACGAGAGCATTAGTTGTTCGCTAAGCTCAGCAAGTGTGAGTTCTGGTTGAACAGCGTGGCATTCCTTGGTCATGTCGTCTCGGCAGAAGGCATCGCCGTAGACCCGAAGAAAATAGAGGCGGTGGTGGATTGGAAGCAACCTACATCAGCCAGCGAAGTTCAAAGCTTTCTGGGCCTAGCGGGATACTACCGTAGGTTCGTGAAGGATTTTTCTAAACTGGCCTCGCCTTTGATACGCCTTACTCAAAAAGGGATGGTATACAAATGGGGTGATGACTGCGAAGCCAGCTTTCGGGAACTTAAGCAGCGTCTTATTTCAGCCTCGATTCTTGCTCTTCCAGATGGGGTAGAGGAGTTTCAGATATACAGTGATGCATCAGGACTCGGTTTGGGATGTGTGCTCATACAGAGGGATAAGGTAATATCGTACGCCTCCAGGCAACTGAAGCCGCACGAGAAAAACTACCCGACGCACGACTTAGATTTGGCGGCAATTGTATTTGCACTGAAGTTGTGGAGGCATTATCTTTATGGTGTTGCTTGCAAAATCTTCACAGATCACAAGAGCCTCAAGTATCTATTCACCCAACGAGAACTGAACCTCCGACAGCGGCGTTGGCTAGAACTGATTAAGGACTACGATTTGACGATCGCTTATACACCAGGCAAGGGAAACGTCGTTGCTGATTCTCTGAGTCGGAAGCACGTGGGCTCGTTATCCGTAAACAACTATTTACATCGAGATCTTGAGGCGATGGGCATCGAGTTTTGGGTTCAGCATCAAGAAGTGCAGCTGGCATCACTCCATCTTGAACCGAGTTTGCGTGATAGAATCAAATCAGCTCAGGAGGGCGATCAGTTCCTAGCGAAGGCACGCGGACTGATTTCGGCGGGGAAGACGTCTGACTTTGTGGCAGGCGAAGATGGGACCTTACAAATGAAAGGAAGGCTATGTGTTCCTAGCGACCAGAACTCCGAAAGGAAATTATGGCGGAAGCACACTATGCGAAGTATTCCTTGCATCCGGGGAGCACTAAGATGTACATGGACTTACGCAGAACCTTCTGGTGGCAAGGTATGAAGCGGGATGTGGCGACCTTTGTGTCACAGTGCATGGCCTGTCAACAGGTGAAAGCTGAACATCAGAGGCCCGGCGGGGAGCTGCAGAACCTCGCTATTCCTGAGTAGAAATGGGACAACATCACTATGGATTTCATTGTGGGATTTTCGAAGACGCCGCGGGGGCATGATGCGATTTGGGTCATAGTTGATCGTTTGACCAAATCATCCCACTTTCTTTCTATAAAAGTTACTTGGAGCGTCGATCGGTTAGCACAGATTTACATAGACGAGATTGTTCGATTACACGGAGTACCTGCCTCAATCGTCTCTGACCGTGACGGATGCTTCTTATCTCGTTTTTGGACAAGCCTACAGTCTGCTTTGGGAACCAAGCTACAGTTCAGTACTGCATACCACCCCCAGACTGATGGCCAAACAGAAAGGACAAATCAGATACTTGAAGATATGTTACGGCTGTATGCAATCGATTTGAAGACTAGTTGGGACACGCATCTCTCGTTGGCGGAGTTCGCGTACAACAACAGCTACCAATCGAGCATCCAGATGGCATCGTACGAAGCACTTTATGGGCGCAAGTGTCGATCTCCAATCTGTTGGGACGAAGTCGGCGAGCGGCAAGTACTCGGGCCAGAGCTGGTAGAGCAGGCAGTTGAGAAAATTTACTTGATTCGAGAAAGACTCCGCACAGCGCAGAGCCGACAAAAAAGCTATGCCGATGCTCATCGTAGACCTTTGGAGTTCATGGTCGGGGATCATGTATTCTTGAAAAGTGACGCCGATGCGTTTCGGCGTGAGGGGCAAACTGAGTCCCAGGTTTGTCGACCCCTTTGAGATACTGGAACGAGTGGCAGCTGTGGCATACCGGATTGCACTACCTCCCGCCTTAGCTGAAGTGCATGACGTATTCTATGTTTCTCAACTCCAGAAGTATGTGCTTGACCCGAGTCATGTGGTTAGCTTCGAACAATTGGAACTGCGTACAGATTTATCATACTCAGAGGAGCCGGTGCAGATTCTAGATCGTAAGGAAAAAGTACTTCGCAACCGTACGATGTCCTTGGTTCGCGTGCTATGGCGGAACCATTCAGTTGGGGAATCAACTTGGGAGATGGAATCGGAGATAAAGGAGAAATATCCTTCGTTGTTCATTCAGTCGGAGGTAGGGCCTTGTTCTTAAGTTTTGGGACGAAACTTTTTCTTAGTGGTATATTATGTAGTGCCTCAAATCCCGATCCGACTGGGATGTGCACTATATAATTGGGCTTGTGGCTAGTCCGTCCGAGTATGCTTAGATCTTCGGCATCTTCTTGCCACGGACGAAATGCGATGATCTTTTCCAACTCATGGAAAGGCCTCTATTGAAACGAGTCCAATAGTTTTCGTGTTTGGTTGCTTGGTTTTCTTGGTTGCCGCTTTGGGATTTTGATTTGGTGTTGCTTTCGAGTTGCTTGGTTTTCGCTGTTAGTTTTATTGATTGGAGCTTGAATTTTGGGGAGTTCGGCAAGAAAAGATAAGCAAGAATTCTAACTCGGTGCTCGTGCTGTTGCAGGTCCACGTAACTGACGTTTGATCGTCGCTAGGCGGGATTCCTTGTTTCAGTAACTTTTTCCTTAACCATTGAGTGGTTTGGTCCCTTCTTTCCTACTTCTTCACGCCAACATCTCTAATGTTTTAAACGTTCACTCGATGATGCCTGGTTGGACGCCTAGGAAATGCTTATCCACAATGCATGCCAGCCACTAAGAAAGGAACATGGGAATTGTAGACTAATTTTACTATATGCTTGCACACCTTATAACTTGAGTTGGTTGGAAAGGGAATTTGGTTGTTGGTTGCGGCCTGGTGCCTCGGATAGAGTTTGGACCCATGGGATATCAAAATCGGAACACCGTATTGAGAAAATATGAACTATTGCATAAGATATATATTGCTGCTTTACTTCATCTGTTTAATTCGATACATTGTATGAGATATAAAATGTTCATGCATTTGCATGGTCTGGGACAACTTGTGCACAAGGTTTATCATTTCCTCGAAACGGCTTTCCGGGGCACTGGAACCGTATCGATCCGGAGGGAAATATTGATTCGTTCTCGTCACGATGCATTGCGGGACCTCCAGCAGGGCTTGCTACCCGAGCTGATAGGGCGCGCCGTTAATGCTTGGAATAAGTCCCTAAGGTGTCGATCACACCAATGACCACATAGAATAGAACATATGCTAATTTATTATCTTGTGCAGATGGTAAGTATACTTGTGTTTCGTTGCAGGGAAGGCGTGCATCAGTTTAGTAAGCAATCGATGCATTGGTTGGATTCAATTTTATTTTCATTTCCTATCAAAACATGCAACTGATATGAATTGAATTCACTTGCTTCTTTATAGAAGTCATCTTAATTCATGCTCGCCCCTAATAAGCTAGTGTCGATTTAGTCGAGTAGGTTCATCCCGCTCACCAGTACAAGTTGAGTACTGACCCACGTTGTGGGCAACTATTTCAGGCACTCAGACGGTGCAACGCTAGTGGATAGACGAAGAGGCGTTAGGAGCACCTCTATTTTGAAGTATAGTTGGAGTCAGTTCATTTTGGAGGCTTGGACTTTCAACCTATACAAGGGTGTAATGTATGGACGACGGGGACTATCTGATGGAGCGTGCCCTGCATTTTGAGTTATCTTTTCTAATGTAATTCAAGTAGCCGAGAAGGCGCATCAATGTAGACTCTATGTAAATTACTCTGAATTATCAATGAAAAAGCATGTTTCTTCCTGCACTTGTGTTCAATTATCTATGAATGTGTTTTTCTAAATTGTGTTTCAAAAGTGGGTTCCTATAACTGCGAGTTCTTGCCTTGTACGAGCGCAACTCCAGGCTCGTACGACATCACGCCCCAGCGAGGACGAATCGGTTCCATGAAGGATCCAGCGAGGACGATTGACCCTTTCGGAATCGGGGCGTGACAGAAGGTAATGAACAGTAAGTAACATGAGCAAGACAACATAATAATCAGGTATGAACTGAACAGGAAAGAAATGTAACTATACTAAGTGTTTTGATATACTAAGATATATGATCGAATTTGGATATTTTCAATGAATTACACTAAGGGAAAATCTAGATCAATCATACGTGAAGTATATGATTAGCTTGTAGCTAATAATTTACATTACTTGCTAATAGTTCTTGATCACATATCTAGCTAGCACTTCCCCACCCCGACTAGTACGATGGATCCAACAATGACACGTTACGATACAATAATCAATGTCAATAACAATACGATAAATAATGTCCAATATCAATACGAAAAATAATGTAACATCTTATGACTGAAGATCGAATCTTTACACCAATCCGTGTACCAATGTGTCAGGAATCAGGTATAACATTACTAAATACATGTATCATAGTAATTTTTAAATAAAGAAAACTATCAGTGAATATGCTCGCCTGAAATCTGGTGCTGAATATCAAACAGTGTCTTAAATGGTACCTCAAAGACCTATATAAGAATTTCCATGTCAAAATGGTGATTTAGAATCATAAATAAGCTTAACAAGACTTGTTCTAGGTTTCTAGGTCAATTCTAGGTCAACAAAGTCAAACTAGGTCAACACCTAATTTTAGGTTCCAAATTACCTATCTACTTGGTCAATATAGTAATATTAGTCAAACTATGCTAATACTAGGTTTTCTAGGCTACACTAGCTAATATAATATACTATATATCATATATACATAATATAGATTATATAAAATTAATATCTAATAATACCCTTGCCCCAACTCATATTACCTAGCTCATATCCTACACATAGCTCTAATACCTTAGCCCCAAAATTTCATAACTCACTAATACCTAGGTACCTTAGCATATTGGTATCACAATCAACATCCAAATGCCTCACTAGTATCTCTATACCCTCAAGTTACCCACACTACCCAAACGAACATATCTCACTTACTAGACACTGATACTACCTTAACCCCCAACACTACACTCTAACTTACATGATACTAACACCTATACCAACACCTTAACACTAATACACAATAACTCATTACACTTAGATACTTAACACTAACTAATCCAAATCAAGTAAACCTACACAAACAGTCCACTACACAGTTACCCTCACTCACTTGGCACTTCCTGCACATACACTTATTCTATATGCACAAAACTGGGAACAGTTACACTCCTGCACACTACTCTTGAGACACACATATATATAAACAAGAACATACACAGGCTACTTGGTTACTCACTGTTACCACTCAACCCATCCATACCCTCAACTGGACACTGCACTGCCCTTCGAATATCTGTGCACTAAGGATACCCCTAAGATAATACACATATACTCCTATGCATCATATGCATATATCTTAATTCACCAATACCTATACATATATGTATCCTAGACCGACATAGCTATATTTGTACATATGTACCCCTGGGTTTACTAATGCCTTACACAACCTTATAATATCTACACACTGCTACCATAAACACACCCAATAATATACACTCACTATAGGAACATACATTGATGTTAAGGGTTGACTTCTCTCTACCCGACTCACTAAACAATAATACCCTCTCATACTCATACACCCAAACTATCTATTGTACCTAAATACTTCAATAACAGACACCAGTCCTCACACCATCATCACTGCCTATTTTTCCTTTAGGTGCAAAAGTGTCTGTACACGCCCTCACCACACTGCAATACCAAGGCAAAAATCCCTCATTAACCTTTCCCATATTACTTATTATACCCACACTATATCAACACTACATAACAGTCACTACCCTCACTCATAAAGACTCAAAACTGTGCACTTGCACCTTATATAGTGGTGCAGTTTCACCTTATAGTTGCTTCTATTATAAACCATGGTACCCTACCTCATTCACAACTCCTGCACTTAGACACAATACTACGATGACTTACTGGTTCAACTCCACACTCTCATAAACTAGAACACTAACTCTAACACACCAACTGAACTCCCTGAGCACTAATACATCCATACAACCATGATACAAGAACCTTATAACACTTGTACACCAAGCTTCCACATATTCTGTACATAGTTTAGCACCCTCCCCTACTTTCCTAGATGTTGCTACAAGCGTCCCTTGCTGTAACACATCAAATTACTACTATGAATAGTGTTCACTTGTTGCTGGACATCAGGTTGCTACTGTGAGCAGGCAACAAAGCCCACTGCTACTGCTAACTTGCAGCTATACAGATGCAGCTATCTTCCCCCTCTCTTTTCTCAACCAACTAACACCTGAACATAACTCATTCCCAGTCTAACTCAGTGACCCCCTTCTCAAACGAACCATCAACCTGCTACCTGTGTTGCTTGCTGCAACTGCCTGTATTGCAATTAGCAGCAATTTCCTGCAACAGGCAGTCCAACATCATCACCCACCCCCCCTCTCTAAAATTCTATGCACCACACACTCTAATCAATTAAGGCACTCAACTCATGAGACCAAGTACCAATACTTAACTATACTAAATACACCATGGTACCATTATACACTTAAAATAACCCAATGCACACTATCAACACCAAAACACGTTGCCCTTTACTAAAATATAACAATAACACAAACAACTAGTGTGCACCATGGTACACATAAGTATCACACTATGATACTCATCTGATACACCCCTCAAACACTATGATAATCCACCAAAACTATATAGAACACAAATCATACATAAATTATTGCATGATTATAATTATAAATAACTATTCTAATGCCAATAAAGAGAAATGACACAATAGAACATTAATATAAGGAAATTACCAAATCAACCTACCCATATCGTGGTGTGTCATAATACAAACTTCTATATATTTAATTGTGGATACAAGGACACCAATAAACAACAAAATAGACACCAATAGTCCTATTGAGGACACAATCAAACACTTGGTGGACGCAATTCAGATTTTTCCCAAATTGGTCATAAAAATACCTAAAACTATCAAATTAGAGGCCCATACTACCTATTTTTTTCTCCATAGGGTTGCACCTAGCCATGGGTGGATTCCTAGAGGCTCAATATGTAATTCTAACATAGAAATTGATATGAATTAGGAATTATACCTATTGGGAGTTGGATCCCAATGAAACTCCTCCGAATAGACACAAAAGTGAAGTGGACACGATCCTCATAGCCAAACTTCTTCCAATGTCCTCCTTGCTCTCCAAAGCTTCCAGATCTTTATAGGAACGAGAATGAATTGATTTGGAATTGATTTGGAGTAGATTTGGTAGGGATTTGGAGAAAAAGTTGCTTTGGGTAAGAAGGAGGCTAATGACATGAAATGAATGGATAGACTAACCCTAATTAGGTCATGCCTCATATAGTAGGTTTTGGTCATGCTACATTATCAAGTTTTCCCTTCTCCATTATCTAATTAAGGTCTAAAAGTGTCACGCCCCAGAACCAGAATACTAGAGAGAGAGAGAGAGAGAGTGACTCAGCCAACCATATCTTACGGAATACCGAGTAACCCACAATGTGCTAAGGTTATCTAGAGACAAGGGGGTACATACTACAATCAAGTCACCAAGGGTCAATAATCTCTATGTCTCAATCATCAACCAAGAAACAGTAAGATTGAATATGTAAGATAAAGCAGTTAGGTGTCCCTGATGCTCTATCAGAATGATCATGAAACTAGTTATATAGGATGATACACTAGTATATTGCCAAGAGTACATAACTGTAAGTCAGCCACAGTCTGAATAATATACAATTATGTAGAGGAACTAATGTCCGGATAAATCGGCTAACAAGTGCCGTCAGTTAAATGTCAAAAGGTTAAATAAAATAATACTCATAGTGGGGGAAGAAGAAACCCACTCAAGTTCCTTGGCAGATATCCTCCTGGTGTATGCAATCGGTCAGATACATGACATGATCCTCGGGCTCTGCTACTAAACCTGGCCAAACAAAACAAGCGGGGTCAGGCCCCGATAGCATGTATCACAAAGGAGCACAAGTTAATGAAGAAAAAACTAATAAAGTACATAAAATAGAAATTTGTGCCACAACTGCAAGCGTATGACCTTTCATTAGAGCAGTAGGATACCTCTAAAACCAAACAAGGACAAGATGTGTCGCACTATGCCGAGATATGGTATGACTCACCAATTATGAACACGTCGAAGATACAACACATCAATATAATCCAGAACACACTTGCCATACAAGCTAAGATATAGGTATAATATGCAGCTTTGGTACATGACCTATTGTAACATATCGGTACAACCCTACAACCAAACAAGGACAAAGTTTGAACCGTCGAACCATAATAGTTCATGTCCCTATACTACCAGCACATACTCTTATAAATTGACTAATCAATCATACGGCTTGTTATGTAGAGTCTGCGTTATCTCAAAATGGATGCATAAAGAAATCCTCATATCATGATCTGTTTAGCAGGGCTAATCGAGCCATAGTATCATATAACATATTATATATTATGCACCGATCCCTCATAAGGCTACCGTGCTAAGATCAAATAGAACGCATTATACAATATAAGTATTCAGATATTGCCGTCTACTAGTGTAGATGTGACCAATATCCATGGGGGTTAGCCTTACACGTCATAACAGTTGTCTGAGGTGGCTAATGTGCACGATCTCGAGATTTTATCCCTTCCAATGCTCTACCAATTTTAGTTGCCTAAATTATCCCTATGGTTATGTTAGGAATCCTATGGCGTGGTCACATAATCAATCCTCCTATATGTCATACCGTAGTATGGTCCACACTAGATATGAATCCACTTTGTCACTTGGCAGTTAAATTTGGATTCACCCCAGCGTGATGCAACAATCAATCAAGTCCTAGCCACGCTTTGGTAGTTGACCCACATACCATATCCGTGCTGGAGAATTAATATAATAATATCATATGTGGTGTAGTATATGAGGCATTCTCGGTGCACAACCAGAAACATGTAATCTTATAGCACGTAGAAAGTTATGTTGCGCCTCAGTATACATTATGATATGGTCGCACCTCAGTGCACCTTATAAAATATGTACACGTAGTAATTGTATCAGCACAAATACAAGAAATATGGTCGAATTACCAAACTTACAGTTGGTCGTATAAGCCTTATCACATTGGGACACAAAGCTCATGTTAGGCACATAGCTGGTTAGTCACTTGTGACATAGTCAATTCTAGCACATTGTCATGTCTAACACAAGGTCGGGTTACTAGGTTCATTCTTTATTAGATCAATCATACGCAATTGTCAACACTAACTACATAGAACAAAAAAACATTCCAAATAAAAATAGCTAAGCCGCATGCACAACTTGGCGCATGAGACGGGTGCCGCATGGACTATCGGTCGCATGCTACCTCAGGCCGCATATGATCCCAGGCCGGATGCTCCTCCAAGTCGCATACTTCGGACAAAAGTTCACTCTTTAGGACAAGTGCTAAAGTGATGGATGTGATAAGCCATAAAGTGTCAGAAGGAAAAGACAAAACCATAAAAAGATGTGCCAAACAATCAGAGTCATACGTCCGAAGGAAAGTGGTCGCATACTCTGATTGCCGCATATGGTTCAGTGCCGCGTGGAGGTCTCTTGGACTTATCAAATTTTTTATTCGTCCAGCGAACAAAACCCAAGGAGTACTGTCACTTAGCTCCAGCATATTTTGTGTTATGGTCAGTCATGCTTCTAACAAAATGGATACATGCTGGTTGGCTATGCAGCAAAGAGTCCAGCTGCATAAGGAGAATGCCACAAGGAAGTCTCGGTCGCATATTGCACTGGCCGCATAAGAACTTTGTATTCTCCAGAAAGCAAGTTCAGCTATGGCGAAAAAATCCAAAAATCCAAAAATTATTTTCTTCATAAAAATTTTATTTTAACTCCGAATCAAGTGAAACTAAACACAAATTCTCGAAATAAAGTGCTCCATCAACCATAAAAAGTATTTTTCTAAAATACCATGTTTAATAGATCAAAACCAAGAAAAACTTTTGGAACCCATGAAAATCCAAACTTAAAAACTCATGTTTACTCAAAACCGTTCATCAAAACAAAAAAACTACAAAAACTAAAACTAATGAGAACATCAAGGAGAATATTTTCATCAAACACATTTTTATTACTATATATATGCAAAAATACAAAAATCTATGGCTTCACTACATTGAGCAAGATGTACTTGCCTTGATGGACTAACAAACCTCTACCTAGAACTAAGTCTAGGGCTAGGACTTAGGGTTTCGATTGGGAGCTCTTGAGGGAAGGAGGATGAGGAAAGAAAAAGTAAAGGAAATAAATTAAAAATAAAAGAGAGGAGAGAGAAAGAAGAGTATATATACACAAGAGGAAAAAATAGTATTCTAGTCATGACTAATCCTCATGCAATCCTAACAATCCAAATTAGGCTTAGTGGTTCCAAGAGTGAACCATGTCAGATATCCATCATATATATGGGGCCTAGCACTGGTTCATGCCAATTGCAAAGGTGTTCACTACTGGTCTCGGGTAGTCTCCCACAATAAACAGGAATACAATTAAATAAAGTACATCATAATATGTAAAATACAACATGAATACATCTACAAAAAAATTTAAAATATCACAAATTCAAGAATACCAAATCTGGTAACGGGTGTGAAAAAAAAGTTGTCTTGAAGGAGATCTAATTAATGAATAGAGGCGAATATTCTATCTATGTACTAACTTAATTAATTAATGTAGATAACTGTCATGAACTAAGACAACACTAACTAATTCTAACTAACACTAGTCCATTCTAATTAGCTTGCACACTAACTAACACTAATTAGTTATAAATAGCCAACATAAACACTAACATTAAATGGTTCTAATCAACACAAATTATGTCTAGACTAACACTAATATAATTATAACTAACACAATTAAATATAGCTACATATTTACAACCAATTATGAAATAACAAAAATATTCCTCTCCCAGAATTAGGTGGTAACAACTACTTGGAGTTATTTGTTTAGAATTTGTTGACACTGAACATCAACTGATAGGCATCTTTACTAAACCCCTAACTAAGGACCGTTTTAACTTTATTCGTCAAGAATTAGAGATTCTGGATGATGTTATAATTTGCCTATATTTCTTTTTAATATGAGTTCTTTAACGAGAAGATTATTTTAGCTATACGCTTGTCACGCCCCAGTTCCGTAATACAAAGACGGACATGGCCAGCTACCCTATACAAGGTATAGAACGTCGTACGATAATTACGGTTGTAACTAGACAAGGGGGGTGCATACTACAAGAAAGTCACTTATGGCCACACAGAACATCTATTGTCTTAATCAGTCAAGTAAGGACAATAAACACAAAACATATATGACAAAGAAGTAAGGCATCCCAAATGCTCTGCCAAAATATTCTGAAAATCAGCTGTAAAAAATAAGAATCTGGCGGAGTAGCAAAACTACATGACCGTGATCAGTTGTAGTCTGATTAATTATAATCATGTAAGAAAATTAAATGTCCAGATTTACGGCTAACAAGTGTCGGAGGCTAAATGCCCAAAAGAGAAAAATGTACAATAACAAGCAGTGATTAAGAAACCCACTTGTGTCCCTAAGCGACCATCCGTCTGGTGCGTGCCATTGTCCAAGGGAAAGTAAGCTGGATCCTTGGGTGCTGGCTCTAAACCAGGCTATGCAAAACTAGTAGAGTTAGACCCCAAATAGCAAGTACCATAAAGGAAGCACGAATAAAGAAATAAAACCTGAGAGGATGAACATAAATACATATATATATAATTCTATCTCATAGTTTGGTCCATAGCCTATCGTGATACAATATTCTAACTCAATAACCAAACAAGGACAAGGGTTAAACCGTCGCACCATGATAGTCCATGTTCCTAACTATTTAACAGAAGGTACAAACACAAACAAGTTCAGTTACAGAATTAGCCAACCACTTACGACTTGTTAGATGAAGTCTGGGTTATCCCATAGTTAATGTATATAATAGGAATCCTCAGATCGAACCAACTACTAGTAGGGCTAGCCGAGCCATAAATTGCCATATAGCACATAGTATTATGCACCGGTCCCTCATATGGCCACCGTGCTAAGATCACATAGAACAATAGTACAATGTAATAGTCGGATATTATCAACCAATAATGAGGATTTAAATAATATCCATGGGGGCCATCCTGGACTCCCAAGATAAATATTTAAGGGTGGCTAGTTAAGCAAGATCTCATAACTTCGTCCCTCCCAATGCTCTACATATTTTAGTTACCTCGTTAACCTTACTGTTACTGAAATCTTATGGCGTGGTCACATAATATTTTTCTTATATGCCATACTGTAGTACGAACACGCTAGATACGAATCCACTTTTTTACTTGGCAGTCCAATTTGGATTCACCATAGCGTGATGCAAAAATCAAGCAAGTCCTAGCCACGCTTGGAAATTGACTAAACCATTTTGTCCATGCTTAGAGGAATTGTATTATATCACATATCGCGTAGCACGTAGGTACACCTCAGTGTAAAACATGTAACATAATCGCGTATGAACACTTAGCACGTAGGAACACATAACACATAGTAAGTGTATCAGCATGGATACCAATAGTCGAGCCAAGTTACCAATCATTGTTCATTCGCATGAGTTCTATCAAATTGTAATACATAGGTCAAGCCAGGCACATCAGAAGTCATAGTCACTTGGCTCATGGTCTATGTCTACACATAGTCGGGTCAGGTGCATAATCAGGTCTAACACTCTCACAGTAATCAAAATCATAGAAATCACAAGGTCCAATGGAACATTCAAACAAATCAATTAAATAAAATGTGCAAAGGGGGCGCATGCGTGCATAAAGATCAAGACCACATGGGGATTAGGGTGAATGAGAATCGGGGGCGCATGGAACATGAGGCGTATGAAACATGGGGCGCATGAGCAAGGCAAAGTCCATGCCTCGGGACACGTGCTCAGTGACCGGCAATAAATACAAGTCAGATAAGTGACTGATGTGACTTGATATGACAAGACAAAAGTATCAGGGAGATAAGACAAAAGCATGAAAACCTGTGCAGAGTCACAAAAGTTGTGCAGAGGCATGCGTCCAAAAGAAGAGACGCATGGTTCGTGGCCGCATGGACTCTGGGCGCATGGAGTCTGGCCTTAGTGAATTCTCATGCGTTCAAGGCACTATGCGTCCGACTTTAGAACGCATGCACATAGCAGACATGCGTCCAACAAATGGCCGCATGCTCAAGAGGCGCATGGGCTGGGCCACATGGAACTCTTTCATCCCAAAACAACAAGTTTGACCATGGAAAAGTTCAAAGAACCCAAAAACTTGTTCCCTTCATAAAAACTTTATTTCAACTCCAAATCAAGAGAACAAAAAGCCAAATGCCTGAAATGGAATGTTCTATCACTTAGGAAAACTGATTTTTCTAAAATACCACGTTTTGATAGATCAAAACCAAGAAAACATATGGAACCCATAAAAATCCTAATCTTAAAATGTAGATCTACACATCTCCACTCATCAAAATCGAAAATGCCAAGTATTAAAAGTGCTTGGAATCATAATGTACACATATTAGACTAATAAAATGCAAGAAAAGAATAAGAATTAAAATCTAAGGGTTTCTTCATATCATGCAATGTGTACTTGCCTAAAATGAAAGAAGGAGGAGAAAAGAGAGAATAAGGGAAGAGAGAGAAAGAAGTTATCTATATAGTTAGGGCTTGAGGTTTAGACCATAGGTTCAACTCATGACCAACCCAACCAACAAAATCATGAACCAAGTTAAACCAAAGATTATATCTAGTCTCCATGCAACCTAATAAACATACAAGGAAGAAATAATACGTCCCAAATACGTATATTAGAAACGGAAAGCGACAACGCCGAAAGGGCCCTTCTGACAAAGAGATGTAAATAGTCTTAAGCGATACGGTATATTTCTTCTCTCTATTTTTGCATGTATTTTGATTATTTCAAATCCAATTTCTGTTTAATTTTAGAATTTTTCTTTGTCATATTATTGCATGGATGTTAATGAATATTATACCATTTTTTGGAGTGTCTACTTTTGACCGTACTGAATATAAATTTTGGCTTCGTGCCTACCACCCTGGAAATAACCTTGACCATTCTTTTGCCTTCTTTTTTTGAAACCCACAGCAACGTTCACTCAGCAATAAGCTAATAGGGACAAAATAAAAAACACGAAAGAAGGAAGAGGAATGGTGTAGCTTAAGCACCTTACGTCTTTGCATAACGGAAATAAAATGAATTTGTCGTAGTTGAAGATAACTGGTGCCATCAAAAAGACACCATGAGATGTCCGAATACACTAGCATGTCCGAGTCCACGATAATTCCGAATTCAAGGGAATCTTGGAGTCCACCAACAAAATGCCCTTTCAAAAAAGGAAAAGTTTTATTATTTCATTCTCTCTACTTGGATGAATACAATAGAGCTTTGTATAGCCTTTATTAAAATTTGAGAATAAAAAATGATCCTATCAAAGATAAACACTAAGGTAAAGAGAATATCAAATTCTTATCATAATTATAGGATATGAATAAAGATAAAAATATTAGTGATGAGGTTTTACAAAGATGGAAAAGTACAGCAAACAAATTATCACTGTCATTATTGGTCTTACGTAATATAATACAAACTTTCTCTAATAAGCAAATATGAAAGTAAGCAAAAATTAAAGCACGTTTTTCATTGCAAACACGGTTACAATTGAGATAGAATGTTCACATGAGAAAGAAGAAGGAAAATGAGACATAATAGGAACACTTGCTGGGATGATAAAAAATATCGTTGTTTAAAGCAATATTCACCCTATATCGACGATATGCTCCCAGGAACCAGAATGTTCATGTCAATAACTTATGGAACGCTCGAAGTCACCTCTGTTACAACTCAAAGGGACTCCTTCGATGATGGTGGTGGCAACAACAACTTTTCTCTTCTTTCTCTCAATTTTTTGTATATCTCCAAAAGGAGACACGAAGAAAATATTTATAGGGAATTGTGGAAACCCTAACGCTAAATCTTGCAGTCGCTAATTATGGTGGAATAATAACAAATTAAATCAGAATCACAAAATACTAAGACTGATTTGAATTCAAATTAATCTACAAAAACTGCCCATATCCACAATCAACGGAATCTACGCACATATTATGCTTCCAACGCAGATGCGCATAAATGTGCCCAGCAATGCGTTCAGCAAAGAACGTAGAAACGCGCCTAGCAACGTGCACAGAACCGCACACAGAACTGCGCTCAGAATTGCTCCCAGAAATACACGCAAAAATCGTGCATAAACGAGCGCATGAGCACAAAAAATGCTCACACGCATCAACTCGCGCCTGGTGCGTACGTACGAAGTAATAAGTGCAACATCAAAGCGACACATTGCACCATTTAACCGAGTCCGAGTCCGAGTATGAGTCGCTAAGCCCCTACAGAGCTTAACTTCTATAGAAATTTCCAAAAGCGAGTGACAAAAACATAAACGTTTCTTTGAGAAATTTAAACTTAGTCTCTCTAAGAAAATAACCCATATGGCACCCATATGGGCCACTACTTTCCACACATGAATACCTCAATAACAAGCATAGCTATAATTGAGATACCCACTTAGAGTGTTTTCTAATATGGGACTATCTTTCTTGTCTTGCTAATAAAAAAATCCAACAATCCTCCACATATCTCATTATATGGGCTAAGCATTCCCCACAGTGACTGCACATTATGGATTATGATAGATGTCGCTTATGACTTAAATCTTCTCGCATGGGTCAAATAACTGTACAATTCATAAATAGACTAAGCCTTGAATTCAGTACAATAGCTGTTATTCTTTTCACTCATATAATACCATCAGCTGTGTCTCTGGTCGAAAATTAAAGGCCATGTGCTGACCTGATTTTAGAAGCATAAAAAAATTTGGGTCCATGCGCCTAATAGCTATGCAACAAAACCATTAAACCACCTGATTCGGTGAAGTCAGATAACATGTGCCTAACATCCATATACAATGGGCTCTTTGGCATAAAGTTTATGCAACATCCACCAAAGACTGATTCTTTCGATATGTACAAAAGCCTATGGGACAAAGGCACGAAACCTTAGGAGTATGAGACAAGAGAAGAAAGTTTGGTGATTTGGTAACATCCCAGCCGTATAAGCTAGTTTGATAGCATTAAAATATGTGTCGTTCGTATAAAATGTGCAGACGACAGTTACGCAAAAGACGTCAATACTTACGTCATCATCATTATTACTTTTGGCAGTATACAACTGTATAGTGCCACGTGTAAATAAGACGAACACTCATGCGACATATTCACCCATTTGGCATAGTCTTATGCGGTAAACTATTTCATGCGATAAGCCATATTATGCGGCAACAACTCTTCCTCTTTATTACACTACCATAAAAAGTCAAATTAGCGACGTCTAAAAACGTCGCTAAATAACCAAAATTTGTCGCTAATTTGGTTTAGCGACGTTTTAAAGCAGTCGGAAAAAACCAAGTCGCTAAAACAAAAAACGTCGCTAGACGTCGCTCTACCGACGTTTTTAGCGACTTTAATGTGTCGCTAAATTTAGCGACATTTAGCGACGCCGCGTCACTACATAGTGACATTTATTGAAGTCGCTAAACGTCGCTAATTAGCGACTTATATAGCGACGTTATACCGACATCTTTAATGACCTGGCAATACTGCCATGTCAGCAGTTTACGACGTACAGCGACGATTTTAGCGACGTTATTAGCGACGTATTTAGCGACTTGTTACTACATCGCTAATTAGCGACGTATTTAGCGACGTAATCTAACGTCGCTAAACGTCGCTAAAAATGTCGCTAATTTTCCAAAAAAATAAAACAAATATTGCATTTCTGGGTTTACCAACCCCCTTGGGTTCATTATCAGGTATATGATGGTTGTAGAAATAATTGAATAAAGAACACAGTAGCAGCACCAAGGAGAAAATTTTTAGTGCACTAGGTAAATACAGGCCAAGTATCAGTCATCAGTTGTAAACCAAAATATGAATAATATAATAAAATTTGAAGAAAAGAAAGCATCCAGCAAATCTCATCGTAAACGTAAAGAATATGGCAAATTTATATCCATACAATCGCATCCTAAATAATAAAAAAAATATAAATATCCAGTAACTAACTATACTACTGTGGATCTGCAGGAGGCTGACCACCAGCGCGCTTGAAGGATAAGAACTCCTTATACTCGTCCCGTGGAATCGACACCAATGTCGATGGAGAAGGTAGTGACGTCGGTGGAGTCTGTGTCGATGTAGGCGCACCAGGAGGCCGTGCCCGCTCCAAGTCTGCGAGTCGCTAGTTGTAAGAATCCAGGGTAGATTACAGCCTCGTACTGCTATGAACCATTGAATCCTGCATCATCGTCATCCTCTCGCCCATTGATACCTGTGACGCCTGCAGCTCCATGATGTTGCGGTCATTGGAGGCTCTAATTTCATTTGTCAATTATCGGAGCTCCGTCATGCTGCGGTCGAGCATATCGAATCATGCGATGAGCATCGGATCGTTCGCCTGCGGTTGGGACCGGGGCTGCTCCTCCATCCTTCGTAGCAACTCGTCACAGAGAGACGCAATCTGACGGTCAACGGCCTCCTGGACGGCCTCCTGGACTCTGGCCGACGACTGCGAGGGCTGCGACTGCGAGGGCTGTGTGGAATACGCAGCTGTCGGGAGGCCCTAGATGACTGCGTCGCAACCATGGCGCCATAGGAGCCCGTACCGTAGTACATACCCCTCTGGAGACCACCAGCTGCGGTCACCCACAGGTCGTCCGCCGACAGAGCTGGAGTGAGCTGCGACGAAGTACCAGCCTCTCCAGGTGTAGGTGCACTAGCAGTCGCCTGCTCACGCAACCTAAGATACTCGGCCTAGAAATGTTTGGAAACTCGATAATTGTCTAAGTTATATTAAAATTAACACAAAGTAAAGGAATACTTACATAGGTCTGCGAGGCCCTCTCATCAATGAGATTTCCGTCCTTGCGATGGGTGGCCAAGAAGACGGTCACCATGTTGGCATCCTCACCCCTCTGTACCTGTTAAAAATATATTATTTAGTACTAAACTTAAATATTTTTTTCTACTACCATTTTATGGTACTTATATTAAAATAATATAATTTAAAAGAAAAAATATACCAAACGACGGAAATATTCCGTCATCGGAATCGAGCCACCACACCACTTGGCAGCATTCCTCCTAGCCGCCTTGGCCTTCTCAGACCTTTCCTTGTAGCTCGAATCGTCGAATCTAGCCCTTATCGCAGTCCACTGCTCAGGCATGATCCAACCTTGGATCAGTTTTCCAGCATGATCACGAGCCTTCTGGTCATCCAGAGCATCTCGGATAAGCTTGGCGGCAACGGTCGGAAAGAGCCGCTCGATCAACTTGGCCCGGTGCGGAGGATAAAAATATGTTTGCTACAATAAATAATTTAGTAAGTGAGCATCACGGATAAGTTATATAATATGCATAAATTAAAGGATTTATTTAATATACTTTTACTTGGAAGTGCGCAAACCAGAATGTCTTCCTCTCCTCCGGAGCCTCAGAGTAGTTGATCCAAGGGCCACCGGAGTTGTTCCTCAAAAATTGGCCCAAGCGTCTCTGAACCGACGATGGACGATATCTATACAGAGATAATAATTTAGAATACTGAAAAAGTTAATATACGATGAATAAAGAAATACACGATATATATTATATTAAACCATCTAATTGACTTACTTTGTACCGTCGACCCAAATCTCTGTCCTCGTCTCCTCCGGAGGTGCGCATGGAGGATCTTGCTGATGCTGGGACAACGTGGGCACGACCTCCTCGACATGCTCATCTGTCCCCATGGTTCCGTCAGCAGGAGGAACGCTGGACGAGGGTGTACTATCACGCCTGGAACTACTCGTCCCAACAGTCGGAGATGTGAGTGATCGATATACTGGAGTACTGGGCGACGATGATCCGGAACCCACAGTAGGCAGTACCGGAGGAGAATTCTGTCTACCTCAGGACCTGCCGAATTCTCCGCGTCGTCCTGTCATATCTGATAACAACATATGATGAATATAAAGAAACACAAATATATAGTACATTCTACAGTCGAAATGTGATGCATATCTCTATCTCAAAGCATTCTACAATCAAAATATAATACATATATTCGTTAATGGAATATATTTTATAGTCAAAATATAGTTACATTCTACTTCGTCAATTTTTTAACCTTGATCTACATTCTACAGTCAAAATATAGTTACATTCTACATGCAATATATATTATTTTCAATCATCTTCAGAAAATTTATCTTGTTCGCCTTCCTCGTCCTCCTCTTCCTCTTCCTCTTCCTCGTCTTCACTTTCATCTACTTCGTCTTCCTCTTCGGATAATTCTACATCTTCTACATTATTACTCGTGTAATGAGTAACTTCTGTTGAGTCCACATCTACAATATTTGTTATAAGAGGTAGATCGTCCTCCTGATAAGCTATTTCGTCAATGTCAAAGGTATTTCTAACTTTAGTCTTGCATACTGTCCACCAATCCGACCTCGCTGTCCCCCGTCTAGGATAAGTTGTGAAGTACACGAGCTGAGCCTGACTTGATAGGACAAATGGTTCGTAGTCTTGATATCTACGCTTGTAGTTTATATCCACAAGGCCATGCTTGTCAATTTTCCAACCTTGATCTTGAATCGGATCGGACCATTCACACCTGAATAGCACGATATTAGCAGGTTCTGTGCCATAATTATATGTCAACTCCACAATCTCTTATAAGATGCCAACAAAATCATTGCCCGGATTGACGTCTTTGTAGTTCGAAGATTTGATACACAAACAACTATTTTTCGTGGAATCAAGATCCAGAAAGCTGTCTCTGATAGGAGCATTTGTTGACTTGAACCTGAACCAATTCACACAGAAACTTGGCCATATTTTTACGGCAGTAATTGGTCCCTTGGCTAGAGTTCTAATAGATTTAGTCTCGGGTGTTATTAGACAATCGACCTAAATACCAAAGTAGCGATAGTAAGTTATTTGTTTTGCAAGTGCAGAAATAAAAAATAATTACCAAGCATCTTACATATGCGCTCAACCAAGAAGAAAAATGGTATCTCATATCTTGTTCTACTTCTTCGTCTGTTATGTAGGGACTAACCAACCTCAACTCATCATTATATGTGCTGAAAAACAATGAAGCAACTACTGATTAGTAGCATAATAGTATCTTATACTATTATATTGAGATGATGTAAACGTGGACGTATTAATTACTTACCCCTCTAGCTTCTCCACTTTATCCTCGTCGCAATTGAGTAATATATACAATTGAGCAGCCCTTAGCTCATCGTCATTCAAATATCTCTTCTTCATTTTTCTCGAAGGCTTTTCGGACGCATTGAATACTTTGAGTATTGCATCATTAAATTCTTGATATACGTCGTCGTTTCTCGGAGCTTTCGTCCTATTAGTAGCAACATGCGGTTTGAAATACGTCGAGCAAAAGTTTGTAATCTCCTCGAGAACATAAGCTTCACAAATAGAGCCCTCAACCCGTGCCTTGTTTTTCACCTTTCTCTTTAGGTAATTCAGATGCCGCTCGAAGGGGTACATCTACCGATAACTGACAGGAACACCAACACGTGCCTCATAGGAAAGATGAATTGGCAAATGCTCCATAGAGTCGAAGAATCCAGGAGGAAACACCTTCTCGAGCTTACATAGTGTTACCGCAATATCCTTCTCTTGCTTTTCTAGACGATCGACGAGCAACTTAGTACAACAAAGATCTCTGAAGAATATGCTCAGCTCTGTCAATGGGTCCCAAACGACCTGCGGTAAGAATTCTCAAAATGCAATCGGAATTAACCTCTCCATAAATACGTAACAATCGTGGCTCTTCATACCCACCAGTTTGTTCTCCTTGAGGTCGACGCATCTTCTCAAGTTCGACACGTACCCGTCTGGAAACTTTAGACCCTGAATCCACCTACAAAGTCTACCTTTATCCTCTTTCTCCAGTGAAAAAACTGACTTAGGTTACTTTAACTTTCCATTCCCCTCCTCTATCAAATGCAATGCAGGACGTCTACATATTTCTTCTAAGTCCAACCTGGCCTTCGGATTATCTTTCGTCTTCCCCTTTACCTCTATTATAGTATTAATTATGTTATCAAATACATTCTTCTCGATATGCATGACATCAAGGTTATGTCTGATCAGATTGGTGCTCCAATATGGAAGATCCCAGAATATACTCCTCTTCGACCAGTTATGGGTGCGACCAAATCTGTTACACTTGTACCCCTTAGCAGGCTCTTCGATAGCACTTGGTAAATCTTTTAGCTCTTCCCATATCGTGCATCTGGGCCACCTTGGCGGTGGATTGGCCTTCTCCACAACTCCCGTACGAAAAGTATTTCAGTTCCTCTGGTACGGATGATCCTTCGGCAAAAAATATCGATGACAATCGAAGAAGCACGGTTTGCCCCCGTGTTTCAAACGGAAAGCCTGAGTACGGTCCATGCAATACGGACATGAGAGACAACCATGGGTGCTCCATCCCGATAACATTCCATAGGCCAGAAAGTCGTTGATGGTCGACAAAAGTGCTGCCCTCATCTGAAAATTCTGCTTTCTAGAAACATCGTACGTGTTGGCACCTACTTTCCACAACTGATTCAACTCATCTATCAAAGGCTGTAAATACACATCGATGTTCCTCTTTGGATTGTTCAAACCTGGGATAATAACGGTTAGGAACATATACGGAGTCTTCATGCACATCCAAGGTGGTAGATTGTACGGAGTGACGATCACAGGCCAACACGAATACTGGGAGCCCGAAAGTCTGAATGGGATAAAACCGTCAGAGGAGAGCCCCAATCTGACATTACGTGCTTCCTCGGCAAAATATGGATACTCTCGATCAAAGTGCTTCAATGCTTCTCCATCGGATGGATGATCCAATACTCCTTCGATCTGTTTTCGCCTGTGCCAACTCATGTTTTCTGCAGTCTCCTAAACCATAAACAACCACTGCAATCGCGGCGTCAAAGGCAAGTAGTGCATCGAATCGGTAGGCTTCCTTGCACCAACAGACTTTTCTCTAACAGTGGCCTTGTAGCGATCAGCACCACAGAATCTGCACGCATCTTCATCCTTGTCGTCTTTGTAGTACAACATACACCCGTTGCGACATGCATCGATTTTCTCGTATCCCATCCAAAATGATCTCACCATCCTCTTAGATCGATAGAAGTCTTTAGGCAACTTTGCACCATCGGACAAGATCTCTATAATCAAATCGAGCAGTCGATTATAGCATTCTTGCGATATGTTAAAATCGGACTTGATGCTCAATAATCTTGTAACCACCTCCAACGGTGAATGATCCTCACAACCAGGATATAATGGAGTCCTTGCATTCTCCAGCAACTCCATAAACTTTACAGCATCGGCATTCGGTGCCTCCTCAGCTGTATCATAATTGTCCGAATTGAAACTAGGTCCCGCCGTATCATAATTGTCGGATTGAAACTAGGCCCCGCCGCATCATAAACCATGTTCACCAACCCGTCGTCGTAAGCATCGTGGTCGTGGACATCCATATACGGCTCCACGTAGGGTTCCGACTCCGATGCTAGAGATACAAGTTCTCCGTGCGCGGTCCACTGATAGTAATTCGGCGTGAAGCCCTTCGAGTATAAATGATATATAACTTCCACTTCTGGATGATATTTCCTGTTGCGATATCTCACACACGGACACTTAATTTTGGTACCATCCATGTACTGAGGGAACGCCTTGGCGAACTACAGGAACTGCTGTACACCCTCAATGAATTCATCCCGCACACCGCACATATCATCAGGATAACGGTTGTACATCCACGAACGATAACGCAGATAGTAATTCATATCTATTTCTAGATACTTCTGCAAAATTGACAGTATGTATCATATAAATCATTACATACAGTAGTTTATCACCTAACTTCATAACTGATATAATACATACTTTCATTTATCAAAGTCTAAAATAAGCAATATTCAAAACAACTGACCATTTATAAAAGTCTAAAATAAGCAATACTTTCATTTCATAACTGATATAATACATACTTTCACTCTAATTGAACTACACTGCATTGATCACTCTTGCCAATTAAATCTCTGATACCACAATATCAGTTAAGGGCTGTATTGGCATGCAACAAGTGACCGGTGAACACCTACCCGATACTGTGGTTATACATTGCATGATTAAAGTGTGAGTTTTTCCTCGAAATTCAAAGCCAAAAAGAGTGACTAATAACTTCCCAACTGAGTTTGTCATAGGCATTGGACATATCTATTTTCAGAGCAAATGAGCTATTCTAAGAGCTTTGTTTGGATATAGTGTGAAATAATTCCTGGGCTATTATCACATTGTCACATATTTGCCTTCCAGGGACAAAGGCATTTTGGAATGGAGATATCAATTTGTGGAGGACGGATCAAATCCGATTAGCCAAGATTTTGGTAATAGTCTTGTAGATGACATTGCAAAGTGAAATTGGTCGAAATTCAGTATGTGGAAGCTTTTAAAGATTGAGTAGCATCAGTATGTGGAAGCTTTTGAATATTAAGTAATTTGTTCTTCCCTTCTTAATCTCTTCCTGGAGGTTACCAATCCGCTTCCTTCCCCAGTATTTTGGAGTCGGCAGGATCTTTTTCAACTTATTTTGAATGTCTGTATACTGCGCTACAGAGTTCCATTTGCTCTCGAACCGAACCCTAACCCCATGTCGAAAAACCTAACCCTAACCCCATGTCAAAAAACCTAACCCTAGGTCCTTATCGTGTCTGTGTCAGTATGTGTGTGTGTGCCGCGTCTGTGTCACTGTCTGTGTGTGTGTCGTGTCTGTGTCAGTGTCACATGTGTTCTGTGAGAGAGAGAGAGAGAGAGAGAGAGTTAGGGTTTACCTAGAGCTCGAGGAGGAGGAGGGGGATGCCGGAGTAGCCGCGGTGGAGAGGCGGTCGACGGAGCAGGCGGTCGATAGAGCGGGGGGGTGGGGGAAATTTTTAGCTTTTGAATTTTCGACAGATGGAGAAAAATGAAACCAAGCCCTAATTAACCAAATTTTAGCGACGTTTAGCGACGTCAAAAAAAGATGTCGCTAAATTAAACTTTAGCGACGTTAATGACGTCGTCAAACATGTTGCTAAATATTTTTAATACAAACGTCGCTATATACATCGCTAAACGTCGCTAACTTAGATATATTAGCGACGTGTAGCGACCAAAATTGAACTTATAGCGACTAATCTTTTAAAAACTGAATAAAAGTCGCTAAATGTCGCCAATTAGCGACGTCTAGCGACGTTTTTACATGGAGTCGCTAAATTAGCGACATTTTTACATGGAGTCACTAAAAAACGTCGCTAATCCCACTTATTCTAGTAGTGTTATACGGCTAGCAGTAACCGTTGTAAAGACGAAGATGCTATGTGCAGTAAATGCATTGATGGAACATACGTTACAAATGACAACAAATAATATTAAATAAAATTTTGAATCATTGTAACGCATACTAAGTGTCAAGCTGACCGAGTTATGCTTATACGTTCAGATCCGTTCTATGTGTTACAATTATTACAAAGTATTATATGGCGAGTAAAATCTTATGCCCATGGCTTAAAAATAGTATCTTTTCAAGTCTATGCACAATAGCTATTACCGTGTGAATGGCTATAAATATATAGCTGGGACATGTGCTTCCCAAACCATCCAAAGTTGAGTACTTTTGAGACTATTTGCTGCCCTTTTTGTCAATAAGCTGAGAGTTAGTAGAATTCCTAATTTTTTCCTTAGGATAGTCAATGGAGTGAAGAACTCATCCACGTCATGATCTCCATCGAAACACTTTCCAAAAATTTCTTTTGTACTTAGAATTCCAGTGTTAGGATTCTTTGTAATTCTTTGTTAATTTACAATAAAAGTAATACACACTTTTTGTAATATCTACAAAAATGGTGACAATGCTGGGGAGTACCTTCTCCACCGATGAGAAGATCGTGGCGTAATCTGACGTCTTAAAAATTGGAATGACTTAAAAGATGTTGGTCGTGCAATTCGACCAACAAGCCTTCGAAGTGAAGCTTTCGGGGGACAGCTCAACTCCCTCACCCGAACCAAGAAGCCGTAGAAGTATTGCAAAACATGGCAACCTAAATCTCATGCCGTATATCATACCAACGTCGTAGAGGATATGGCCGCATAGAGGGTTCTGTCAACTACAGAGCCAAAAGACAACGGGCTTTTAGTGTCTATTCATTTAGCTGCGCATAGCCAAGAAAAAGAGAATGCGTTGAGGTGGCAAGTACATACTCTACAAGAAAACTCAAATTTATACGAGAACTTAGCAAAAGTTCAAAGGGTGCTGGCAGACCACTTCAGGGCTATGCGAGCCCACCAACTCTAAAGTCATGTTATTTTCGCACGAAGAAGAATAAGAGTGCTCAACACTGAAGTCTTGGCAGAAGAAAATACGACGATGCCAAGGACTTGGGTGCTAAGTCCTCTGATCGACCTATGCACACCAAGTATAGCATGAATAAAAAGATTGAAGGGAAGAACAATGTTGATTTCCATCTTACACACATAAAGGGTACAATTCCTCCATGCGCCAATGATCACAAAGCTGGACTAATTTCTCTGAAGCATCAGCGTATGCAGCAAAGGAAAATTTATGTCTTTAGTAGACTCTCTTACTCACAGAGTTCTGTGCGGCAAGGCTCTCGAATAGGCACTGAATTAGACTTACTGTACTATGTACCGTAGCATGCTAAGTCACAGAAGTCCCGGCCAACTTGAACCATGCACGCTCAAGCAGCTGCCCAAGATGGACATGCTCCAGTCTAACTTATATGTGAAGCTAATAGAAAGTTATACAAACTGAATAATTCATGTACTCAGGCTTCATGCGCCATTCATGGTGTAACAACAGATCCATGAACCGGGTGTTCCCATATGCAAGAAGTGAATATGTCTAAAAAGTCTTTCATAAATGACCTATACGACTATAGAATCATAAAAAGTATGCAAAGAAACAGTGGCATACTTTCTCACAAAATAGGCACTCTCAAGTTTAGAAAACGAGTGGCGTATCTCTTTGAATTTTGGAGTAGCGGCGTACTATATCACCATTCATTCAAGACAATATGGTGGCATACAATAATAATGTTATTCCCCAAACATTAAATATAATGAACTTGACAATTGACAGACTGACAAAGCAGTCGAGGAGATCAAGTCATTAAATACAGAGAATTTTGGGCATACAGAGCCAAGTTGTCGTTTAGCGACCATGTGATGCTCCCACTTTGTATTAGTATGCCAATCTTCACACTCTGCCACAGTATGCCAAGACCCCCACTTCGTCTTAGTATGCCAATCTTTATGCTCTGCCATAGTACGCCAATATTGCCACGTCAAAAGTCACCTCCTTAGTCTGACGCACCAGTCGAGGAAATTGTGAGTCATTAATGCAGAGATTTCTTAGCATGCTGACCTAGGTTGTCATTTAATGATCATAATGCTTCTATCTCAGTCCGAGTATGCCACCATTGCTACTTTGCTATAGTATGCCAATAGTGCTACTTTAGACAGAGTATGCTGTTGATGTTATCTCTTCCTGAATATGCCAATATTGATACTTTAGCAGCTGTATGTCAATAGTGCTACCTCTCCCTGAGTATGCCAATATTATTATCTCAGTTAGAGTAAGCCGTTGTTTCTATCTCTCGCTTGGTACGCCAACACTTATACAACCAGAATACGCCAATGTGCCAATAAGTCTGTTCTTTCAACAACAATATGCCAATATACAACTATAATGTAAAGCATGCCAACAACTGACAGTGAGCGATTATGATGACATGTATTCTATGCCACAATTCTCGTAAAACATACATAGATAACTACAACCATGACCTGAACCTTCCTCGTATAGGGAGCCACGTGTCATGTTAGTAGTGGATTGTGCACCCACTATGCAGAACATGGGTGATAGAATCTCCAATATTGTTCATTTGTACGCACACTCTCCAACAACCATTTTCAGTATTGGACGAATATAAATATTGGGTCAATGCATCCATTATATGCAGAGGCGGACAGAGTGAGAGATACAGAAGCTTGTTGTCATTGTTGCTAGAGTCTTCTTCTCCAATTGTTAGTCAGTTCTTGTATTTTTTTACTGTTGAGTGGTCCAAGGAGTAAAGTAACCAATCGTAGATCAGATCTCCGTAGCTATACTTCTCCAAAATTATTGTACTTTAGATTCTTGTATATGATTTACTGTACTCTTTCTTCTCTTTCAAGTTTGTAAAACAAAGTTTCTACAACTTTTTGTTCATGGCAAACAAAATAGTGACTCTGTTGGGGACGGCCTTCTCCTATAACGAGAAGGTAGTAGCTCAACTCGACACCGTATTTTTGTCAACAACACAGAAGATCCTAGTGTTTGTGGTATTAAACGAAAGGATGAAAAATGTATTCAATATGGGGTTTACACGGAACCCGCCTTCTTTTGTTTACAAACAAACTTGTACAATTTGATCCTATACGAGGATATGGGAGTACAATTTATTTAATCTGGGTAGATATTGCTATAGGTGTCTGATCTGCAGTCGATCACTTTAGCCCTTGGACCACACGATGTTGAAGAAGTGCCGTAGAAGACAGGAAACAGCTTCGAAGGTTGCAAAAGAGGGTGGATGCACGATGCCAAAGTCGTCGATCCCTACTCTCTGCCTGAGCTCCGGGTTCTCTCTCTCTCTCTCTCTCTCTCTCTCTCTCTCTCTCTCTCGACCGTTGGATCTGGTACTGGATCTCTTGATCAGTTTTCAGACCTAACTTCTTTGACCCTCCTATTTGTCGACCTTCGGTTCGATCTTCCAATTTTCCCCCCTCGGTTCGATCTTCCAATTTATCGAACTTGTTCCTCATTGATAGAGGTCTCTATTTATAGAGTTTTAGTGACAGTGAACACTCCGTCGGTGTAGAAATCGAGGAGTGAAAAATACAGCACCCTTTTACACAACGGTTAAAGTAACCAATGCCTGCGTATAGATGATCTTTTGAATGAGCGTGTGACGCGGGTCCAACTAAGGGACACAACGCGTATAATCGCTACGAAGATCACGGCGTAAAAGCCACGTAGGTGGGTATCCATTGTGTAGAAGATGTTGGCATAGAAGCCAAATATCTGTCACCACGGCATAGAAGCCAAATAGTTATCAAACCGGCATAGAAGCCGAACAGGCGTAGAAGCCGAACAGGCGTAGAAGCCGAATGGTCGTAGAGGCCGAACAGGCATAGAAGCCAAGTGGTCGTAGAGGCCGAACATGCGTAGAAGCCGAATGGGCACAGAGGCCGAGTAGGCGTAGAAGCCGAACAGGCATAGAAGCCGAGTGGTCATAGAGACCGAGAGAGCACAGGAGCTGGGTGGGCGTAGAAGCCGCTGCGTACCGTGCCAGAGTACTGATGGGGACATCTTAGCCGGAATTATGACTTTTGAAGATATAATCAAATCTTTTGTATTAAATACTGAGATTTGCCACTATCCTGTGCATTAAATATGGAGACGTGTTCTTTGACGGTCTGCAACCCTTTCTGCGCACCAGTCGCAGAGACGTGCCTTGAGAAACTGTCACCGCTCTGTGCAGTAGACGAAGAGACGTGCCTCGAACCCCGTACGGAGTACAGCTTTTGGTGTGGCAGGCGGTTTTGTCTACTGCAGAACGTAAATAGCTCACATTTTGCCGGTGTAAACAAGGCAGCGTATCCCTTCGTTCTTGTAAAAGCAGTTTACGTGAAGGGGATGGCAGTATTTGACAGCCTGGGTCGCAGTGCTGTGCCATCATTATAGCCGTCGCCTGGGTAGTTGAGCCGTATCCCTTTTGTCAGAAGTGCAGACGTCAGGTTCATTGTAGGATCTTCATTGCAGGGTCTGACAGGTTCACCTCGGAGAATACGAAGTGTCTCTTATACACCTTAATGCTGCGTTTGAAAGAGGATGAGTTTTATGCCCTGGAGGCGATGAAGCACCCTGTCTACGCTGAAGCGGCTTGGACGTACTGCTTTACGCGGATGGTCCTTCGAGCTTTTATATTTCACGCTGTGTTCTTGGCGGAAAGAGCTCTGTTGCACGCTTGATGGCTCTTAAGGCCTCTGCTTACGCTGCTCTGCACCAATATGCCGCGTATAGTCATCCGGTGTATTTTTTATGCTTCTACACCTGGTTGTGCAGTTCAGTCAGCAAGCCTATGAAGAAATGCTAGCTAGGGGTAGTCCTAGCCCATCATCTGCAACCACAACCAAGTCTAAGAAGGCTCGCAAGACTTTGTTGCCTAAATCTTGTTCTTCCTACCCTGATGTTGTTGTCAACAAGGATAAGGGAGTCTTGACTGCTATCAACGAGGAACCACTCGTTGTCTCTCCATCCCCAATCTGTGACTTAGTGGATACTTCCATTACTTCATCCCCGGTATGTGACTTGGTGGATACTCCACTTAGCTTTGCCATTGTGCCAACTAAGGGGAACAAACAACGGGTCTCTTGAAACAACAAGCAAGGGGTGATCTGATCTTTCCTTGGTAGAGGAATTTAATACGATGCCAAGGGGGTTGTTCAATCCCAAGCTACCGAACCTTCGTATGTTCAGTACGATAAACAAGGTAAGGATGCTATTATTGCCAATCCACAGCGCATTCGTGACTGCTCCGGATGCACAAATCAACTGTCACATGGTGACTGCTCCAAGCGCACAAATTAACTGTCACATCATGACTGCTTCGGGCGCACAAATCAATTATCATATCCTGACTTCTCTGGGCCCACAAACCAACTGCCATATCATGACTTTTATTGGTGTAGAAAACATAAGTCAGTAAAAAAATCCTCTCATGCGTGTTCAAATTACACGCACTACAGATGGAAAATTATGTTTCTTCCGTCCTAAAGATGCACAAAGTGCATACAAAACTCTAGACCTATATGCAAAGCTGTGCGCACAAAGGCAGATTGCTTCTTTCTCTAATCCATCACCCCAGTGTACGCCACAGAGGACTGCTTCTCAACTCGGTGCTGCACTTTATACAAAGGGCACTAGAAATTTATATTCCTAGTCAAATACGCCCAATGTAAAATGGCAGAGTCTGCCTCCACTTCCTCCTTCCTTTGACTTACGTAATGTGCTTATACAAAAGCGTAAGGAAACATAATTTTTTTGTCAATAACGGTGCTCCCAAGTGAGCATCATTATCATCTTCATCAAATTATAATCAACTATTGTTGCACATGGACAGTCGAACCAACTACTAAATAGTCTATTTTAGAGTAGTTGTGCTATAACTTGTCTACTGGATAGTCTTCTAGGAAACAAGGTAATTCATAAGATGAATACGAAGGACTACTCCTTGCTTCTATCCACATAGCATCCAAACTTTCTCACAGTACGAGGCATGCAAGACGTGGTGCTACAACGTCTACAAGCCAAAGGAGGTTCGACCAACTTGTTGAATCCTTCGAAGGAGTGATACTTGCTCCTGAAGCAGAGGACTTTCTTAGACTAGAAGGAATCCTTCTTCAGGACCCAAAACTGAATTTCTTGGGCGTAGCAATCCTCCCGAATCCAAGACAGATAGTATGGATTCCAGCTACACCACTCAGTCCACTAATCCCTATGTCGACCACAGAGAAGTTAGTGTCTATGCCATCGGTGATGAAAAAGACGCTACTACTTCATAACATACTGAATAACACCTTGAGTCTCTGGAGGCTGCATTAAAGGATATGCATGCCATAATACAAAACATGTATCAGATCATCATGACTCAACACGCTGCTGCAGCGGCACCGGTGCAGGTTGCCGCAATAATTCAATCACCTATAAATGTGCGACCGACTTTGGGTAATACAAGTCCAGATCTGGGCTTCAACAATGAGTCAGCCGCCCCGTCTCTCAACCCTCTTAATGCTGGGGTGGTACGCTATCTATGGTTGTACAAGTCCAACCGACATCTCTGCAATCAGCTACACCATAATAGCTCGATGAGACACCACAAGCTATCAAGGAGTTACATGCCCAGTTCAATATTATGGCTAATCTAAACAAGTTCCAGAAACTTGGGATCAAACAACCTTTTCCTCCTTAGTGGGGGTAATGAAAGGTGGCTACCATGGCCATGGAAGTACCAACCTGAGGGACTGAGAAAGGTCTCTTCTCGCACTTATCCAAGGACAAATTGCTCAAAGACTTCTTACTTGTCTTCCCCGGTCTTTCGCCAGTTCCTATTTGGAAGGTTGTAATTTCTTAACCGCTGCACGTACTTTTTAGTAGTATCGCTGCTGTTTTTTTTGCATGGATTTTCCTTTGGGATGAATCCAACTCTTAAGGTTGTATACCCGCCTAAGTATAAGCCCCTATCCATAACCCCATTTGATAGAAAAATGTTGCCTCGTCAATATATAAACTACTTTGACATGATGATGAGACATTTGCCACAGGATGATGCCCTACTCACTAAGCTATTTGTCAGAGCCTTGTTCGGGATAGCTTATGACTAGTTCTGTAGTCTTCTTGATAATTGTATCTAATTATTTGAAGACTTGCAATGCCTCTTCTTCTTTTGATTTTACGACGGAGGCATGGATATGACATTGTCGTCTCTTATTGACACTTAAAAAAAGAAAAAGGAGTCTGCTCGCAACTTCATTGAGCGCTTAAGACAAATAGCTCTGAATATGCCTCTTGACATTCCTGAGACCCATTTAATGGATACCTGCAGGAAAAACTTCTTACTATGATTGAAATTATGTATTGGTCCAGCATAATTTGAAGATTGGACGTTGTTTATCATGTATGCAGACATTGCCGAGCAGAATGCATAAGACGTTGACCTCGAGTTTTTAAGATTCTATGGTTGAGAGGATAAAGGCAAGCGTCTTTTTGCCTCAATAACAAAAACAACAATAACAACCACAATAATAAAGAAAATGAGGCCCTTGCTGTGAACATGTCCAAGCGTCCGACTTCTACACAAAAGCATAAAGCTCTGGAGTCCTCGAAGCCGAAGGAAGAGAACTCCTTCGATGAGAGTGATATACTCAGCATCTTCGACTATCTGATAAAGAGTAACAAACTCCAGTTACCCCACATCAAAAGACCAGACAAAGCTGACAAAATCGATGATACGACGTATTATTTGTACCACTGATACATGTATTACCCCACAAGGGTTTGTTACATATTGAAGAGAAAGATCCAGCAGCTGATAGACTATCAAGACATCATGCTTCACAATAATGAGATGATGGTCACCGCTATTTTGGTGTCACGCCAGTTCAGGGATTTCCCAGCACAGAAGGTGCTACGTGGTATTGTACCAATACCGAGAGCAACAATAGAGATTGTTAATCTCCCACTGGCTCGTGATCAATTTGAAGGATTGGTGCCCCTTACTACTCAATAAGGGAAAAATTATGTGGATTCACCTTGATCTCTTAGAGGACTTAGAACAAGAGGCAACATCTTTAACTTCCAAATCCAAGAAAAAAGGCCAAAAGAATCGATCATGCAATATGATCTCTCTAGAGCTTGACTCTAACGAAGATCAGGATTGACACAAATATAGCTCTCTTATGGAATCAAGACTTTGAAACCTGGATTTATCTCTGGGTGCTTCAGTAGACAAGCCTTGCATAACTTACCATCAGTAGTGTTGGCGGGGTAGTATTCCACTATTAAGGGCACGACACATTTTTTACACCAGTCGCAGAAAAGAAGGAGGAACCATTGTGAACCAGGTTTCTCCCTCACCTTCAACAGAACCACCAGTGGTGCCTGATGGGAATGATGATGAGAAGCCCCAATTTCAGTACTACAGTCAAAGATTAATCTGTCTTATGCAAAAGATAGGTTATGATCTGCAAAAGGCTAAAGGTCTGAACTTTGATAAAGGACTGCGTGTTCCTTTACAGCTGTAAGGTTATCCTGGAAAATCCCATAGTGGGTTTGGATACGAAGACACTAATATGCAGAATAGCCCCAGCAAAACCAAAAAAAGCCATGTGGGAAGACCAAATCATGCCACATGGCCCAGCTTTCCCCTGTAACAGAGGAAGCAATGACCGGGGAGACACGATCTAGCAAGAATTATCTGAAGTCATATAAACAAACTCAGAAATATGCTCCTCCTACCTCTTCTACTCCTTCTACCTAGCTAATGCTGAACCAGGACCTTCCAAACCCACAGTGGCAAAAAGGTAAAATAGAAGGAAGTGCGTTGTAACAAGTCCTTGAAGAAGAATTCGCTCAAGGGCTTGACAAGCCGTACAATTTTGACATATTGGCACATCTCGCCAATACTCCAGCTCACCTTTCAATCTTTGAGTTGCTTCTTCTTTTGAAGGAAACTCGGGATGCTTTGAGTGAGGCACTCACACATGCTGACTATACTTGATGCAGCTCAAGTCCTCCGCTGAAGATCTGGTGGCATGCCCTCACTGCCATCTTGTGATAGAGAAGATCCCTAATATCAACTTCACACAAGATAAAATGCTGCTGAAGGGTAGTCGACATGATAGGCCATTGTATTACCTGGTTATATCAGTTCCATCAAATTAAGGCAGATTTATATCAACCTAGGCTCATCACTCAGCATCATCCCAAGGAGCTTGTTGCGAGCTTTAAAGATTCTAACCCACAACTTGTCAACTACCAATACTATAATCTTAGACTTCAATGCTGGAAGGAGCCGTCCTCTTTGGAAGATTCACTTGAAAATCCAGAGAGGCAATCTAAGAACTGAGTTCACGTGTAATGTGATCGACTCAAAAGTATCCTATAACGTCTTGGTTGGATGGACGTAGATACACGAGAACAAGATTGTTGCCTCCACTCTGTACCAGTGCTTGAAATACGTATATAGTTAGGGGGAGGTCAAGACGGAGTTTGTGGACATCAATTCATTCAAAGGTGTTGAATCATATTACTCTAACTCTATGCTGTACACACCAGAATACCTGGAAGAAGAAGAAAATAAAGATGATAAGGAGGCCGAAGTCCCTCCAACTGAAGAATCCCTCCTGATCCGGGTCAAAGGATGTACAACTCATATGAATCCTTCGAAACCTTTTGTCATTCACCTGCACAAGTCAACACAGAAGAAAAAGAAAAAAAACCAGCACCTCAGGAACCTCTTGTTATTCATCTCCGTAAGTCAACGCATGAGGAAAAAACAAAAGAGCCTCTGGTAATCAATCTAACCAAAAGTAAACCTGCAGAGCCTTCGTTTGTCATCAACTTGTCTCGCAAAATATAGCCTGTACCGGCGAGCCAGCCACTTGTTATTAATCTTTCTAAGTCTATTGTCAAGTCTGAGCCTACAGTCGAGAAGAAATCTTATATTTATGAATAAAGAAGATACTCCTTCGTATTATGTTAATATTTGACCCTTTTGCTATAGAATTCCTAGAAGCCATGTATGCTTATGAACCTTTGTCTATCCCGGTACAATCACTATTCCGGACAAGCACCTTATATGGGTCATCTGACGATGCTTGCTTTGTGGTCCCGACAAGGTGGAATGACTATCACCAGATAATTTTTAGTAAACCCAGAATTAAGAAAGTGATACAAACCAATGACACGGATGAAGACGTCGGAAGAATACAGCTTCACCGTTATAGTCGGCCTGCCAAAACATTTATTCAAAAGATGTGCTATAATATGAATTCTGATAAGGGGCTCAATTATGGAAGAGGTCGACGCATCCCTATATGTCATTTCCCTCCAAAAGGAAAACCTGAAACCTACTACCAGTGGTTACGTAGAGGTTTGGGCTATGTCACTCCTCATACTCCTGAAAGCTCAGAATCAGATGAAGAAACACCTTCTCATTCTTTCGAATCGTCATTCTGAGATTCTGATGGAAGCATAGGTAAAGTTTTCAAGCCTCCTCTGTCTGTCAATATAGTGTCAACTGACCCAGACGACGATGATGATCAGTTACTAGAACCTTCGAGAATGATCTAAGGGCATAACAAATGGATTCGTAATGGGAGATTTAGTTCGAGTAACTGCCTACAGAAGATGAAATCATTCAGATCAATGTATGAGAGGAGTCTTCCCCAAAATCAATCTTCATCAATAAAAGCCTTTCTGAAGAAGATAAACAAGCCCTGGTGGAGCTCATAAGAGAATACATTGATGTATTCGCTTGGAGCTATAAGGACATGCCTGGCCTAGATCCTCAGATAGCCACCCACAAGCTTAACATCCTTCCTAATGCAAAACCGGTAAAGCAACAACATTAGAGATTTCATCCAGATGTAATGGATGCAATCGAGATAGAGGTCAAGAAGCTGATATCATGCGGATCCGAGAAGAACAACATCCTAACTTGGTGGCCAATTTAGTTCCAGAGATAAAAAAGAACAAAATAATCCAGGTATACATAGATTACCGAAATTTAAATTTGGCTTGTCCCAAAGATGAATTCCCTCTACCCATTACAGATGTCATGATTGAAAACACTTATGGTTTTGATAAAATGTCATTTATGGATGGATTCTCGGGGTACAGTCAAATCAAGATATTTCCCGAAGATTAAAACACACGTCATTTTGGACCTCGTTGGGAGTGTACTACTCTACTGTAATACCTTTCAGCTTGAAGAATGCAGAGGCAACATACTCAGGGGCCATGAGTAGAATATTCCATGAGCATTTATGAAAGATGATGGAATGCTACGTCGATGATATTGCGGTCAAAAATTGTCACAAAGATGATCACCTGCAAGACCTCGGGATGGTGTTTGACCTGATGCGCCAATACCAACTCAAGATGAATCTGACTAAGTCCTTCTTGGGAGTCTCCAGCAATAAATTTCTCGGATTCGTAAAGGCTTCTAAGGGTATCCATCTTGTCCCAGATAAAGTTAAAGCTATCCTTGAGATGCATCCTACTCGAATCCTCCAAGAGCTTTTTGGATTGCAAGGCCGGTTAACATATATCAGGAGGTTCATATCAATCCTTTCCGGACGATGTCGGCTATTTACTCAATTAATGAAAAATTGGGTGACGTTCGTGTGGAATGAAGTATGCTAATGAGCATTCAACGACATTAAGCAATACCTAACAAATTTGCCAATTTGGTAGCTTCGGTGGTTGAAAGTTCTTTCTTGCTGTATGTTCGAGCAATGGACCACTCTTTAGGCATTTTACTAGCCCAAAAGAGTGGTTAAGGTTATGAACAAGCCATCTACTACCTTAGTCGCATGATGGTAGGGGCTGAACACATATACAATCCAGTAGAAAAAGAATGCCTGGCTTTTGGTGTTCACCATTCAGAAAATACATCACTACGTGATAGGTCAAACAATTCATGTTATATCCAGGGTGAATCCACTTTGAGTATTGATGACCAAACCAAGTACCCTCAACTCTCGTCTGGCTACTTGGACCATGCTGTTATCGCCTTACAACATAATATATGTCTTATAAAAGGCAGTGAAAGGCCAAGTAATGGCCGATTTCCTAGCAGCTCATCATGTAGCAGAGACCTCTAAGTTATATGATGACTTTCCCGATAAAGTATTAGAGTCTAATATGACAATAGAAGACGATAATTGGCAGCTATTCTTTGATGGTGAATCAAGAATATGATCTAAAGGTAATATCGTTGCCAGAGTTGGGATAGTTCTTGTTGTAGTACCGTACTCCCAACGGTTCACTTATGGAACACTTACTACTTTGAATCGATTGAGAATCGAGTCTCAGAAAAACCTTACCACCCAATCGATCATGGGCGAAATGCAATGAACCCTTCCAACTGATAGAACAACTTCTATTGAAATGAGTCCAATAGTTTTTGTTCGATATTTTGCTGCTTAATTTTTTGTTGCTTTATGTTGTGTTTTTTTCGATGATTTAATTTTCATAGTTTGTTTTCCCCGGTTGTACGTTTATTTTGAATCATAAAAAAAAGTGATCGAAGCATGCTAACTAAGTGTTGTTTCAATTTCAGAATGCAAAACCAATGAGTGATCATTGCGTGAGGCTTCCCCATTCTCTCGCGTTGATTCATTCGGTGAGTGGCTTCGGCCCTTCGATAAATTATTTTATCTTTACGCCTTAATAAAAATAATCTCTAGTCCACTCAAATTGCATGTCTCTATGCTTATTTTGACACCTTCGTAACAAGATAAGATTAAATAAAATGAATTATATCTTAACTTAGAATTACTGCTTTACTAGTTTCTTCATGAATGATCATCTACCCCAATTCATGAATGATCATCTTCCCTAATTGTATGTTGCGAACTGAGAAACACCACTGATAGACCTAGGGGTTCACTCCTGCATCGAGATAAAGAGATAGACTTGCTTGTTCATTGTTCAACTGCTGCATGATAGTATAGTATCTGATAGGAACTTGCATTCATGCATTTGTTCTGGAAAACTTGTGGACAAGGATAATCTCTCTAGCAGTTCCTGGAGCACTACGGATCGTTCAGCCTAGGAGGGACCTAGATACCCTGTGGCTAGAAGTCCTTACTTACGGGAGGATATAGGTCTATTAGTGAGTTGGGATTATACATCCCAACTGCTAATCCCGATAGGGGACAATCATTTAGTTAGGCCGCATGGTGGGATTTTCCTTCTTGTATACCAAAAGGTTTGATGCAAAGTTAGATTCATGAGTTATATACATATATAAAAATTGTTGCTAACTTGTGTGTCTGCTGTAGGGATAACCGCTCAGCCGTGGGTAAGAATTTTCATATTCATGGTTTACTCTAGTATTTATGTTTCCTTGCATGAATTATTAAAAAGAACCTACACAACTAGAAAGATCACATAATAGTAATACTAGATTCACATGTTTACTTAGTGTGGATTTCTAAGTGAGTTTGGACACGGTCGCTCACTAATAGAAGTTGAGTACTGACCCACGTTTGTGGGCAATCTCCAGGTTCTGGTAGCAAAAGTTTGGCGAGCATTTTGAAGCTTTATGAGCGCATCCCCTCAAGCGGAAGCTAGGTGTTTTTATTTTGAAACTTTATGAGTGCTCGTGCTGCTTCCATAGCTTTCCTCTCAAGTGTACAAGCTCTTCTTCTTCTAGGTATTTTTATTTTGGTCCTATAAAAAGGATATGATGTATGGGTGTTGTGGCTAGTTTTGTGTTTGTAAAAAGAGTTATAAGTCATCTATGCCATATTTTGTAATCAGCCAAGATAGTACTTTGTAACCAATTTCAAGTATTCAATAAAGAAAGTATTTTGTGTCACTATCAAATGTGTTCAAACTTTGGTTCTCTACATTTTAAATTATGTGCTTCTATATATGTATATTTTTGTCTAACTTATATTTTGTGCAGGTACTATGCCTTGTGCAAGCGTAACTTAGGCTTGAACGTCATCACGCCCAAGCAAGGACGATCAGTTTCGTAAGGACCAAACGAGGACGATTGCCCCTTATGGGATCGGGGCATGACACTTGTTTCTCCAGACAAGCTACTCATTTATTGTGAATATTCTCTCAGATAAGCATGCTCTAACAATATGGCAGAATACAACTCTTTGCTCATTGGTCTTTAGTTAGCTAAGCAGTTGGATGTACAATACCTTGAAGTCTACGATGACTTTAAGCTGATAGTTAATCAGGTTAAAGGTGAGTATGAAGTCCGCCATGAAGACCTTGTTCCTTATCATGAATCTACGATTGAGTTAGCTTCAACTTTCATTGGCTTCTGAATTGAATATGTGCCTCGACTACAGAATATGGAAGAAGATACGCTCGCTGGTCTAGCAGCTTCCTTAACCATTCCATTAAGAAGACAACTTTTGGTCATGATGAGCGGTCGAGAGTTGTTCTGTGCCAAAAATAATTTACACATCGAAAGCAGCTTCGAGGTGAAGTCCATCCCTAATTCTGAAGACTGAAGGTATCCTTTAATAGACTATACAGCTTATGAAATTCTTTTAGATGACCCAAAAGTAGCTACCTCTATTAGGAGACGCTCACTTCAATTTTATTATGATACAATATCCATGAAGTTGTATCGTCGCTCATATGACAGACTCCTACTACGATGTCTTTCAGATCTTAAAACAAGACTGGCACTCCGTGAATCTCATGATGGTATTTGTGGATCACACCAACCAAGTCCTAAACTACAAGATAGGCTCAGAAGGTTGGTTTATTATTAGCATACTATGGTAGCTAATATTGTGGACTACGCTCGTAAATACAGATCATATCAAATCAACGTTGATTTCATCCATCACTATCAGAGTTCTTTTACCCTATTTTGGCCTTTTAAAAATTGGGGAATAGACATTATTGGCCCTATTAGCCCTCCATCATCCAGAGGTCAATGGTTTATCCTACCTATAACCAATTATTTCTCTAAATAGGCAGAAGCAGTTTCACTGATTGAAGTGAAGACATCCAATGTGATTAGCTTCGTCAAATACCATGTAATCTATCTTTACAATATTCCCCGGAGGATAATACATGACAACTGTTTGTGAAAAAAGCTTAAACTAAACTTTGTATTATAAACTATTAAAAAGAAAGAAGAGTACAAGAGATCCTAAACAGGAATCTAAGTACAATTGATTCAGGGGAATTATAGCTGTAGATATATGATCTACGGGCGATCACTTTACTCCATGGACCACACGACGATGAAGAAATATAAGGATGTTGTGAACAACTTGAAGAGTTGGGCAATAAGAAAGCTTTAGCAACGATGACACGACAAGCTTCTATTTTTCTCATTCTGTTCTTGAATTTCAAAGACTTAAAAATTCTCCCCCTACGAACAATTTAAAGTGTTGGATAACGAGAAAGCCTTGGCAACAACAGCATAACATGCTTCTGTTTCTCTTAAGGGTAACTCATGAAATCACGCTAATCGACCGACCGACCAATGTATTTTTCTTGAATTTCAAGGACTTGAAAATTCTCCCCTACATCGTTCTTGAACTTCAAAGACTTGAAATTTCTCTCTACCTTACTTAAAGTATACAATGATAGTATATTTATAGGATTTTAGAGCAGTTATGACAGTGTGCACACACATTGGATAGTCTGTACTTTTTTACCTTTGTACGCGCACTTTTGGTGGACTAACACCCCACGTTCTTAATGAGTGAGTGTACAACTTGCTGTCTACTTAACACGTAGCTTACAATATGAAGAAAGCATAGGTCATGAAGGATAGTTATTTGAACACGTTTTACGAGAAACATGGCTATAGGATATATAATCGTAACTTCTCTTTGTCAGTTGGGATCATAGGCGCACTTTTGAAGTGGTCTGGAGACTGGCGCACTTTTGGAAAGATTGGTTATGCAAGCACACTTTTGAAGAAGTAGCCATAATGGCGCACTTTTTAGAAAATAGCCATGATGGCACACTTTTGAGGAAGTAGTCATGATGTCACACTTTTGAAGAAGTTGGCAGAATGATGCACTTTTATAAAAGTTGGCCGTGATGGCGCACTTTTGAATAAGTTGGCTGTGATGGCCCATATTTGAAGAAGTTGGCACAACCGTGCACTTTTGATGAAGTTTCCACAGCGGCGCACTTAAAGTTGGCACAGCGGATGGGTCGCTAAACAAAAACCTGGGTTTACGTACTAAAGATCTTCTATAATAAATGAATTAATCTCTTCGATTTTTGCAACTGTCAGTCTGTTAAATTAAATGCTGAGAGAGGGACAGGGCCATTGTGCGCCAATCTTCATAACGTTAAGATAGTGCACCATATTAAGAAAGTGCGCCATAGTACTGAGAACTAAGAAAGCATGCCTTCTGCTGGGATCTTTATGGATAGTGCGTCATGTGTATAGGTGCACATTTTTATGCTTTTACAAGACCCCCTTGAAAGTTTTTAAACTTGAACAGGTTTGGAATACTTTGATCTAGAAACATAAAAAGTAGTTATGATTTGATGTACGTATTTCGGGTGGACTTATTACCCATTGCATAAAGATAACAAGTTAAAGTGAACTAACATTTATCAGAGGTAATATGGACATGATATGTTAGAATAACTTATCTTGGAGAATTTTGTGGACTTGATATCCATGGTGTACTTATACAAATTATAGGTAACAAGTGATATGAAATGAAAGATAAGAGTAGACAAGATGTCAGTTCAGAGGTAATGTGGACATGACATACTTCTTTATAAGGGACCCACAGGAAATATCTGCTTAGAGGTGATATAGACATGACAGAATAACTTTGTGGGAATGATTTTTTTGTGGACTTAATATCCATGGTGTACTTGTACAAGTTATAGGTAACAAGTTTGAAGGTGAAACACTATCAGAGGTAATATAGACATGATAGATTGCATATTTATAAGAAAAACAATACACAGGTAAGGAGGACAAGATCGTTTTTCTTTAGCTGATTAGCTCTACTGGAGAAATGGAAGAAATGATAGTTCAGAGATAATATGGACGTGAACCATCTTTTTCTCTGTTGGCGAGAAGAAAGAGAAGTAGAATATCTCTAATCTAACTGGGAATTTAGAAATAAGACAACCTTAGGACAACTGGGCTCTAAGAATCCGTTTATTTTTGTATGGGAATATTTTGGTTGATCTCAACGATAATGTTTTATTGGATTTGAGAACTTATCCGCTGGGAGAGTTTTTGTGGATCTATTACTTGTTGCGTATCCAAGTCTCTTGAATACAAGTAATAGTTCAAAGTAATGCATGAACATCTTGATGTATTTTTATAATACTGGAGAATAAGAATGTAAATATTGTACATCTTAAACACTCAGCGAGAGATAAAGGGGAATAAATATAAACACTGTACACTTATAATATCTTGCTTGGGATTAGAAAGTTAAAGCCTAGCCTAAACACAGTACTTCGGGAGGAATATACCACTGACATCATCGACAAGTCTTCGTTTGGCTTTGGTAGCCTGAGTTATGGCTTAGAGATGACACCTCTAGAATTTTCTAAACTGGAAAGTCACCAAATTAGAATGACATCCCATTGGCGGTAACTGGCTTATCGTCATTATGAAGGGTGATAGCTTCAGTATCAATCAGTCACTGGATGCATTTCTTTAATGCGTTGCAATCTCGCGTAGCATAATTTATGTATCGATGATACATGCAGTACTTTGGATCGATGATTCTGTCTGCCTATTCATGTCGTATAATGTTAGACAATTTGATCTAGTCATCCTTCACTAATGCTGTCACACCCGTTTCCAGATTTGGTATTCTTAAATTTGTGATATTTAAAAATTTTCAGATAATATATTCTTACTATATTTTGCATGTTGGTTCCTGTCTATATGTTATATTTTATATGTTTGGATTAATATTTATTTTGGAAGAATACCTTTAACCCGTACTAGGACCCGTATGTAGGATGGATAACTGATCCGGTTCACTTTTGGAACCACTATGCCTATTGTGGATGGTTGAGATTTTTTTGGAGAGTGTCATGACTTAATCCTATGGCTAACCTCATTTCTCCACTTGATATATATATATATATATATATATATATATATATATATGATTTTCTCTTTCCTCTCTCATCCTCCCTCATTTGCACTTTCTTTCGTCTTTTCTCTTCCTCCTTCCCTCAAGAGCTCCCCCTTGGACGAACCCTAGCCCAAGCCGTAGCCTTAGACTTGGTTGTAGGAAGAGGTATGTTAGTCCACCAAAGGCAAGTACATCTTGCTCAAAGTGGTGAAGCCATAATTTTGGTTTTTATATATATATATATATATATATATATATATATATATATATATATATATATATATATATATGTGTGTGTGTGTGTGTGTGTGTGCGTGTGTGTGTGTGTGTGTGTATGTGTAGTAATTAAAATATGTTTGATGGAAAATGTTCTCCTTCATTTTAGTTTTTGGAGTTTTTGGTTTTGATGGATTGTTTGGAGTAGTTCTGAGTTTCAAGTTAGGATTTTTATGGGTTCTATGCATTTTCCTTGGTTTTGATCTCATAAAACTGATTGTTTTCGAAAACTAGTAGTTACACATGATAGAGCATTTAATTTTGGGCAATTTTTTGCTTTTATTTTACTAGATTTGGACTTAAAATAAAAATTTTATGTAGGAAACAAGTTTTTTGGATTTTTTGAGCTTTTTCCATGGAGTTTGTGCTGTTTTGGGATGAAGGAGTTCCATGCGGCCAAGCTACATGTACCCATTCCAGCATGACGTCTATTGTGTTAGGCACATGACTGTCTCTGTATATGCGCCCCTAAGCTGAATGCATAGAACACTGAACACATGAGATTTTTCCAAAAAGCAAGTATCCATGCGGCTAGAAGCTCATGCGCCCAGTTTGTCACTACCATATTTCTAGATGAGAATATTTTGGTCATTTAGTATAATTATTATTTAGTGATTAATATTTATTTATATTGTGCTAATTATTTAAATTGTGCTTGTGCTATTTAATATGTGTTAGTGGGCTAGCCTAAGTTTATTTGGACTTGCCATTAGTGGGCCCATTGGATTGTCATGACATATTGAGCCTAACTTGAGACCAAGCCCGTTAGACCCTCTTCCTTAGTTAATTAAGGATATTAGTTTAATTTGCATTAGTTTAGAGCCTTTCTAATATAGACCTTCATATTTATTCTTCATAATTAGCTAGAGAGTGGCACCTTGGATATTTTATGTTGCTTGCAAAAAAGGGAAGGGGGCCGACCACATAAAGGCTTCCTCATTCTCTTCCATCTTCATTAGTTCATTCCAATTAGATCCCCAATTGTGTTGTTTCCTAAATTGACTCATCCCTCCAAAATTTTAAGCCAATTCACAACCATTCCCTCTTAATTTTATCATCTAGAAAGAATTAGAGCATGGATTGCAAGGAGCACTTAAAAGAAGAGGAATTGGCAAGAAAATCGTGTCCTAATTGTGTCCATTAAGCATTTCATTGAAAATCCATCTTTAAATAGGTAAATTCTGAATACAACCCTTAATTTAGACTCTAATTTATGTATTTGACCAATAAGAATCATCCCTTGGCTTAGGGCTACCCATAGGATCAAAAATTAAGTCTATATGACTTATATTGTGAAAGTTACACAGTAATTTGTGTCCAATTAAGAGAAATTATGAGATTGACACATCAATTGTGTGTCATGAGACTAATTAGATCTAATTAGACGTAGATAGGGGTTATAGGACTAGGTACGTATCCACAACTGGATACGAGTAGGTCGTATCATGGTAATTTGTGATACGGTGTGATATGAGATTTATTTTGGATGATTTGTATAATTCTCTTCAATTCTTAGTGTTGCAAGTTATATTAGTTATTAAATAGTGTATTTGGTATGTAAGAATGTGTATTATGGAGTATTTGGGAATTGGGCACTTTGTTTAGATACGTATCATAGAGTATCTTGCAAATGCACTATAAGTGTTTGGTTTTATGGCTATTAGTGTGAATTTGTATTCACTCAATATCAATTATGTATATATATTTATATATGTTAGTAGATAAATCTATGGTCATGATAATACATGAGTGGGTGTATTTGTACGGGTTAGTTTGTGTGCCTGTGGTCAACAAGTAACTGGATTTAGGAAGTATGGGGATGATACTGAATATATGGATGTGGTGTATTAGTATGCAAGTATTTCCAATAGGATATGAGTGGTGCTAAGGTAGGTGGGTTGTGTTGGACTGTGTGATTGGGTATGCTGAGAGTGAGAGGAGGGGGACTATTTCAGTATGACAATGCACTATGTTCACTGTCTATTAGCATAGGCAGCAGCAGTATTAGCAGAAGCAGCATAGGCAGCAGCAACAATAGCAGTATTAGTAGCAACAACATAGGCAAGAACAACAATAAAAGTATTAGCAGCACCATAGGCAGAAGCAACAATAGGAGTATTAGAGTATAACAGTAAAGGGATGACTGCAGGTGGACTCGGGAAGGGGTAACACTAGATCAACAGTAACAGTGCATCAATGTGCACTGCTATCAGATGTGGCAATAGCAGTTGTGCTCGAGCTAGCAAGAGAAGGGAGCAATACTCTATTACAGTAGGAGTATTCAGGCGTTTGGGAGATAGAAGCACTCTGATACAAGTGTATCATAGAGGGGGTTAGCAGCTGCTAACCGCAGTATATGGGAGGATATGATTTGTTGTATCAGTAAGGATGCTCGGGTATTGACAAGGTGTTAGCAGTATATGGAGGTAAGGGCTCAGTTGTAGTAGGTAATAGTTAAGTTAAGTTAGTGTGATATCATTAGTAAGATAATGTATAAGTTAGATATACTAGTTAGTACTAACTGTTAGTTATAGTAAGTATAATTAGATATCCGTTAGTGTAAGTGTCAGTTAGTGTAACATGTCAGATAGCAAAGTTATGTACTAGTTAGTATATATATATATATATATATATATATATATATATATATATATATATATAGTACTATGTATGGATACTTAGTAAGTTATGATACTCTAGTATCCTAATATAGGTTGTATAACCTAGTTAAGTAGTGCATGAATCCAAACACCTAGAGTTGGACTCATACAACCTAGAAATAGCTAGTTTGACCTAGTTTAGCTAGAAAGACCTAGAAATGTCATAGAAACTTATATTAGTGCAGTTTGCCTTATTTCTTACTTTATTACACCAAGTAACATGATATTCCTATTTAGGTGTGTGTGACACCAGCTCGGATATTCAGGTATATTATTTGCTCAGGACCACAGGCGAGTACATTCTCTGATAGTTTACTTATTTGATAGCCTCTATGATTCATGTATTTGGTAATGATATATTTAATTCTTGACACGATGGTTTCACGGATTGGTATACGTTAATCTTGGTCATAAGATATTATTGTCGTGGTTACTCAGTGATTGTTGTATCATACTTTATGATTACTCAGTGACTACCATGATATCTTAGTGATTATATAGACCGGGATCATAGTGCATGATATTATAGACCATGCAGTATGATATACGTGTTATAACGTATCGAAATTTGGATCCATATACTAGTCGGGGTTGGAAAAGTATTAGTGGATATGTGATCATACCTTATAGCCTATAATTTAGTATATCCCGTGATAGTTAGCAGATCATGTCACTCACGCGTGATCACGCTAGCTCACCTTTTATATATATACCGTGTTAGGCCCAAGCCGATCATATTATCTTACTAATATTTTAAGGCACATTTATATATATTATTTTCTTTATTCCAGTTCATTACATTATTGTTCCTTACTATATTATTCTCAGTTCTTACCATTATTTATCATGATGATCTTTCTCGTGATAAATTCTATTTCAGTTACTTCATCATTTATATTTATTGCTATTATTGTTTTATAGTTTTTGTCAATTATTGGAACTGCTATTTGGGTTATACTTTGCTCTAATCCTGACTGGATATATTTTTTAGATGAGTCATTAGAGGACTAGTGTCCTACACACTATGGGCCACAAGATGGTGAGCCCGTTGAATTATCATCCGTAGAGCCTGTTGAGTTAGCACCGGCAGTTGAGGAGGAATAGTTAGTTTATTCATGAGATTGTATATGTCAGTTAGACTTTGGTATTGTATTATTATTTGAGATCTTGTGTTGAGATTAGGCTTGGACTTATGATATATTTGTGACTTATTTTCTTTCATTCTATTCCATATCGTTCCTTATCATCCTCTAGTTTGTTATTGTGATTAAGCATTATTTACCATATTATCATTTTATCCTCCATTTGGAGTTGAGATAGCATGACAGGTACCTTATATATATTATATGAGATTTATTGATAGCATTGTTAACCTAGACATTATTCTACCATCGATTATGTGGCATAGGTTGGACGTACCTACATACTCGTGCCCTTACACCGGGTGCGGGTCGTGACTTATTTTTGTGGTGGCCCATACAGGTCTTCTCAGTAGTAGTACACAGACTTAGAATATTACTACAAGCCTGTTATAGGATATAGGACTAGGGATATTGGATAAGAGGATACTCAATCACTACTAGAAAATATTTCTAATCTATTGAAATTGATATCTTTATCATTCAAAATAATTATTTCTTTGGAATATTACTGTCCTTCCTTGAGGTTATCGTATCTTGCGCAATATTGATTTATTTGTTGAATCTGTCTTCAGGATGCCACCGAAGACTCGATCGTAGCGCTCTGGAGCAGTTTCGGCGAGGTCCGTTACTTCGTCACTGTAGAGAGAGCCAGCAACGACTATTCCGTCTTCTTTTGCTCAAAGGATTGCTTCACCAGTCCAGTGGACATTTTTAGCAGAAGTTTTTGGGGGTGCTCCACCACCAATTCTAAGGACTGTTCCATCAATCACGGAAGATCTTTTACCACCACCACCACCTATGCCAGCAGACAGAACACAAATGTTCGCTATGTTCCAGGAGATAATGGCGGTGCAACAAAGACAAACGGACGCTCTGCGTCAGGGCATTGAGAGTTTGCATCAGCTAGCACTAGCTACTGTGGAGAGGGTAGCACTTGTTCAGCCATACACCGTACCACTTTATCTTGTACCGTACCAGCCGAGGCCTGATACCATCATTGACTTTAAAATGATGGGACCCAAGGACTTCAACGACATTAAGGGGATATTCGCGGATGATTGGATCAAGGATGTCGAGAGAGCCCTGAGGCTAGCACAGATCCTGGAGGGCTTAAATATGGAGGCAGCAGGCAGCCAGATGTTCGTTATTGTGCTGACATAGTTCCGTAAGGACCCGAGGATCGCGGTGCCACGACTGACTTAGGAAGCTTTCAAAGAGAATTTCAAAGAGAATTTTTTTTATATGTGGCTCTGAGTGCTCTAGAGAGAAAAATATGACGGTGGACGAGTATGCCATAAAGTTCTATAGGCTAGGCAGATTCGTAGATGGACAAAATCCTCTAGAAAAGGTCTAAAAGTTTCAGAAGGGTTTGATCTGGGAGATCAAATCTCCTACTAGAGGATACCGCACTACAAAATTTAAAGATATCCCTATAGACGCACGGAGAGCAGAGGATGACTTAGATTTCAAATCCTAGAGGATGTGAGATACGTCAAGAGGACCTAGCAGTAGTGCGGGTCCAGCCAAACAACCCCATTTCTAGTATTAGGGAACCTTCTAGCAGCAAAGACATCAGTTTCATGCACTATTCTGAGCACCGACACAACAGGCATACTAGGTCCCGAGACAAGCACAGCAGGCCCCGCAGTGTACTCACTGTGGGAAGATTGGACATACATGGGAGGTCTATAGGAACAGGCTTGGTGTGTGCCTCTATTATGGAGAGCCAACCACCAGTTGAGGGAGTATCTAGTGGCTCCAGTTCGAGCAGGCCAGGGAGCAGCACTGACACATAGAGCACCAGCGAGACCACCTGCGGGATATCAAAGGGGGCCACCTTTACAGACTCAGCATCGGTGTTTTGTCTAGCACCAGCAACAGCAGAGAGGTGCACCACGAGGGCGGGCTTTCGCCATAGAAGTTGAGGAGGAGGAGCCAGTCGAAGATTTGATATCAGGTTCAGTTCTTCTTGATTCCATTTCAGCTTATACTTTATTTGATTATGGTGCTTCCCATTTTTTATATCTGTATCCTTTTTTCTAAAGCATCGATTAGAATCTAAATCTTTGGTTAGATTTGCAAGATCACGACAGGGGGAGGTATTATGACTGGGGGAGGCATTATCCTGGTCAGTGGTGTTTACAAGGATTGGAGTATTATACTGTGAGGCTGGGAGTTGAGCGCGTGCTTACTCATAATGCCACTTTCGAGCTATGACATTGTACTCATGATGGATTGGTTGATTAGGCACCATGCTATTATAGATTATTGTGGAGGCAGAGTTTTATTTTGACCGCCAAGAGAGCAAAAGTTTGAGATTGCCAGAGGTGTAGCAGAGTAGAGCGAGGATGCCATCTGTGGAGTTATGGTGGATGAGAATGAGTTGGTACATCCATTGATAGCAGAGTTCATAGATATTTTTTCAAAGGAGTTTCTGAGTTTTCTGCCAGACCAAGATGTTTAGTTCTCTATAGATTTGGTGCCAGGTGCAGAGGCGATATCTTAGCATGTCTATAGAGTCAACAATAGCGAACTGGTAGAGTTGAAGAAACAGGTGGATGAGTTATAGGACAAAAGCTTTATTCGATCCAATGCATCACCATGGGGTGCTCCGGTATTGTTTGTACCGAAGAAGGACTGGTCGGTACACATGTCTATCGATTATAGGACTCTAAAAAACCTCACTATCAAGAAAAAATTACCGTTGCCGATGATAGATGATCTCTTTGATCAGTTGAGCAGAGAGAAGGTATTTTTAAAGATAGACTTGAGGTCAAGTTACCACCAGGTGAAAGTGAAGAAGGAAGATATTCCAAAGACAGCTTTTCAGACTCAGTATGGCCAATTTGAGTTCATGGTGGTGATGTTTGGGTTGACCAATACCATGACGGTATTCATGAATCTGATAAACAAGGTATCCACCAGTATTTGGACAAGTTCATGGTGGTATTTATTGATGATATTCTGATATATTCGAAGACCCCGAAAGAGCATGAGGAGCATCTGAGGATAGTTCTGGAGACACTCAGAAAGGAGAAGCTTTATGGTAAGCTTTTGAAATATGAGTTCTTCCTTGACAAGGTTGAATTCCTTGGGCCTGTAATTACAGGTGACAAGATCTTAGTGGACTCAAAGAAAAATTCATCAGTAGAGTCGTAGGCTAATCCGAGTTCAATGGCAGAGATCAGGAGTTTTCTGGGGCTAGTAAGTTATTACAGGAGGTTTGTACAGGACTTCTTCAGAATTACAGAACCGATGACTAGGCTGACCAGGAAGGATATGGAGTTGTCTGGAATGAGGAGAGTCAGGCCACTTTTGATGCTTCAGGGAAGGATTTGGGTTGTGTCTTACAGCACAATGGGAAGGTGATTGCATATGCTTCTAGACAGTTATATCCTCATGAGAAGAATTATCCTACCCATGATTTGGAGTTGGTAGTAGTTATTTTTGCTCTAAAACTGTGGAACTACTATCTGTACAGAGAGCGTGTGGAGATCTTCACAGGCCACAAGAGCTTGGAGTACGTGTTTACCCAGAAAGGGCTAAATATGAGATAGTAGTAGTGGTGAGAGTTGATAAAGTACTCGACATATTATTGCAGTACCATTCAGGAAAGGCTAACGTAGTCGCTAATTCTTTGAACAGGTATCCAGTGGCTATATGCCTGACTACAGACATATATTTATTGGCAGATCTTGAGATCTTGGGTATTAATGTATTGGTACCAGGTGTCGAAATACAGATATGGGGACTGCAGATACAGTCAGAACTGATAGACAGGATTCGAGCTACGCAGTATGATGATGAGTCTCTGAGGAGCATCAGAGCACAAGTTCAGATGGAATTATCCAAGAACTTCACTATTGCTGATGATGGATTAATACGGTACGGTATCAAGTTGTGTGTGCCAAGTAGGACGTTGCGCGATGAGTTTCTTTAGGAGGCGCATCGATCATAGTACTCTATACATCCAGGTGCCAACAAGATATATAGAGTTTTGAGAGAGCATGTATTATGGTATGGTATGAAGCGGGAGGTAGTACACTTCGTATCTAGATATTTAGTGTGCCAGTAAGTAAAGGCAGAGAGGCAGATGCCAGGTGGTTTACTTCTGCCTTTACCTATTCTAGAGTGAAAATGGGAGCATGTTACTATGGATTTTGTTTCAAGACTTCCGCGTTCTCCAGGAAGTAAAGACGCAATTTGGGTCATTATGGACAGGTTGACCAAATCAGCCCACTTCTTGCCATTCAAAGTGGGTACGTCTACGGAAAAGCTAGCGAAGATGTATGTGTGACAGATTTTTAGATTGCATGGAGTTCCTGTGAGCATAGTCTTAAATCAGGATAGTCGCTTCACATCCTACTTCTGGAGGAGTTTGCAGGCTAGCTTGGGCACCCAGCTCAAATTCAGTATCATATATCACCCCCATACAGACGGGCAGTCAGAGAGGACTATTCAGACTCTCGAGGATATGCTTCACACTTATGTTTTGGATTTCAGAGGATCTTAGGAGGATCATCTCACCTGATAGAGTTTGCTTACAATAACAGTTAGCAGGCCAGTATCGAGATGTTACAATTTGAGGCTTTATATGGACGAAGATATCGTACTCTATCTTGGGATGATATTGGTGAGACAGTCTTATTGGGACATGAGATGATTGTGGATGCAGCTGAGAAGGTGAAGCTCATCAGGGATATACTTTGGGTGGCGCAGAACATACAACGATATTGTACCGATAGCCACCGGAGACCTTTAGAGTTTGAGGTATATATTTTGTTTGCTTGCTTGTGATTGCTTTGTTTTAGATTGAGTGTTAAGGCTATATTTGTTCTAAGTTGGCGATCTGGTATTCTTACAGATTTCTTTGACATGAGACACTATTCACTTTGGTAGAGGCAGAAAGCTTAGTCCATGGTACATCAGACCCTTCAGTATTCTTGCGAGGGTCGGTACAGTGGTCTACAAACTAGACTTGTCGCCTATATTAGAGGGAGTGCATGATGTGTTTTATGTGTCACAACTGAGACGGTACGTAGTAGATCCTAGTCACGTATTGGATCACTCACAGATCAAGGTGGGTCCGACTCTCAGCTACCCAGTGTAGCCAGTGGAGGTTCTGGATCGCAGGAAGAAGGTGTTGCAGAACCAGATAATTTTTTTGGTACGCATCGCGTGGAGGCATCACTCTTCGGGAGAGTCTACCTGAGAGAGGAAAGACGAGATACGCGAACGATACCCTTATCTTTTTGAGCCGTGAGGTATCATTATCTCTTGTTTGTTGTGATTGCTTGTTGTAGTGCTAAGTTCTTCCTTAAATTTTAAGGAAAAAAAATTCTAAGGAGGGTAGACTTGTCACTACCACATATCTATCTTTTCCTTGCACGCCTTTTTGTGCTAAATTTTTTTTCTAAGGAGGGTATACTTGTCAAATGAATATAGAAGCAACATATCTGTCTTTTTCTTGCACGCCTTTTTTTGTATACCTTTTTTATGCTTTTGTCTTTTCTCTTATATGCATTTATGGTATGTCACATCGGTCACTTCTCTGACACAAATTTATAACCTATCACTTAGCACTTATCTCGAAGAGTAGTCTTTGCCTTGAGCATGCGTCCAGCACCATGTGGCCAGTTGCTTATGCGCCTGATCAGAGCATGCGGCCTGTCCCATGCACCAGGTATAGCTATGCGCCCTTGCGGCCCTAGTGACCCATATACACATTTTGTTTTACTTAGTTAATATTTTGTAGAATATTTTATTGAGTGTTATATTGTGTTGATCCTAGTGCTTACTTATATTGTGACTCTAAGTATAATGGACTTAGTGAATAGACTATGCGCATGACATGATCATATGTTGGATTAGACTATGTGTTGACCCGATTGAGTTGGAAGTGATATTGACCTAGTACCTGCTAAGTTGACTCAGATCAGTAGATTATTTACCTTTGTTCACCGGATAGAGTGAGGGGTGTAGTTCTGCTCGGGAGAAGATCTGCAATCACAGTCCTTATTTTGTTTAAGGATCGTGGATCTGCTCCAGAGTGGTTTACATTTTTCTCCTTGCTCCCATCTGGCATCATTAACTAATAATCCAAGTACTTTATAATTAAGGCTCCCAATTAGTTGATTGATTGATAACCTGTGTACCTGATTTGAGGAGATTATACGCGATCAAGTGATTCAATATGATAATAAGATTCAAGTGACTGATTTATAGGCCTGGCTACCTATATTCGAGTTGATACTCTCTTTTGTACCGATTGTACCACATTATTTTACTTGTGCACAAAAGTGCGACAAACCTTGCAAGATGTAATATGACTATGTGACACTTGACTTAATTAATATAGTTATATGATCGTTTGGTAGGCCTGATATCTTGACTCGTCTGCTTGTATCCGTGCTGATACATTTACTACTTAATATGCGTACCTACGTGTTATGTTACATGTGCACTGAGGTGCGACATATCTTGCTACGTGCTATGTGTTACATATTTTACTATTCTACGTTACATGTGATATTATATGATTTTTTAGCACGGGCCTCGTAGTTAGTCAGTGATCATTGCATGGTTAGCCTACCTACTTGACATGTAACTTCCTATACGAGGAAAGCATAGGTCATGGAGGCAGTTATTTATACATATTTTACGAGGAACATGGCATGTAGGACAAGTAATCATAACTTCTCTTTGTCAGTTAGGATCATAGGCACAGTTTAGAAGTGGTCTGGATGTTGGCACACTTTTGGAAAGATTGGCTATATGCGCACTTTTGAAGAAGTAGCCGTGATAACGCACTTTTGAGGAAGTAAAAATAATGGTACACTTTTGAGGAAGTATCCATGATGGCACACTTTTGAAGAAGTTGGCATAGCGGCGTAGTTTTGTAGAAGTTGGCCGTGATGGCGCACTTTTGAAGAAGTTGGACACGATAACACACTTTTGAAGAAGTTGTCACATCGATGCACTTCTGATGAAGTTGCCACAGCGGTGCACTTCTGATGAAGTTGGCACAGCGAATGGGTCGCTAAATGATAACCTGGGTCTGCGTGCTGAAGATCTTCAGCAATAAATGAATTGATCTCTTTGATTTCTACAACTATCAGCTATCAGTCTATTATATTAAATGCTAAAAGTGGGACAGGGCCATTGTGCGTCAATCATCACAGCGTTAAGATAGCGCACTATATTAGGAAAGTGCGCCATAGTACTGAGAACTAAGAAAGCGTACCTTTCTTCTACTGGGCTCTTTAAGGAGAGTATCCCATCTGTGTAGGCGCACATTTTTATGCTTCTACAACAATGGGTTATAATTCTAAAGTCAGGCATTCTATCAATTTTATGACAAGAATCAGATTCAGAATTTGGCGTCTACCGCATATAATCTCGTAGCTAACGGCTTAGCTGAAGCCTTCAAAAAGACCATAATCAAGCTCCTGAAGAAGTTTGTTTCGTCCAACAGGCGTGTCACGACCCACACCCGAATGTTCGGGGCATGAGTACATGGAAACGTCTATACTACATCTTAACAACGATGTAGAACGTTGTCTAGGTCACATATCTTTAAATAACAATCTCACACAATATCCAAATCCATAAGGAGTACAATAATATTTAACAATAACATACTAAATTATAAATCTAAAAGCACGATAGGATATCATAGAAAGAATCTAAATCACAACCACAAACTCTAACAATAACACAAATCTAATCTTCAAACAATAACATCCAAGACTCAGTATTTTTCGAAAAAACTGGTACAAATATAGATATACTAGCTAACTAGCTAAAAGTCTCTGATATAAAATATCCTGCCACATTCCCTGCTCCTGAACCACTTAAGAAATCTCAGCAACCTTATCTTGGGGTCCATAATACGTCAGACGTCAATCCTCCAAATCTACTAAAAAATATTATCCAGTCAGGATGGTACGAGTATAACCAAATAGCAATTCCAATTAATTGACAAAGGCTATAAAATAATAAATATTGAATATAATATATGATGAGAAAGAAATAAACTAATATCGTGGTAAAATAATTAGTGGACACAGATAATGTAAAGCAATATGGCATAATCAGTAATTATGTGAAGTGCAAAAGAAAGAAACCGAAAGTAACAACTGCAAGACAGTATAATAATCAAGTATGAACATAACAGGAAGAACTGTAACTATACTAAGTATTTTGAAATACTAGTTAGATATGTGATCATCTTGGGATATTCGATAATTTATACTAAGGGAAAGCTAGCTCAATCATACATGAAGTGTATGATTAGCTCGTAACCGATAATTTATACTACTTGTCAATAGTTCTTGATCACATATCTAACAAGCACTTTCCCACCCCCAACTAGTACGATGGATCCAACCATGAAATATCACTATCCATTGATCTATGTCCAATATCAATATGATGAATAATATCTAATATTAATGTGATGAGTTAAAATAATATCTCATGACTGAAGATCCAATATATGTACCAATTCGTGTACCATTATGCTAGGAATCAGGTATAATATTTCTAAATACTTGAATCGTAATAATTATCAAATAATAAAAACTATTAGAGAATGTACTCGCCTGTAGTCCAAAGAACTGAATATGAAACAATGTCTTTAGATGAGTCCAAGTGACCTATATATGAATTATCAATGTTAACTGGTGATTTGGAATAATAAACATGTATTAATAACTCTAAGTTAGGTTTCTAGGTCAATTGTAGGTCTTGGTGTCCAAACTATGTCAATGCTAATGTTAGAGTTTATTATTACTTATAAGGTGGGCTTCTAAGGTGATACTACTGGTACTAGGTCTATACTAGGTTATCATGCTATACACTTATATCTATTTAGGCTCATAATAACCATAACTTATATTACCTTAACTATACTTAATACCCTAGTCCTGCACCTTGGATAATATGTCAATATTACCCAACTATCCTTTTTTACCCACAAGTATCTTGATACCAGGTTTCTACCCCTACCTTGGTATCAATACCTAAGTACCCACAAAACTTAGTGTATCTTAATATCCTAGAATCTAATAGTTACCCTTAGCCAATTCCCTAACACATAGGCCTGCAACCTACTGATACTATCAAGTATCAGTCACACCTCTAGAGGATACTACATAAACAACTTGGTATCAGACCTTGATACCATATATTCAAGACCTGTACCCCTTACCCATTATCCCCACTTACCATCTACGGGTGTAGGAACTCAAATACCCAACATACCTACCTACCTTAGAAAATTTTCGTCCTCGAAATTTAAAGATGGTTGTACTTCTCTCTAGGTCAAAACCCCCAATCTACCTAAAATTATACACGCATTAAAATTAAAGAAATCACTAATTATTATTAACATACATGGTTATGGTCTCTATCCGTCATGATATTGCAGTCTCTATCATGGTTTACTACTAAATATATTCTAGCATGGAAATCACTAATGCCGGCTAAAAGGTACTAAGGAATCAAGCAATTCAGTAGATAGAAGAGTCAGAAAGAAAAGAACAGAACCAAACCTGATAACCCATCACCTGTAGCATCGGTCTCCTCGACCGTCATCACAAAAGCCCAGCCCTGCTGGGGTGTCTCCCTCTATTGGTGCGGAATATTTTATTGTGCCACAGGTGGCCTAGCTATACCTCTCCCATTGCATAGAACACATGCACTCTTACTCTCTATGATACTCCTTTATATACCCTACCTCAATATCACACTGATACACTCAGGTAATATTATCACCCACAATAATACTCACGGATACTAAATTGATACACTCCATATATTACTCATCCTAATCTTGATATAGTCTGATAACTTGCTCAGTCTAGGCACCCTTGGTACACGGACACTAACTCTATAACTATACATGCTTAGTACTCTAGGATAACAACTTTATCTATACTCTGACACCTGTCTTAGAACTATTATTACAAAATGGTACTACAATATGAGTTACTTCTAGGCTTATACACAAATACTTAATGCTCACTCACCCAACTAGGAACCACTCTCTGACTCACCAGCTATACTCCCACAATCAATAATGATACTCAACTCGACATAAATCTATCTGCAAGTTACCAACTACTAAACTATCCAAGAAGCTGTCTCAGGAACTAATGAAGGTGAAGCTCTATAGAAAACTGAACTAGAGGAACTAAAAGATATCTCTATCCTGAGCTAGTAAGGTGATGGAACAAAATTTTATGATAACAATATGAATGATAGAGACGATATGTTAAGAACCAATTTAAGATACAATCGGATAATCATAAATATCTATCTGAATTCATGTTACCCAGAATCCTTGCCATGCCAGTAAGCATAGTTGCGATAAAGTATAGAGTCCATAACTAAGGTATATACCTCTATATAGAAATACTAGCTAATAGTCTCTGATATAAAATATCATGCCACTATACCTACTACTAAGCCACATGAGCAATCTCGACAATCACACCCTGGGGTCCGTAATAGGTCTGACACCAATCCTCTAAATCTACTAAAAAATATTATCCAGTCAGGATGGAACGAGTACAACCCAATAGTAGTTCTAATTAATTGAGAAAGACTATAAAATAGTAAATAGTGAATGTAATACATGATAGGAAAGCAATAAACTGATATAATGGTAAAATATTCAGGGAAGATATATAATGTAAAGCAATATGGTATAATCAGTACATATATGAAGTGAAAATAAAGGAACTACAAGTAACAGGTGCAAGACAGTATAATTATCAGGTATGAACATAACAGGAAGAACTACAACTATACTAAGTATTTTAAAATACTAGTTAGATATATGATCGACTTGGGATATTCGATGATTTATACTAAGGGAAAGCTAGCTCAATCATATGTAAAGTGTATGATTAGCTAGTAGCAGATGATTTACACAACTTGCCAATAATTCTTGATAACATATCTAGCTAGAACTCCCCACCCAGACTAGTACGATGGATCAACCATGACACATCACTATCCAATAATCTATGTCCAATGTCAATACGATGAATAATGTCTAATATCAATGCGATGAGTCAAAGTAACATATCATGACTGAAGATCTAATATATATCAATCCGTATACCATCGTGTCAGGAATCAGGTATAACATTTCTAAATACTTGAATCATAGTAATTATCAAACAATAGAAATTATTAGAGAATATACTCGTATGTGATCCAAAGCAATGAATATCAAACAGTGTCTGTACATGAGTTCAAGTGACCTATATATTAATTATTAATGTTAACTGGTGATTAAGAATAATAAACATGTATAATTAACTCAAGGTTAGGTTTCTAGGTCAATTCTAGGACTTGGTGTCCAAATTAGGCCAATACTAAGGTTAGAGTTCATTATTACTTATAAGGTGGGCTTCTAAGGTGATACTAGTGATACTAGGTCTATACTGGGTTACCATGCTATATACTTATAGCTATTTAGGCTCATAATAACCATAACTTATATTACCTTAACTATACTTGATACCTTAGTCCTACACCTTGGATAATACCTCACTATTACCCAACTATCCCTTTTTACCCATAAGTTTCTTGATACCAAGTTTTTACCCCTACCTTGGTATTAATACCATAGTACCCTTAAAACTTAGTGTATCTTAATATCGTAGTATCTAATAGTTACCCTTAGCCAATTCCCTAGCACATAGGCTTGCCACCTACTGATACTATCAGGTATCAGTCACTCCTCTAGAGGATACTACATAAAAAACTTGGTATAAGACCTTGATACTTATACTCAAGGCCCGCACCTCTTATCTATTACCCTCACGTACTATCTGCAAGTGCAGGAACTCAAGCCCCCAACATATACATGTTTGCGATAAACAAAAGTTGTACAGACCTTGTATTATAAACTATTAAAAAGAAAGAAATTATACAAAAGATCCTAGACGAGAATCTAAGTACAATTTATTCTGGGGAAGTGTAGTTGTAGAGATCTGATTTGCGGGCGAACACTTTACTCCTTGGACCACACGGCGGTAAAGAATAAATATAGCACACAATGGGAAAGACTTGGCAACAACGGCATAACACCCTTCTATTTTTCTCCTTCTATTCTTGAATGTCAAAGACTTGAAATTCCTTCCCCTCCACTGTAATAGACATAATAATCCTAAATTTATACGATTAGAGAGCGGTTATGACAGTATGCGTGTACTTTGGATAGTCTGCACTATATTGCCATTGTACGCACACTTTTAATGGGTAACACCCTACGATATGGTGATTGGATGTATAACTTAATGCATGCTTGACACGTGGCTTCCTATACGAGGAAAGCGTGGGTCATGGGATAGTTTTTTATAAATGTTTCACGAGAAATTTGGCATATAAGACACGTAATCATAACTCCTCTCTGCCAGTTAGGATTATAGGCGCACTATAGAAGTAGTATGGCAATCTAGCGTACTTTTAAAGAAGTAGCCGAGTTGTCGTGCTTTTGATGAGGTTGGCTCAATGGCATATTTTTGATGAATTTGTCCCAACGGCACACAATGACGCATTTTTGATGGAATTCAGACGGATGGGTCACTAAACGATAACCTAGGTCCGCGTGTCAAATATTTTCTGTAATAATTTATCTCTTTAATTTCTGCAATTATCATATGTCAGTCTGTTGCATTAAATGCTGAGAGCGGGGCAAGGCCATTTATGCGCCAATCTTCGTAGCATTTAAGATAGTGTGCCCTGTTGAGAAAGTGTGCCATACTCTGAAATAAGTAGAAAGTGTGCCATCCGTCTTATGTTGAATCTATTTATAGAAAACTATACCATCTTCAGGAGGCGCACTTTTATGCTTCTACAAGTCCTCTTTCAAAGTTTTCAAATTTTGTTTAAGTAAATTCAAAATACTTTAAAATAGAAGAATAAAATTCCTGAAGATATTTGTGCGCGCATTCTTTGGCAGAAACCCAACAATTTTGCTGACATGGTCACGGGAAATGCACGTATCTTTGTCTTGCTCTTTAGTTTTGATGCAGTCTTTGAGGAGATACATGTAGTTTTTCACGAGCAGTTATCGAGAACTATTCTGAATTTGTACCCTTTATGATTCGTTTATAGGGATCTGAACCGTCATCTTCCTTCACAAATAGTGGGGTTCTAAATCGTTACCCTTTTTACCGATAAATCATGTGGAGAAATTTGAACCGTCACCCCACTTATTATAAATAAGTGTCGGCTACTCAATTCAACATTCTTCATTCGAATTTTGCTGATGGCTTCCCATAATGAGTCTCTAAAGGAGGAAATACAGTCTGATGGATCGACTATTGTCCCACCCATTACAGCTAACTCTGGTTGTGCCTCTACTTCTCCTGTACCACCTCTGGATAGCCCTTCCCCACTCTAGAATGAGATCACTGATTCCTGCCATCCTTCTGTTGATTTGGGAAAATAAGAAGAACTAGACAAAATAGAAGCTCTGCGTCGACTGCTTGCATTGTCAGACGTCTGTATTCTGTATGCTCTTATAATATTTATGATAAAGTCATAAGATTCTGATCCATCATCTTCCAAAGTATTTATGTTATTTTTTCCTTGTTTTCTATCAATAAAGAAATTTTGTTTTACTTTATTGATCTGTATAACAATATCAACAACGTTATAGATCTCAAAAGTCCTTTTGTGGACTTATTATACATTACATATTGCATAATAACTTAAGCAAAAAATGGTATCAGAGATAGTATGGACGTGATATATTTTCGAATGATATCCCAACGAATAAATCTGCTCAGAGGTAATATGGATATGGCAGAATAACTCTATAGGGGAATTTGGTAAATTTATTACCTGAGGCGTACTCATGTTGAGTATGGGTAACACATTTTTAGGATTCAATACCATCAGAAGTAATATGGACTTGATAGATTGCAAGAAAATTAGAGAAAAGGAAGAAAAGGATAGCTCGAAGGTGAACTATTATTTTCTTTATTTGGGGATGATGAATAGAATACGATTCAGAGGTAATATGGACATGAATCACATTATTCATATTGAATGATGAGGAGATATATGAGATTATACCCAATCCAACTGGGGATCAGGAATAAGATATCCTTAAAACGACTAGGTTTTAAGAATGTGATAATTTTGCTGGAGATAATTGTTTGGATGATATCAATGAGAAAGTTTTTTTGGATCAGAGGACTATTCCACTGGGAAACTTTGAGGACCTATTACCTATGTCATATTCAAGAATAATATCGATAATAATTTGAGATAAGATGTATGTTACCTGAGATATAAATGCAAATGCTGAACATTTATGCTAGACTTGTTGGGGACTGGTTAAGTGTACTTTCTGAACATCTTATTTTACTCTGTTGGAGATAGAGAAGATCATATCGTGCCTAGACATAATATTTATTAAGAAATTTGTCATTGATGGGCATCATTATTAAATCTCTATTAGGTTTAGCGAGCCTATAAGCACCGTTGGAGAATATTGTCTCTACTACATAAGGACCTTCCCATTTAGCTTAGAACTTGCCTTTGCTCTTGTGGGTTGTGATCATTGGTCTCCTCATTGTAATGACCAGTTCGCTGACTTGGAATATTCTTTCCTTCATTTTTTGATTAAAAGCTCTAGAAATGGATGCTTGATATAGCTCAATACGTTATTGAGGGAGTAAACATTTTTTATCCAAGGCTTCTAACTCTTGAAGTCTCAAATGATCCTTATTCTCAACTGTTAGCTCATTAGCAATATCTACCCTGAGAGAGGAATCTGGATCTCGAGTGAAAGGACCGCTTCACATCCGTAGACCAAGAAAAATATTGTGCAATCAATTGGTGTTTGGACTGTCGTACAATAAGTCCGTAAAAATTCTTCGAGTTTCTCATTCCAATCGTGCTTGTTGGATGAGACAAATTTCTTGAGTAGCTTGATTATAGTTTTATTGAAGGCCTCAGTTAAACCGTTGGCTGCCAAATTGTAAGCTGTAGAGACTATATTCTGGATTCAATTCTTGTCACAGAATCGATAAAATGCTTGACTAGCAAATTATGGTCCGTTGTCGGGTATTATCCTTCGGGGAATACAAAAATGATAGATCACATGGTGTTTGACAAAATCGATCATATTTCACATCTTTACCTCGATGAGCGAAAATTCTTCCGTCTATTTAGAAAAGTAGTCAGTTAGTGCAAGTATGAACCGATATCCCCGAGAAGAAGGTGGGTGTATAGGACCAAAAATATTTATTTCCTATGTTTTAAAAGGCCAGGATGCAGCCGTAGGATATAAGAATTCTGAAGGTTGATCTATAAAATTGGTATAGATCTGACATGCTCTACATTAATGAGCATAATCTATTGCGTCTGCTACCATAGTAGGCCAATAGTAACCCATCCTTCTGAGATAATCCTGTAACTTAGGACCTGGTTGATGTTCTCCACAGACGCCATCATGCGCTTCGCGAAGTGATTATCTAGATTCAGTGTTTGATAGATAACACAACAACAGCCCATCGTATGAACGACAATATAATTTCCTGGATGAGGCCTCTAATAGAAACAAAGTGAACATCTTTTAATAGAAGTCATTTCTTTCGGATCTTCTAGGAGGATCCTATAAGCAGAATAGTTTATAAACGGTTTTCTCCAATCCCCATCGATGGAAGTAGACTTTATGACGTAGCTCTGCTCAATATGGAGATTGTTCTTGACATAGAACAACTCTTGATTCGTCAATGTGATTGAATATTGTCTTTTCAGAGAGATGACCAATGATACTGCTAAACTGGCAAGGGCATCGACTTCCATATTCTGTGATTAAGGTACATGCTCAATGAAGAATACCTTAATGGTAAAAGATAACTCCAGTGCTGCCTGATGATAAGGGATGAGGTCTCCGGGTCAAACTTAATATTCTCCCCTAATCTGATTGACTATTAGCTTAGAATCTTCGTAGGCCTCAAGATACTCTACGTCCAATTATTTGGCAAGTTGGAGGCCAATGAGCAAGCATTGTACACTGCTATATTATTAGAATATGGTTCACTAAGAGAATATGCACGATAAATGAGTAGCTTGTCAGGAGATATTAGGACTATGCCTACTCCGGCCATAATATTGCCATTGGGTCTTACTATTGATGTGCCATCGAAGAATAGTTGCCAAGTGTCATCTCCCATTGCCATATTAGATTCTAATACTTCATCTGGGATGTCGTCGTACAGCTTCGACATTTCTGCTATGGGTTGAGCTATCAGAAAATCAGCTAGTGGTTGACGTTTTATCTCTTTTTATAGGACATATATCATGCCATAAGGCGATAACAATATCGCCCATGTAGCCAAAAGGGAATTGATGGTGCTCGGCTTGGTCATCAGTACTCGAAGGGGATTCACCCTGGATATGACATGAATAGTTTATCCCATAACATAATGTCATATCTTTTGAATGACAAACATCAAGGCAGGTTATTCTTTTTCAATAGGGTGTATCTATGCTCGGCACCGACTATCATACGATTGAGATAATAAATTGCCTGTTAATGGCCTTCGTTACTCTTTTGTGCAAGAAGAGCTCCTAGGAAATGATTAATTGCTCGAACATATAGTAGGAAAGGCTTTCCTATGATCAGGGACACAAAAAATGGTAGATTTTTGAGTTACTGTTTGATGTCATCGAATGCTCGTTGACATGCTTAATTTCAGACAATGGACACGCCCTTTTTTATTAACTAAGTGAAGGGACGGCATTATCCTGATAGATTAGAGATGAACCTCCTAATGTATGCCAGTCGGCCTTGTAGACAACAAAGTTTTTTGAGATTACATGGGGGCCATATTTCGAGGATAGTTTTGACTTTATCGGGGTCAATATGAATACCCTTGGAGGTTATAACGAATCCGAGAAATTTGTCACTAGAGACTCCCAAGAAGGATTTGGTTGGATTCATTTTTAAATGGTGATACCGCATTAATTTGAACACCATCTTTAGATCTTGAAGGTGATCATATTTAAGATGACTCTTGACAGCAATATCGTCCATATAGCATTCAAGTGTCTTCCGTAAATGCTTATGGAAGATTATACTCATGGCCCGTTGATACGTTGCTTCCGTATTCTTTAAGCCGAAGGGCATGACTGTATAGCAGTATAATCCTAGTGGTATAAGAAAAGAGGTATGTTTTTATCCTCAAGAGACATATTGATTTGGTTATATCCTGAGAATCCATCCATAAAAAATATACGTTCAAAGCCGCATGTATTATCGATCATGATATCTGTGATATGGAGAGAAAACTCATCTTTTGGATAGGCAGAGTTTAAATCTCAATAGTCTATGCAGACACAGACCTTTCTATTTTTTTATGACTGGGACAATATTGGCTACCCAGTCAGGATGCTGCTTCTTTCGAATGAAGCCAAATGCTATTAGTTTTTTGACTTCTGCCTCGATTACATCCATCATATCCGCATGGAATCATATTTGCTGTTGTTTTACCGGCTTAGCATTAGGAAGAATATTGAGCTTTTGTATAGATATTTTAGGATCTAGGCCAGGCATATCCTCATAACCACAGGCGAAGACATCAATATACTCTTTTATTAGCCGAACTAGAGCTTGTTTATCCCCTTCAGGAAGACTCTTGCTGACGAAGATTGGCCTTGGGAAAGATTCTTCTCTTACGTTAATTTGGATAACTTCATCCTCTGTAGGTGGTTCACATTTTCCAAACCAAAGTTCTATTGAGTATCCATCTGTTGTGCCCATGGATCATTCTCGAATGGTTCTAATATTTCATCGTCTTCATAATCTGGGCAAGTTGACACCATATTCACAGAAAAGACATGTTTGAATACGTCACCCATGCTTTCATCTGAATCCCATATTAATAAGTCAAAAGAATAAGAATGCGTCTCTTCTTCTAATACTGAACTTTCAGGAGTTGTTGGCAGTGTAACATACCCTAAACTATGACCAGATCGATGATAGTATCTTATAGGTTTGCCTTTTAGAGAGAAGTGACGTATTGGAGTCTGTCTTCCTTTTCCATAATTAAGCCCTATACCAGACTTCAAGCTATAGCCCATCCCCTGCACAATGTTCTTGGTTAGCTGGTTGTAATAATATAGTGGTATTTCCCGCTATCTTCTTCAGAATCGTTGGTTTGTGTGACTCTTTAGTTTCTACCCTTGCCAAAGAGTATTTGACGTTGTTTGTCTTATTTTGCTGAGACTATGAAGTATTCCTCCTTGATCTTGATCCTTGTCTGAGTGATGATTCGAAGAAATCATGTTGCATGTTTTATTTTTTGGTTTTTTTCTTGGTCTTTGAATTGGAAGATGCTACTTCTTGGTCCCAATTTGGCAGTAAGTCATGATGGATCCATATAATTTTACCGTAATTTATGGTAAGGGGAACCAATCCCTCTGTTTGACTTCGAGCGGGCAAAAAATTTACCACTTCCATCGTAGCTCGAGGTATTAAAATGATGACGTTTGAGACTTCTTATGCTGAAAAGTCACCGAATTGAAGAGACACCATATTGGCAGTGACTGTCTTGTCATCGTTATGAAGAGTGATAGCTTTAGCATCTATCAACTGTTGTATCTTCTTTTTTAAGGCATAAAAAGCCTTGGTAGGGTGATGTACATATTGGTGGTACAAGCAATACTTCAGGTCATCCATTTTACCAGCCTCATCCGGTCGCTTGATGTCCGGCAACTACAACCTGTTACTTTTTATCAAACAGTCCAAAAATATTGTAGATATCACTTTCGTCAAAGGAATATTCTTTCTTAGGTCTGGAAGACTCCGGAGGCTGGAGGAGAGGTGGGTTACTTTGACAAGTTTATTTCTAAGGCCTCATTTTTTTTTGATGTTGTGACTATTCGTATTGTTGTTGTTGTTGTTGTGGCGCTTCCCTTATCTTATGTATTGGGAATTTGTAATCCCAAATTACGTGTCACATTCGTGCTACCTTCAGCGACTTCGGTTCCTATGATGAATGCCAACCAGTCTTGAAACTGGATTGGACCCGTCTAGAGCCCTACTATAGGTAGTAGGTTCTTTTTGCAACTATCGATAAATGCAGAGTCTGGAATACCGGGGGGGAGAGGGGACAACTTCAGAGTTGCTTGCCTAAAACGTTCTATGAATTCATGAGCGGATTTTTTCTCTTTTTGCTTGATGTCGATGATCGACGACATATTCATGTCCATGCCACCCTCGTTGAATCATGATAGAAAAAGGTATTTCATGTCATCGAATGAGGATATGCAGTTATCAGGCAGATTGTGGTACTAATCCTAGGCTATGCCATCCAATCATCCCACGAACAACCTGGTAAGGAGAGCGTCATCTTTCTGTAAATGGGCCGCCATCATATTAAAGTAGTTGATATACTGGCTCGATGATGTCCTTCCTTCAAACACGGCTATTGATTGGGGTTTGTATTTAGGAGGGAAGGGAATATTATCCCAATGAGAGGGATAAGGCTGTTTTACTCCCAACTTATGGATGGCTTCAAGAGGATCTTTTGGTTGGAGTGGTGTAGCTGACTGGAAAGATGTTGGCTGAACAAGTATTACTACAGGCGGAGGTCAACCCCCAAAATTGAGAGGGTTAAGAGTCGGTGCTACTGACTCTTGGTTTAGAACCGTCTATGGATTTGTATTTCCTTGAGGAAGGGTTGTTCCAGGAGTAGGCTGTGCGGGCATGAATGCAACCACTTGGATAGGAGCTGGCATAGCAGAATATTGGACCGCCATTATTTGATGTATGTTTTGCATCATAGGGTGCATGTCTTTGATTGCAGCCTCTAATTAGTTGAGGCATTGCTCAGTACTTCCTGACAGAGAAGCGGCTTGTTCGTCGCCAATGCCGTAGATGCTAACCTTTTTGTGTACTACGGAGGCGCTGGTGGAAAGAACTGTGTAGTTAGAATCTACACTGTCACTTTCAGACTCAGTGGGATTGCTCCCCCTAGCCTCAGATTCTGAGGAATGGAGATTTCCGTGAAGGAAATGTTTCTGCCTTCGAGAGCGAGTATTTTGGTATACCCCTTCAAAGGAGTCAACGAGTTAGTCAAACCCTCCTCTGACTAGGAATCCTTGAAGAACTTTGTCTCGGATGCCTTCTGCCATGGGGAAGATGCGAGGCCATGTATACTGGAGCAAAGGGTAGTTCATCCTCGTCATGCTCCTGGTAGTTTGGTTCTTTCGCATGTCAGGATTTAGGAGACCTAGTATAAGTCAACAGGTCAAACATAGACCGTTTTGCTGATGCACAACAACATTCAATTACAACTTTATGATAACTACAACGATGTTTGTTAGGAAATACCATTGTAAGTTCTAAAGGATCTCTCTCCTTACGCTTTTGTACAATAAGTTCGCGTAAGTCATAAGGGAGAAAAGAAGATGATGGGGAAGGCAGACTCTGCCTTCTTACATGGGATACATTAAACTTCCTATGCACCCTTTTAGTTCCCTGTGTGTAAAGTGAGGTGCTGACTTGATTGGCATATGACCCGTCATCACTCGTAGTCTTGTTGTTCAGAGGAGGGAAAATTGTTCTGACTATTCTTGGCATCTACATGCATATAAACAACGCGTCATGAGAATGTTGGTCATGTTTAGCGTACATTTTGTAGCGCAGGAAGAGTTGGCACAGTTTTCTACGTGCATTTAATTTTATACATAGGTCTTGGTTTGGTGTGCCAATAGCGGGTTCATGAGGAGTGGCATATAACTTTTACTCAATTGTGCGCATGATCATGATATTAGGGGGATAATTTTCCTTGACTAATATTTTATTAGTGTGCCTGTCAACGTTTTTCTCCTGTTGTCATGGATTTTGGAGAAACTTTGGTCCATCTTTGTTGAGGGGCTTGGAGAGTGCTCATGTATACAGATTGGCTTGGACTGCATTATCCATGATTTGCTTGCCCCACTCATTACAACGAATGTGTGAGGACTCAGAAGCTCGGGTGTGGATTACCCTTTGCTTGTTATTGCCCAGGTTGTGTGATTTGAGTCCCTTGGTTAACACAAGGGAATTATCTTTCAAGTCATTGACTGGAGATTCTTTGAAAGAGTTGACAAGGGAGTTATCGTTGGTCAGAATACTATTTCCTTTATTGACAGCATCTTCAGGATATGTGTGGCGAGGCTTGGTCATCCACACCTTGCGGGTCTTCCTTGTCTTGGGCACTAATGAGAGGTGAGCACTACCTCCAGAATGACACATTTCTTCATATGCTTGTTGGTCGAACTTCACAACCAAAAGTCTTCTACGTCGAACCGATAAATGCAGCATCATGTTGAGCTATCAATTTCTCATTGGAGGGAAAAGTTGTTCCTAACAGAGTGGCCATCTTGTTTTTGAAAAAAAAAAGTTGTAAAAACCTTGTATTACAAACTATTAAAAAAAAATTATACAAAAGATCATAGACGAGAATCTAAGTACAATTAATTCTGGGAAAGTATAGTTGTAGAGATCTGATCTGCGGGCGACCACATTACTCCATGGACCACATGATGTTGAAGAAGTAATGCAAGAGTGTTATGAACAATTCGAAGAGTTGGGCAACGGGAAAGCCTTGGAAACAACGACACAACAAGCTTCTATTTCTCTCATTCTGTTCTTGAATGTCAAAGACTTAAAATTCCCCCCACTGTAATGGATATAATGATCCTATATTTATAGGATTTGAGAGCGATTATGATAGTGTATGCACACTTAATGGGGTAATACCCCACGATATAGTGAGTGGATGCACAACTTAATGCCTGCTTGACATGTAGCTTCCTATACGAGAAAAGTGTGGGTCATGAGACAGTTATTTATATACGTTTCACGAGGAATTTGGCATATAAGAAACCTAATCATAACTCCTCTCTATTAATTAGGATTATAGGCACACTTTTGAAGAAGTAGCCTAATTAGCGTACTTTTGATGAGGTTGGCTCAATGACGCATTTTTGATGAATTTGGCCCAATGGCGCATTTTTAATAAAATTGGCATAACGACGCAGCTTTAAAGAAATTGGTACAACGACTCACTTTTAATAAAATTGGTACAACTACGCAGTTTTGAAGAAATTGGCACAACGACATATTTTTGATATAATTCAGACGGATGGGTCGCTAAACGACAACCTGAGTCTGCATGTCAAAGATCTTTTGCAATAATTGATCTCTTCGATTTCTGCAACTGTTAGTTGTCAGTCTATTGTATTAAATGCTAAGAGTGGGGGCAAGGCCATTTATACGCCAATCTTCGTAGCATTTAAGATAGTGCTCCCCATTGAGAATGTGTGCCATAATCTGAAATAAGTAGAAAGTATGCCATCCTTCCTATGTTGAATCTATTTATATAAAACTGTGCCATCTCCAGGAGGCACACTTTTTAAGCTTCTATAAAATACTGATAACTGAACACCCAACTGAACATAGTGTTCACCCCTCTAATATATGAATACATGTGTACCTGCACACACTAGCCTCTGAACAACCTGGTACCAAATACCCTCACCCAAAACCTTGCTCTCCCCCTCATTGTGTAGCACACTCAGGCACACAACTACACCACATCCTACAACAAGTACCCATATCAGCTGCCCCATCTTCTCGATTGCACACACAAGTATAATTATATGCACCTGAACATATCCCCTCACCCCATCCTAACACTAAGTTCAGTCACCAATCTCACACAAATATAAATTGTACCTTGCACCTAATTGTATTAGTGCAGTTTCTGCACTCTGGAACAGTACTGTGAAGCACTTAACCGATCTAGCTGCTACAGACTTGACATACGGTCTTACTACTCCTACTACCTGATGCACATGACTGTGCAACTGCTCGAGCCATCTTATTCCCTGATACTAAGTCCTCTTTAGCACTGCTTTTACTATAAGATATCAAACCCCATATCTCGATATCCATAAAACTTAACCTTATCATCTCTATACTTGTTGAACCAGAAGTTCCACTGCCTGTAGATGCCTTCTCTGCCTACAGGAACTGTAATGCCAAGTTGCACTTAATATCTGCTGGTCTAAACAGAGCTTGTTATCTATAATCTGGTATTGTCCAGGTTGAACCCATCTGAACCCAACTGCATTTAACTAACCATCATACTAAACTACTAGCTAACCTTAATACTAACTAACTAAACTCACTGAACTAACCTTGCTGCCTATGCTCAAACCCTTGACTCAAAGACTGATACTGCTGATATACCTCAGTTGCTACAGGTTCCCGATCCTTGCTGCTGTAGGGAGGTAAATGCTGCAACTGCATACTCTCCTTGCAATTGTGCATTAAGGCTACTGCACAGAGTTGCACATTGCAACTACTTCCTATAGTTGGTCACTGTACATTGTTGTGTGCATTACTCAGCTGCAATATTGTGCACGAGCTGCTCAATGAACTACAGCTAGCTGCTACTGATACGGCTGTTCTGTGCTCTAGCTGAATGCACATTGCCCAGGCTGAAGCTCCTTGCTACAGTGATGCACTTGATGCACTGAATCCTTGCTGCAGTACACTCTTCTTGCTGATGGTTCACTGCCTGAATAGCTACTGTTCAATCCTCCCTCTGCCTCGAGCTCACTCACTCACTTACAAACACATACACACACTACAACCATATGCACACAACTATATATGTATCATTCTATATATATAAACACATACCTCTCATCTATACATAAATATATATATACAACCATATATATATATATATATATAGTCATACATATATATATTCCACCATACATATATATATACATATAGATATATACACTCATACATGTAGATATAGTATCTCATATATACTTATACACATAGACACATAGCTATATATACTTATGTATACTATATACTATAGGTACATACACAATACATATATCTCATTCACAATATCTCATACATATATATATATACACAAGCTACATATAATTTAGGGGCAATAAAACAAACACGTGGAGTGCACCGCACCTGTATCACACTCATTCTATGATACGCTTGCGATACGGCTCTACCACACAACTAAATGCATCCCGAAGGACACGAACAAGTCTAGAATACTAATTATAAATAATACGAATAATAAATAAATCAACTACGTATCCGTGTCAAGAAGTGACATGCATAAATCTCCGTGTCGGAGGAAAACCCCCCAAAATATCCTGTATCGCCAAATTGACGGGATACGGCCTATACGTATCCAATTATGGATACGAAACTAGTCACAAACAATCAAACACATGTCAATTTAGTCTAATTGACCAACTGACAAACATAACATGTGCCAATCTCAGAATTTTCCAAAATTGACACAAAAGTACCCATAACTTCCTCCATAGGCCTGATATGAACCTAATTCCAATTTCTATGGGTAGCCTACGCATCTGGGGTAGTTTCTTATGGTTAAATCTCAAATTTAGAGTCTACTAAAAGATAAAAAATTGAAATGTACCTATTAGGAGATGCATTCCTAATAAAAATCCATAAATGATGAATATAGCCTCCTTCTTGTAGATCTTTGCTCCTCCTTATGGATCCTTGCTTCCTCCTTATAGAACCTTATTGTAGTAGCCTCCAATAAAGAATAGGGAAAGAATTTGAGAATAAATTGAGTAGGGAATGGTGAGGGAATGAATAAATTGGAAGGGAAAAAATCTAGATCTAAATGGAAATGTCAAATGAGAAGAGAGACTCTCTCTCTCCTCCTAAAGGTGGCTGGCCCTAGCCCCTCTCCCAAGATATTATAAAATGACCAAAATACCCCTTGGGGCCTCTCATGAAAAAATTAATTAATGAGGGAAGGTTCTAGTATAATGGTTTCACTAATTAATCCATCCTCCTAATGAATTGGCCTAATTATTGGGTTCAATCTAAACTAAAATAAAATATTAGGTCCATGCATCTAAACTAACTAGTTAGGTCCACTACACAAGTCCAAAAATAAATACTAAATCTAACAATCAATAAATAATATAATAATTAATTAATTACACATGTACAATATTCAATATAATAATCCTAAAATAAAATATACTCATGCCAATTACCAAACTACCCTTGATTAAAAATATGAGGGTGACAATCTTACCCACCTTAGAAAAATTTTGTCCTCAAAATTAAGGAAGAAACTAACTATCAAAAGCAGTCAATATAATGCAAGAAAGAAATATACCTCACGGCTCGAACATATATGGATATCGCTCACGCATCTTGACCTCTCGCTCCCAGGTACTCTCTCCTGGCAAGTGATGCCTTTACGCGATGCGCACCACAAGAATCGCCTGGTTCCTCAGCACCTTCTCTCTCCGATCCAGAATCTCAACTAGCTGCTCTGGATAACTAAGAGTAGGGCCCACCTCTATCTTCGAATGATCCAACGCATGACTGGAATCTGCCACACACCATCTCAACTACGATACATGAAACACGTTATGTACTCCCTCCAATATAGGTGGTAACTCTAGTCTGTAAGCAACTGCACTGACCCTTTCATGAATACTGAAAGGTTCGATGAATCGCAAACTAAGCTTTTCGCCTCCACCGAAATGAATCGTACCACGTGTCAGAGAAATTCTCATAAAAACCAGACCGCCAACCTAGTATGAAACACAACCTTAGCACTCTAACAAAATAATCAATCATAAGCAATGTAAAACAAAATCTATACCTTAAACTCTAATGGTCTCCAGTGGCTATCGGCCCAATGCCGCTGTCTGTCCAGCGCCACTCGAAGTCTATCCCTGATGAGCTTCACCTTCTCAGCTGCATCCACTACCATCTCTGGTCCCAATAAAGCTCTATTACCCACATCATCCCATGATAACGGAGTACGACATCTTCGTCCATACAATACCTCAAACGGTGACCACTTGATACTGGCTTGGTAGCTGTTGTTGTAAGAAAACTCTACCAAATGAAGATAATCCTTCCAAGAACCTCCAAAATCCAAAATATAAGTGCATATCATATCCTCAAGAGTCTGAATAGTCCTCTCTGACTGTCCGTCGGTCTGAGGGTGATATGAGGTACTGAACTTGAGCTGAGTGCCCAAGCTAGCCTGCAAACTCCTCCAGAAGTGGGACGTGAAACGACTATCCCGATCTAAGACTATGCTTACTGGAACTCTATACAATCTGACTATTTGACACACATACATCTCCATGAGTTTCTCCGTAGATGTACTCACTTTGAATGGTAGAAAGTTGGCTGATTTGGTCAACCTGTCTACGATGACCCAAATTGTATCTTTACCTCCTAGAGAACGCAGAAGTCCTGAAACAAAATTTATCGTCACATGCTCCCATTTCCATGATGGAATGGATAAAGACTGAAGCAATCCACCTGGCCTCTGTCTCTCTGCCTTTACCTGCTGTCAAAACCAAATATTTGGATACGAAGCTAGCTACTTCCCGCTTCATACCATACCACCAATCATTATCTTTCATGTCCCTATACATCTTGTTGGCACCTGGATGCATAAAGTACTGAGATTGATGTGCCTTCTGAAGAATCTTCTGGCATAATGCTCCACTCGGCACACACAATCTGGTACCGTGCCACAATGATCCATCATCTGCGATGCTGAAGTCCTCTGCCAACCCTATCTGGTCCTATGCTCTGATGCTCCTCAGAGACTTATCCTCGAACTGTGCGACTCTGATCCGGTCCATCAACTCTGACTGTACCTGAAGTCCCCACATCTGTGCTGCAACTCCAGGAACTAATACCTCAATGCCCAAACTATCAAGATCGGTCAATAAATGTCTGTCCCTCGTCAAGTAAATAGCCACTGGATACCAGCTCAAGGCATCTGTGACTATGTTGGCCTTTCCTGGATGGTATTGCAAAAAAATATTGAAGTCCTGCATCAACTCCAACCATCGTCGCTGCCTCAAGTTGAGTTCTTTTTGTATAAACACATACTTCAAGCTCTTATAGTCTGTAAAGATCTCTACTCTCTCCATACAAGTAGTATTTCCACAGTTTAAGAGCAAAAATAACTACTGCCAACTCCAAGTCATGGGTAGGGTAATTCTTCTCATGCAGGCGTAATTGCCTGGAAGCATAGGCAATCACCTTCCCATTCTGCTGCAACACACAACCCAAACCCTTACCCGATGCATCACTGTATATAGAAAATCCTCCTGCTCCTAATGGCAACATCAATATTGGAGCTGTAGTCAACCTCTTCTTTAGCTCCTTAAAAGCAGACTGATAATCCTCAGTCCAAACGAACTCCACGTCCTTCCTGGTTAGTCTAGTCATCGGCTCCATAATCCTAGAAAAATCCTAAATAAATCTTCGATAATAGCATGCCAGTCCAAGAAAACTCTTGATCTCTGCTACTGAAATCGGGATAGACCATGACGTAACTGCTGAAATCTTCTTCGGGTCTACTGAGATCCCGTCTCTTGTAATCACATGCCCAAGAAATTTAACCTTATCAAGAAAGAATTCACACTTCGAAAGCTTGCCATATAGCTTCTCCTTCCTGAGGGTCTCCAGAACTTTCCTCAAGTGCTTCTCAGGCTCCTCTAGGGTCTCCATATAAATCAGTATATCATTAATGAATACTACCACAAACTGATCCAAGTACTGATGAAACACCTTATTCATCAGGTTCATGAATACCTCCAGGGTATTGGTCAACCCAAACGGTATCACCAAGAACTCAAACTGCCCATACCGAGTCCTGAAAGTTGTCTTCGGAATATCTTCCTTCTTCACTTTTCTCTGGTGGTACCCCAACCTCAAGTCTCTTTGAGAATACCTTCGCTCCGCTCAACTGATCAAACAAATCGTCAATCTACGACAACGGGTATTAGTTCTGGATAGTGAGGTTGTTAAGTTCCCTGTAGTTGATACACATACGTACCGACCCATTCTTCTTCGATACAAAAAGTATCGGAGCACCCCATGGTGATGAACTGGAGCGGATGAAACTCTTGTCCTGCAACTCATCCACCTGCTTCTTCAACTCCACCAATTTATTGTTCTTCACTCTATAGACGTGTTGTGATATTGGCTCTGCGCCAGGCACCAAATCTATAGAGAACTCCATATCTCTGTCCGGTCGCAACCTTGATAACTCCTCCAGAAAGACGTCTAAATACTCTACAATCAATGGATATGGCAGCTCCTGCTCTTCTACCAAAGCTCTACAGAAGTCTCATTCGCTCTGCTGTGCTACACCTCTGACGAACTCAAACTCTGGCTCTCCTGGCACCAAAAACAAAACTCTGCCTCCACGATAATCGATACTAGCATGATGCCTACTCAACCAATCCATTATGAGTACTATATCGTAGTTCAGAAGTGGCATTACGGGTAGACATATGCCCAACTCTCGGCCTCCCAAAGAAACTTTTTGGTCCTTGAAAACATCACTGACCACGATAATACCACCCCTGGTCATAATCTTGCAAGTCCTCGCCAATGGTTCAGACTCAAGATGATGTCTCAGAGCAAAAGATACAGATACAAACTATGAGAAGCACCAGAATCAAATAAAGCATGAGCTAAAAAAGAATCAAGATAGACTGAACCTGAGATAACATCGTCGACTAGCTCCTCCTCCTTGACAGTCAAGGCGAAAGCTCGCCCCTACCGCTGGACACCTCTTTGATGCTGTTAGTGTTGAGTGAACTGCTTCTGTTAGGGTGGTAGAGGTCCTCTCTACTGTCCTACTGATGGTCTCGCGGGTGCTCTTTGTGCCTGAGCTCGGCCCTGAGATGGACGAGTTGGGACTTTAGGATAAGCTCTCAACTGATGGTCTCCAGATCCGCAGAATAAGTACTGGACAATCTCATCCTGCATGCATCCCATCCATATCCTTGCTTCTTACAGAAAGTGCAAGAAACAGCTGCCCTCTAGATCTGGTGCATCTGCTTTGCCGGCGCTCTAGCTGGTCCGTGATACTGCTGCCTCGGATGCTGGAAGTGCCTCTGGTGCTGCTGCTAAAAATGAGGCCTCTTCATTGGATCCGTGTTGGTACTAGATCCTCCTGTGTCACTTGGCCTCTTAGAGCCAAGCTCTAGATAATCCTTTGCCCGTTGTGCCTGTATTATAATCTCCTCGAAAGTAGCGGTAGGATCTCCATTCGTATAGGATTTGACTTCCCTGTTCAAGCCCTTCCTGAACTTCCTGGCTCTCCCTCTGGGGTTCTGCCCTTCCACAAAGCGACCTAGTCTGCAATACTCCTCCGCATACTCATCCACCGACATACCTCCATAAATAAGGTACTGGAATTGGCTCTCTAGAGATGTCAGAGCCACGTCTGGAAAGAACTTTTCCTCGAAGAGCTCTTTGAAAGTTTTCCAAGTAAGTCCTGGTACTGAGATTCTGGGGTCCGTCCTGAACCAAGTCAACGCAATGTCGAACATCATGCACCCTGCTACCTCTATCTGCAATCTCTCTAAAATCTGCGCCAGCCGCAGGTTACGCTCAATATCCTCGATCCAATCATCAGCATAAAGGATCTCTTCTGTCCCTTAAAATCCTTCGGACCCATCCTCTTAAAGTCTATGATGGTCCCTGGCCTCGGCTGTTGTGGGCTAAACTGAGGTGGTGCCATCTGTGGCTAGACTACGACAAATCTCTCAACTGCTGCAAGCGCGATCTGGTGAGCATTCTCAACGTTCTGTCACAGGACCTCTGACTGACGCTGCTTTACCATCATCTGCTAAAAGAGCATGAATATCTGCGTCTGATCGACTGCGGGTGGTAGGGGTGAAAGATCCCCTGAAACTGTCGGCGCTGTCCTCTACACCAAAGGTGGAGCACCTCCGAAAGTTGCTGCAGATACGCCCACTTGGACCGGTGAAGCCGACCTCTGGAATGTAGGTGCTAGAACATCGTCTGAGGGTGCCACCCTCATAGGCGATGAAGTGACTGACTGTGCTGATATGGCACCTCAGCGCTGGGAACGCGTCTTCGGCGGCATCCTGAAGATAGGTTGAAATAAGGAATCAATATTGAGTATGATATGATATCATCAAGGAAGGACATATTTTATTCAAAGTAAAGCAAATATTCAATAGATAAGGATAGCAAAACAGATATTAGTCTAGTTGTGATTGAGTAAACTCTCAGCCTAAATCCTATTTCCTGAAGCAGGCTCATAGCAGTACTCTAGGCGAGCACTACGTACTACGATATCGGTCTAATTGCGACTATTGACCTGCATGGACCACCACTAAAAACGTGTCACGACCCGCACCCGGATATTCGGGCACGAGTACGTGGGTACGCCCAGCCTACGCCGTAGCATCGACAGTAAAACTTTGTCTGGGTCAATTCTAACTAACTAACATCTCAACAATATAATTATGGTACCTGTCAAACATCTCAACTCCAAACGGAAGATCAAAATGGTATCTCATAAATGTAACTAAACTCAATCATAATGCAAACTAAGGAAGATAGAGCACGAATAGAATAGCGAAGGAAAGAAAGAAGATATAATCTATAAGTCTGAAATAATATACAAGCCATGAATCTCAACAATAGTCTAATAGAAGTCTACCAACAAAAACTAAACCTCCACGGGATCTGCAACTAAGTCCTCCTGGTCTACATGAGTGTCCTCTATAAGTAGTCCCTCATGTTGTCCGTAGAATGTGGGACACTGATCTATGAGTCAATCATCCAGAAAAATATATCCAGTCAGGATTAGAGCGAAGTACATACCTCTTAAAGCAGTTTCAATAACATAATCGAGCATATAAAACAGATAATAGAAAAGAATACAAGATAACTAAACATCTGAATGAATGAACAAGAGAAAACAGGTAATATACTGGAATAGAAAACAAATAATATGAATATCTGCAATATAAAGAAATAGCTGAAATCTAACTAATGTGCCACAGAATACAAGTTCATTATGTGATCGGTTTGGGTTGAACATGATCAATAAGGTAAGTCGATTATGTGGTGGCCCATGCAGGTCGAGAGTATATTGTCTTGGTTACGTTACTGTACTAAGCAAGCCTGCAAATAGGATTAGAGTATAGGATCTCATCCACATTTGACTATGACTCATCTTCCTTCCAATCTGTTCTATTTAAATAATTGTATCCTGCTTGATTTATGTGCTTCCCTAATAGTTCCTTGAGTATAGCCTTCTGCTAGAATATAGGAATCCTTGTTGTTATGATGATAATTAGGGTAACACTCCTACTAAGAATATAACTAGAATATTGACACATCACTAAGTTAGAATACTTAATGAACCCTAGCATTCCTTACTACCTAATGAACCCTAGCACCCTTACCTGTAGATTGATTGACCATTATCCCTTGATAATTAGGGATGACTTGAGAGTGGTATAGACACTACTAGAGTTAGTTAGAAATTTGACTATATTGTTGACCCTAGTATTGAGGAACCAATAGAAACCCAAGGTTGAATATTAGGACTAAACCTAACTTTTATAGTGAGATAGTATTAAAAAACTATATACTTAGCTTTTTGTCTTAATAATAGCAGAACAATACCTTAGGAAGCCAAGAGGAATGAATATAATATTTTTCTTGATCATACCTCGAACACAGAGTTAACATCCCATATTTTCCTTAGAGAACCATGATGTTATCAAGAGTCTTTTTATTTTAATTTCATATCTTGTTCATCTGAAACCTTAACGCTCGCTATTTGTGCGACGACTAATTATGTTTTTCTTTTCTTCATCTTTCAATTCGTGCCACCTAACCCTTCTGATTGTAGGCCAAATGATTTTTTTTTATAGTTGTTAGGATTAGTTGTAATTCTTGAAATTTAAAATTTTGTGCTTGGTAGCTAGAACTTGATAGTTGAGTATTCATTTAGATTATAATTTTATGGTTATACCTTAGTTTTAAATCACATAATTTGTACTTTAACTCATCATAATCCAGCGTACCTATATTTTTTGTACTACCTCGACTTATGCTGCTATTATAGCCTAGTTTTGCAAGCTTATTCTTTTATCGAGCTTGTTCATGACATATGTATTATTCGGGGTCCACACTAATACATTGTCTAAATCAGAATCAGTGTATTATGGTCTGATCAACCTTAGTGCGCTTGGTTCGCTCTTCGCATGACTACTTTACGTGGATTGAGATATAGTTGACTCAACTTGTTAGACGAATATACTTGCCCTCTAGACTGGTCAGAGCATATCACGTCAGGTACATAATTGTTCTGATGTGAATATGCGAATAGAAATTTACTAAAATAAGATTTCAATCCACAACTGCCTTGGCCACTCCCTTTTGAATTCTTTAATCGTTTTGAACCTCGTACTTGTATTCTATCACCTCCTCCTTGTATTCTATCACCTCCTCCTTGAATTCTTTATTGCTGATTTCCATCTTCCCCTATTTCGGAAAGATGAACGCTCGTGCTTGGTATAAATTTGATACACTGAGAGTACTAGATATATCCCATAGGCCAATCACATTACTTGGTGACTATCTTTTGTAATTAAGGATATAAAACATGTGAGATATTTTGTGGATTGAATAACACGATTAAATAATTTGAGGAAGTTTTTCTTAAATGTATAGCCTATGTGATAGATCGGTAAATTCTAAGTTGGGTAGAAGTTACATTGTCAACTTAAGGTAAAAAAATTTAGATTGTAATCAAGTGAGATTAGATTGAGAGATTTAAGTCATTTTAATTTTGAGAATTTTTAGAAGAATGATTTAAATGATGATGATTTAACTTTAAAAATAAAAATGCCTTATAGAATAAATTTTGAATATTGATATTGTGGACCAAATATTTATAATTTGAGCACATGTTTAAATTTTGAATATTGGAGATTGAATTAACGATTTAAATCTTAAAAAAATATAGAACTCTAAACATGAACATTGATGGATTGAATTTAAAATTTTACAATTTGATGATTTGAATTAAAAGTTGAATTTTAATTGTTGGATCACCTATTTGAAATGTTGATAATAGAAATTGAATTTAAAATTTGAAGAGTCCAAAATTCTTAAGTTGAAATATAGGAATAAGATTTGATTAGAATTATTTCAAATCTATATGAGATTATGATAGTTGAAAATCGTGATATAAAATTTGATGTGGGTTGTTTAAATCTTCAAGATGTCATATAGATTTGAATTAAATTTAGATGTTAATTATTTAAAAATCTAAAAGAGATTATGATAGGTTAAATTTTGATTTAAATAATAATTATTTTAATTTTGAAGAGATTGTGACGGACTTGAATAGATTTTGTCATGTAAATTTTTTGAGAAGATTGCGGTTGACTTGAATTAGATACGAATGTAAAATATTTAGCAAATCATTCCTTATTTTTAATTTTGAGGACGAACTTTTTGTAAGTTGGGTAGATTGTAAACCCCCTCATCCAAAATAGGTATGTTGTGTTTATTTTAAATTATTACATTTATTATAGATTATTTTAAATATTGAATTTTTTTAGAGTATTCTCTTAGTTAATTAAAAAATAATTTTTTTGATATATTTACTTATATAAATATTTATTTAGAATTATTTTTAGGCTATTTTAGATTTTTGAGGATTTTTCTAGATTTTTTGGGTAATTAAAACATAGGAAACATAAATTTTTAGGACTTTCATGATTTACTATGAGACCATACTCGTATATTGTTCCTACCAAATATTTATTTTAGGTTAAAATATTTAATTATATTTTTCTATAATTTATTTAAAATTTTAAGAAATTTATTTAGAATTTTTAAATTATTTAGGATTTATTTGGATATATATAGTCTTAATATTAGATAGATGATAATTTAGTGTTAATAGATATTAATACGATTATATATAAATTATTTGTATTATCTTTAATTCTATTTAAGATTATAAATTATTAAGATAAACTCAAACTCTATTTTAAATTAATTCAAATCCTGAGCCTACTAGGAAAGCAACTCCATGCATATCCTATCTTAATCATATCCAAATTAGCCAATCCTAGTCGTATTCAATTAAGTAGTCTCCGCCATTATAAATACCTATTAGAATAATAGAATAAACTCTTCTTTCATATTTTTCTTCCCCAAACTCCTCTCTTTTTCGTCAAAAAATAGTCAAAATTTGTCATAAATTCAGCCTCATTTTTCTCATTTTCTAGTAGTTATGACGACTTAAAAAGGCGATATCTCCTAGCTCCAGACTCCAAATGCACTCCAATTTTTTTTTGTTAGAAATATATCAAAGTTAGTTTTCTGAATATAAAAATTATTTTAATAATTTATGAACCTATTTTTCCAGAAAATTCTAAAAGTGCCAGTTGTCCGAAATTAGACGCGTTTCCGTATTTTTGAGATTTTAGGAAATTTCGAATTCGGAATTACGAACCGTTTAAAGTTTCAAAAAGTTAACATGATGAAATTACATAAAATAATATTTCCAGAATTTAATATGTAAGTTTAATTTACTGTAAAATTTGTGCAACGTAGAGGTAAATAGGAAACCATCAAAATTATCATATGTGCGCCCTTGTGGACATAACTCTTTACCGACTTATGATTTTATAAAACCGTCAATTCTAATGTTCATGTAGCACTGAAATCTATAGAATTCTACATACAAATCAAGTATTTGAGTCAATTGACTTTTTGGTCAATGGATTGCCTCGATTTGCGTGTCACGGATCACAAATCTTTAAAGTTGACTTTCTTTGGACCAAAATTAGGGTTTAACAATAAAATCAGATTATAATAAGATTTATCATGTCCCAATCCCAAAATATATAGAACTAGGTCACGTGGCAATAGCCAACTGACACATCTCCAAGGATATTCCAACTTAATGGATCCTAGCGAAGAGTGCTACGCTGTCCTAAAATACTAACATGTCCAATATCAGCCAATAACAGGTAATCTAATCTCATCCACAAAGATAAACAGCAAGAAGTACTAAATAAACTACTGGAAGATAAATGCCAGTCTCAAAATATCATAGTACAACCAATAAAGTCTGGTGGGAACAACCCACTACTATGCCAAAATAAAATACTAAAATGATAGATAAAATGAATAATGACTCAGGCATCGGCTGACCAGATAACGATGCGCCCAATCCTAGGCAGAAGGCCTACCAAATGATCATGGAAACTCTGACAATAGCACCTCTAACTCCTCAGTTGTAGCGTACCTCGTCTCCTGTCCTGGGCCGTACACTGTGGGGTAATATGCCTCGTCCAAATCTGGAAAGGTACCAGGTCCTCAGAGGGACGTAGCAAGATACATAGAAATATGCCATATATAAATACTGAATAAAGTAAATGCAATAAAGGGTGTGCTAACCATCTAAGTGAATGCAATATAAGGACAACGCTGGTACGTATGGGTAGGTGTAGGCATAACGTACATACTCCGAAGAGAGTGGCATCAGTACAGTATATCATCCATAATGCTCCAAAGAACGTAGCATCAGTATAGTATATCGTCCATATCGCTCCGAAGAACGTGGCATCAGTGTAAAGTAAATCATTGGATCCGAGGTTTCTCTGAAATCACAGCTCCAATGTGTGTACCCCATACGCCTACTAGTTGTCCTCCCCGTCCAATGTAAATACACCAGTCAAATACTCGACGTGCATACCACGTATCTATATGCCAGTCTCTACAAATAAAATATCCAGAGTTACGCACTAACCATGATGCATGTCACATGCACCGATAGCTAGTCGAATACGCGGACCCGCATTCCAATATGAATATCACAGTGAATACGTGTAAAAGTGTCAGGTCTTGGAAGATATCAATGTATCCTCCTAACTGGGGTGAGTCTGACGACTAGGCCAAGTACACTAATCATCGACGTATCCGTCGATAGCACCCGAGTCAATCTCGGACGCACACAGTCATATGAAATACAGCAAAAGAATCATACAATATATGCATCATTTAAATCAAACAGTAAATATGGCAAGGTATCTTGCCTGGGTCCTGAAGCTGTGAATGCCAGAAGTCGGTTCCTGCAGTGTCTCCTGGCTGATCCACTAGCCCTAAACACCAAATATAATATAACAATCTAATATCAAACACTAAACATTAAATGTAGACGACTACAAGGCGATGCTTGAATATTGTCGCAAGTTCACGTCTGCTCGAATGCAGCGTCACATGTGCGTGAAGCTAAGGTGCACGCGTGTTTTGTGCTCGGGTATCCTGGGCCTTGAGATAATAATTTCAAGTTATGGTTTGACCACGATCTCTGTTCTGTGCGAACACATGTTCCTTGGTTTCTATGCTCATTGTACGTGGTTTATGTACAGGTATTAGGGTGAAACACTAGTCCTTGATGTTAGGTCTCATGGTTAAGGTGTTTTCTACTAAATACACAAATCCTAAATCTTATTAGTCATTAATCCAGCATGTACATAATTAGGGTTTAATTAGGTTTGTGTCCAGTATCCTAATTCTCGACACGATGACACGATGACACGATGATACAATATTATCATGAGGAAGCAGAGGTCTTATGTGGTTACCTCTACGTGGCTGCTCGGACAGGGCCTGCTCTCGTCGAGGGGGCATACTCCGGCGAAAGCGGCGGCAACTGCAGCAGGCGCGACAGCAGCAGCAATGGCAGCAGCGGCTACGGGGGGTCGGGTTAGCGTGCGGCGTTGACGAGCGGCGGGGCGGCCGTGTGGGGGGATGTCGGGGTCGATCGGTCGATGGGGCTGGAGGTGCTGGAAGCGGTCGGGGTCGGTCGACAAGGTCGTTGTGGTGGTGTCGGGTTGGTTTGGGTGATAAGGAAAGATGATTGATGATGGAGGAGGGTGGTGATGATGGTGAAGATGGAGGCGGTGGTGTAAGTAGTAGTCCGGCATCGAGGGGGTCAGGCGGCCTAGGGGTGGTCGATGTCAGGAGGTCGAAAGAGGGGAGAGGGTGGCTCGGTTGGATGGATGGTGGTGGCTCGGCTAGGGTTTGGAGATGGTGATGGCTTGGTTTGCTTTTTAGGGTTTACAAGAATAAGATTATGTATTTATATAGGAAATGAACTTTGGGTTGGCCTCGAGGTTTGGGCCGGCCAGGGTTCATTGATATGGGGCTGGTCAGGTCCTGTTTGAGGTGCAATTAGCCATAAATTAATTAACTCGATTTATACTTAACTGCGCAAAGCGAAGTTAATGAACATTGCGTAGCTATGGTTACACTATGGTCAGAGGGTACCTATAATTATCTCACATAATTCCAATTGAATCTGTTTATCCCTAGTCTCTAGTTTTAATAATAAAATAATCCCTAAATTGGTTGAGGGGGTTTACAATCTACCCTCCTTAGAGCATTTCGTCCTCGAAATTAAAACATACGCATGACACGAATTTCTAACTGAATAAATAAAGTGCTAATACGTACCTAGTCCTTCGAAGAGGTGGGGATAGCGCTGTCGAATATCCTCCTCACGTTCCCAAGTTGACTCGCCTGGTGAATGATGTCTCCATACGACACGAACTAGAGGGATAGTCTGACCTTGCAATACCTTCTCACTCCTGTCCAGAATCTCAACAGGCTCCTCTTGGTATGATAAACTCGGGCCGACTGTGATCTCTGAATGGTCAAGTACATGACTCGGATCCAGTATGTACCTCCTCAGCTGAGATACATGGAAGACGTCATGGACTCCTTCCAAAGTCTGTGGCAAGGCTAATATGTAAGCAACCTCTCCGACGCGTTCTAATACGTCGAATGGTCCGATGTACCTCGGACTCAGCTTTCCTCTGCCTCCGAATCTGATAGTCCCTCGAGTAGGCGAGATCTTTAGAAATACATGATCTCCAACTTGGAACTCTAAGGGTCGTCGATGCGCATTCGTCCAATGCTTCTGCCGGTCTTGTGCTTGGATCTTCTTCACCTTTTCCACTGTACGAACAACCAACTCTTGATACGAATTTATATTATCACTTAAAAGTTAAATCTGGATTCATCCAAGTATTATTTAACAATCAATACTATCTAACCACGGCTAAAGTCACTGTCCAACTACCAGATCCGTGCAAGGAAATAATTATATATATCACATAGCAAGTGTATGTGGCACGATGGCTCACTATATATCAAGTAGCACTCTTGGTGCGATCAAGTATATCAGCACGAATACAATATTCAGGGCAGGAACGAGTTCTAGTATCAAGGTTGTGGTCAAGTTATCAAGTAGCTATGTATTCAGGACGGGACAGTAAAATAATGGTCATATTAATTTGTCACTATATTATATCGATAGATAAAATAAGAGTAGTGCGAAGACCCCCCTCGAGATAAAAACCACAATCCTTAAACCAAATTAGGACCGGGATTGTAGACCCTCCCTCGAGTTGAACTACGCCCGTTATTCTGTCCAATATATACTAAGGTGATCCAGGGAAAGTATCCTAATTAGCAAGTAAGTACATGTAGGGCCATATCTACAGGGTTCATGCTAGTTGCTTAGTCATTTAGCACATGGTCACATCTGGGTCATATAAGTCATTTCTAAGTTTAAAACATAGCATCATAATCGTTCAATCAATATCAATATTAAATCAAGCAAGTGTCCAAAGTATGCAATAAATAATAGGTGCTTAGGGGCAAAGGCGCATAGCAAAGGTATGCATAACGTCAAGGCCGCATAGGATCAAGGTCGCATAAGGTTAAGGCCGCATAGATAGAGCAAAGTCCACTCTTCGGGAAACGTGTGATATGACAAACAATAAATGCAAGTCAAGTTAAGTCAGAAAAGTGACTGATGTGACATGCGATAAAAGTGTGTCAGAAGAAAAAGATAAATTATAAAAAATTGTGCTAAGTCAGTTATAAGTTATGCGTCCAGAAAAAGAGGGACACATAGCTCCTGATCGCATACTCCTCTTGGCCGTATACACACTTGGCCGCATGAAATATTTTTGTACTTAGTGAAATTTTACGTTCAAGTTTATGCATTTGGCCGAGGGCGCATGTGCAAATTTAGTCATGCATCCAACAGGGTTGGCCGCATGCTGAATCGAGATGAGAAGTGCAAACCGTATAGCACTTCGTGCCTCATAGTACTCCTTCGTCTCCACTAATCAGGAGCTTTTCGGCCATGGCCAAAAGCTCAAAAATAAGATTTTATTTCTTACATAGAAACCTCAAATGATGTCCAAATCCAGCAAAGTAAAGTTTTAAACTACTCCAAATCAAGTGCTCATCAACATAGAGTAACAAGTTTTTGAAAATATTTAGTTTTAAGAGATCAAAACCTAAGAACACTCAAGAACACAAACAAAATCATAAAACTTAAAACTTAGATCTATACTATTCCATCCACCAAATCCAAAAATACCAAGTTTTAAATGCTTGGGGAATCATATATAGAACATAATGGAACAAAAATATAAAGGGTTTCTCCATTTCCTGCAAGATGTACTTGCCTATGGAGAGGGAGAGAAAAACCTAAAAAAGAGAATAGAAGAGGAAAAATGAGAGGAGAGAGAGAGAGCAAAGTTGGGTTATATATGGAGGGTTTGAGATTTGTACCATGGGTTCAACTCATGATAAAATCAAACCAAATAAATAAACCAAGATCCAAGTGAACCAAAAATTGGGTCTAGTCTCTCTACAACATACAACTACGCTAGCAAGAAAATAATTATGCTCCAAATACGTATATTGGGAATGGGGAGTGATAATTAGACTCGAATACTGTATCAGTTCTGATACAAATTATTGTTTGAAAGTGTATATGATCGGATGTGCACTGAGGTACGATATATCGTGTCACGTGTTAAGTGATTTATATTTGGGGTGTGTATCAAGAATGCCTCCAAATTTTCTAAATGCATGATATTATATATATATTTCCCCAGTACGGGCATGATATACGAGTCATGTACCAAAGCGTGGCTAAGATATTGGTTGATTGAATATTGCATACACGCTCGGATGAATCCAGATTGAACTTCCATGGATTTGTATCTAGCGTGCTCGTACTTTGTACGACATCTTAAGAAAAATTCTCATGTGACCACACCTTTTTATTTTAAACACAATATAGAGCTAATTAGGTAACTAAGGGTGGTAAGAACATTTGGAGGGAACGGTATCCCGATATCATGCCAACGAACCTTCCCCAAGAGATTCATTCTAGTGCATTTGGGGCTGGCCATCACATATACTGTATATCATCCACCTTAGTGGAGTGTAGTATCTGACATATTATAAATAACGTCGAGACATTGTCTCCCTATAGGAGCACTGGAATCGCTAATATCGTGTTTTAGCGCAGTGGCCCTACGGAGAACTGGTGCATTAGTAAAATGCCTGTATATTTCTTTATTTTGGCTCGGTTAGTCCATGTTTGGCAATGGTGTGATCTGAGGATACCAAATACGCATTATTCTGAGATAACCTCCAACTCCACAAATAGCAAGCCATTCAAGTGATTGGCCGATATAAAAAAATTGGACTTGGGTGTGATTGTATTATTCTGTTAGTAGTCTAGGGTCATGGACTATCATAGTGTGAGGTTCTACCCTTGTCCCTTTTTGGTTGTAGGATTGGGCCTTCGTGCTAGGATATATCGTGGACCTAAAACTATGACATAGAACCTTTATATATATATATATATATATATATATATATATATATATATATATATATATATATATATATATATATATATATATATATATATATATATATATATATATATATATATTTTATGGTTTTTGTTTCTCTCTTTCTTGCTCATTTTTGGTACTTGCTATTTGGGGTCTAACCCCATTGGTTTTGCATGGCCAGGTTTCGAGCCAATACCCGAGGATCCAGTATACTTTCTTCCGACTCATGGCGCGTACCAGGAATATGGTCGCAGATGATAACGAGTGGGTTTTCTTCTTCCCATATCGTCATTGTACATTTTCTTCTTTTGGGTGTTTAGCCACCGGCACCTGTTAGCCAGCACGTCTGAACATTAGTCTCGTTACATAGTATTAAATCAGGCTGTAACAGATCACTGTCATGTACTTTTGATACTCTGCCAGCTTCTTATTTTGCACAGCTGGTCTCCAAAATATTTTGAGAAAGCATTTGGGATGCCTTATTGCTTTATCATATTTGCTCTATGTTTATTATTTCTTATTTGATTGATTAAGACATAGATGTTCGTGTGACCCTAAGTGACTTGATTGTTGCATGCACTCCCTTTTTCTATTACAGCCGTGATCGTCGTATGACGTATAGTACCTTGTACGGGGTAGATGGCCATGTCCGTCTCCGTATTTCAGTACTAGACATGATAAAGTTTTAGTGGTGGCCCATGCAGGTCCGTTCTTCAGACTTGTGGGGTATCATGGTCATAGGAGTTTCAATCAAACATGATCCTTCTTAAAATTTTGAATTCGTCCTCTTCCATACTCAGCTTAAAATTTCCCAGTTTGGTTGCTTTCTTGTTCCTTCTCGTCCGATACTTGATTGTTTCTTGTGCTTTGCTTTAGGGCTTCTCCTTCCCTCGATGCTACAGCAACAAGAGAGGCAGAGTTTCCAGAGAAACAACATCCTGTAGAACCCCAGCCAAGGATCCAAGTTAGGACAAAATAACAGGCTCCATGTTTTCTCGTACCTCCCGCAGTACTGGCAATATTGGATATCCAGGCATTGCTAGATATTATTCGTGTATTGTTAGCTGCCCAACAACACTAGATAGTGGTGCAACAACAACAACAATAGCAACATCAGCAAAAACAGCATGAACATGATGTCCTATTACGCCAAGGGTTGCAGGCGGCCCTAGTTTGCAAATTATAGATCTAGTTTGCAAATTAAAAGAGGAGAGAGAAATTTCTCCCCTCTTTAAATATAGGCCACCCCCCTTTCCCCTTCCTTAAGTCACTATATAATGTCCATTATACCCCTTGGGGCCTCTCATGAAGAAATAATTAAGGAGGGAAGCTTCTAGTCTAATGGTTTAATTAAATTAATCATCATAATCAATGGGCTTTCTGAATGAGCTCAAATCTAACAATTAATACATATTCGTCCATGAGTCTAAATTAAACTAGTTAGGTCCACTAACACAAGTCCAAAATAAATAAATAACATCTAACAATAATTAAATAATACAACAAATAATTATTTAACATGCACAATTTCTAATTAATTATGAAATTACTAAAATAATATTTCCTAGAAATGTGGTAGTGACAAGTCTACCCTTCTTAAAATAATTTTGTCCTCAAAATTCAAAGACGAAAACTACCTCGAGAAATAATAGAACATAACAAAAGAACAAAACTAAAGAACAGAACTAACTATGAAAGAACATACCTCAAGGCACAAACAAATATGGATAACGCCCTCGTATTTTATTCTCTCTCTCCCAGGTAGACTCCCCCGGAGAGTGATGCCTCCATGCGACACGTACCAAAGTAATAGTCTGGTTTCTCAGCACCTTATCTCTCTGTCACTACGCGATTCTAGAAAATAGGGTTTTTTTTCTCATGAGGACGTAATTGCCTGGAAGCATAGGCAATCACCCTCCCATTCTGCTGCAACACACAACCCAGTCCCTTCCCCGATGCATCACTATAGATAGTGAATCCTCCAGAACCTGATGGCAACGTCAACACTGGAGTTGTCGTCAACCTCCTCTTCAGCTCATCAAAGGCGATCTGGCACTCCTCTGACTAAACAAACTCCACGTCCTTCCGAGTCAGCCTGGACAATGGCTCTGCAATTCGAGAAAAATCCTGAACAAATCTCTTGTAGTAGCCTGCCATCCCCAGGAAACTCCTGACCTCGGCAACTGAACTCGGAGCACTCCATGCCTCAACTGCCATGATCTTTCTCGGATCCACCGAGATACCCTCTCCAGTCACCACATGACCAAGGAATTCCACCTTGTCAAGGAAGAACTCATACTTTGAGAGCTTTCCATAAAGCTTCTCCTTTCTGAGAGTCTCCAGCACTATCCTCAGATGCTCCTCGTACTCCTCTGGGGTCTTCGAATACACCAAGATATCATCTATAAATACCACCACAAACCTGTCCAGATGCTGATGGAACACCTTTTTCATCAGATTCATGAACACTGTCGGGGCATTAGTCAACCCAAACGGCATCACCAAGAACTCATACTGCCCATATCTGGTCCGAAAAGCTATCTTCAGAATATCTTCCTTCCTGACCTTCACCTGGTGGTAGCCTGTCCTCAGATCAATCCTGGAAAACACCCTCGCTCCGCTCAACTGGTCAAATAGATCATCAATACGTGACAGCGGATAGTTGTTCTTGATTGTGAGGTTGTTCAGAGCCCTGTAGTCAATACACATCCGTATCGACCCATCCTTCTTCGGCACAAAAAGTACCGGAGCACCCTACGGAGAAGAACTAGATCTGATAAATCCCTTGTCCTGAAGTTCATCCACCTGCTTCTTCAACTCTATCAGCTCATTGTTGCTGACTCTATAGACATGCTGGGATATCGGCTCCGCGCTAGGCACCAAGTCTATAGAGAACTCCACATCTCTGTCCGGAGGTAACCCTGGCAACTCCTCCGGAAAGACATCCATATACTCCTCTATCAGTGGATGTAGCAACCTTGGCTCTACCACCAGGGCTCCGCAGAAGACTCCCTCGGTCTGCTCCGCTGCTCCTATGGCAAACTGAAAATCTGGCTCACCTGGCGGACTAAACAAAACTCTGCCTCCACGACAATCTATACTAGCACAATGCGTACTCAACCAATCCATCCCGGGTACAATATCATAGCTAGGAAGTGGCATTACGAGTAGGCACACACTCAACTCCCGCCCTCCCAAGGTAACTCTCCAGTCTCTGCAGACATCACTGACTAGGATGATACCACCCCCGGTCGTGATCTTGCAGAGTCTAGCTAAAGGTTCAGCAATAAGATGGTGTCTAACAGCAAAAGATACAGACACAAAGCTATGGGAAGCCCCGAAATCAAATAAAGCAAGTGCTGGAATGGAATCAAGAAGAACACAGATCAAAAGAAGTCAATACAGTGCAAGAAACGATATCATCAAAGAAGGACAGTAATATTGCAAAAGAAAACAATTTCAGGAAAAATTAAAGATAGCAAAAGGTAGCAGGAAGAGTCCTAGTTGTGGTTGAGCACACTCTCTCTCAGCCTATATCCTATCTCCTATTACAGGTAAACCTAAAAAATAGACCTGCATGGGCCGCCACCAAAAATGTGTCACGACCCGCACCCGAAAATCGGGCATGAGCCGTGGGTACGTCCAGCCTACGCCGCAGAATCGGCGATAGAACGCTGTAAAGGTCCATTCTAGGTCAACTAACTATCTATATATCTCACAGAAAAAAATCTGCCATGACCTCTCCAAAAGGAGGGCAACCACGCAATATATATATGAATAATCCTCTCCAAAAGGAGGGCAACCACGCAATATATATATGAACTCTCAATCACAATAACTAGGGGAAGAAATAAAGCACGATATGATAGCAAAAGAAAACCAGAACCAAAGAGAGCAAGACAATATCCAAAAATATATACAGTCAAAGGCCATAATAGCTACAACATCTCACAACATCAAAAGAATAAGTACAATCATCCAAAATAAACCACTGGGAACAACCCAGGAAACCCACCTAGCTAACTAGGGCGCTATAGGCGTCTCCTCGGCGCACTCCTCCTCGATCTCGGGGTCACAACCCTCGTCAATACCCGGCCCGTAGAACGTCGGGCAATAGTCCCCAGGATCCTCTGGAAAAAATATGCCCAGTCAGGACTGGAGCGAAGTACATAACTCTGAAAGCAACTCCAAATACATGGTAAGGTGTATATGACGAGCAATAGAAAAGTATACAAGATGCACAGGAAATAAATATATGCTGGAGCACAATAAGTAGCTGCAAAGTAAACTGGAGAACAATACAAGTAGTGGAAAAGTAACTGCAGGTGAGAAACATGAATACTAGCTAAGTGCCTTGAGCACAAGTTCGTTATGTGATCGGCTTAGGTTGCACATGAAAAATACTACGATAACTCTGTTATGCGTGAGTTGCATAACCGACATACACATGAATACTGTTTGGCTTTGATCACATAACCAACTCCTACTCCCCTCCCCCACTAATACCATTGGATCCAACCACAACACGCTACGTACATGATAATAGCTTGCACACATGAAGACGAGAGCACAAGAAGCACATGATAGCACATGAGAATCAATACCCAAAGCACATGATGAAATACACGTGATAGAGTACCCGCTGAACACGGTAAGGGGGATAGCATCTCATGACGGGATCCACTAGTACCAGCTCGTGTAACAATATGTCAGAATCAAGTATTACAGTTCTAGAACAGGTGATATAAACGCTATCATGAAATGGAAACTATTAGAGGTAGGTACTCGCCTGATGTCCTAAGCAACTGATGAGGATCGAGATCCGGACCGGTGTCGCAAGGACCTAATACGAAAAGCAAGAATTAAATAGGGTTCTAAGCAGTTAAACTGATATAAAATAATTAAAAACAGGCTTCTAGGGCTATTCTAGGTCGAACGGATCAAACCGGTGAAATTCGGGTCAAAAAGTCAACCCGGGGTGCAAAAAGTCAACTTTAGGTCAAAACTAGGTCAAACGTTGACTTTTACGGTCAACGAGGACAATTACGGTCAAAGCTATGTCAAACTAGGGTGTCCCTGAAATTCTAGGTCAAACCGAGCTCATTAAGCTAATAAACTCACAAACTCGCCTAATCGAGATACCGGGATACCCTCGGTATCCGATACCTCGCCCTAGGCCACGCACCTCGCCTAAACCCGCTAAAATCTATGCTAGCACGCGTAAATATATATACATAAACATATAAAAATCACTCCAATACATTTCCTAGGCTAATGCTCAAATACCCCGCTCGAAACTCAATATCTTGGATATCTCAAGGTATTGAGATACCTCGGTATCTCAAGGTATTGAGATACCGCTCTCAAACCCCTCTAACTAGCTATCTAGCTAATAATTATACACCTAGTTATTAATCTAGGCTAGGAAATATATATATCTACCATATATTTATATATCTAAGTATTTATATACCTATATATATAGATATCCACACACATATACGTATACCCATTTACCTTACCCTACGCATAAATATATTACTATAGGTATATAGATATCTATATCTTAGATAGATATATATCTAAGTATCTAGCTATCTACCTATCTAGTATCTATAAATCTAACTATCTACCAATTTATCTATTACCTATCTATCTATCTAATTATCCATCTACCTATCTAAGTAACTATCTATCTATCTAATTATCTATATATCTATCTAACTATCTAATCTATCTAATACTCTATATATCTATTAAACCCTCTAATTAACCCACTCTCCTCGCTACTACCTAGCTACCTCGCTCCCCGCTGCGTACACTAGCTGCTGTTGCTGCCTGTGCTTGTGCTTGTTGCTGCTGCTGCTACTTATGCTACTGTTGTTGCTGCTCTTCCTGCTGCTGCTGTGCTGCTGCTGCAGTGCAGCAGCAGCTGCTGCCTCTTGCTGCAGTTCACCCTCCCCTCCATCTCACAAACACACACACACACTCCTATATGCCTATATATATCACTCTATATATATATACACTAACATACATATATCTATATATATATATATATACAACTAAATACATATATATATACACACTTATATATAATCTAACACACTAACAAACACTAATACACACACACACTTAAACACACATCAACACACACACACATATAAATATACATAGCTATATATATATATATATATATATCAACACCAATATATATATATATATATACACACACTCTCAAATATATATATACACATACACATATAAATATATATACACATATACACACACAAGCACACTTACACATATACATATAATTATACACATAGACATATACATACACAAGCACATAGATATAAATACACACATATATATATAAATATATATACATAAACACACACACACATATATATATATATATATATATATATATAGACACATATACCCAACCACCACACAATGCACACAACACACAAATAACACGCCCCTCTCACGCCCAACGACCCCGACACTCACCAATACCCTAAAATATATAAAATATAACTCAAGACTCTAGCACACACTCCCCGATACTAACCCAACGCGCGCACAAGCCCGAAAAGAGGAAACCAAGTCGAAATGGCCGTTCGATCATTTCGACGAACACGCGGTGCGCGGTTCGGAAAACCTCTTGAAACGCACACCAAACGAACTCGGAATCGGCCCAAAATTTACCCACGTGTTCTAAACGATGTCTAGATCCTAGAAAAAGTGCTTCCGTATCGATTCTAGGTTCGTGGCGGAAACACGCACGCACTTAGAATCAGTGACGACGAAAAACCCCAATTTTGCCCGAAATGCCCGTTTCTTCGCGATACGACTTTCCGTGTCCGAACAGAGACACGCACTCACCCTCAAGACATCCGACAACGTCTACCTAGGTCCGTCTAACCTAGGGCATCACCCAAAATTGGGCCAATTTTGGATTCCACCCGAAATTGACACAAAACCTAATGTCAAGGTCTCCAAACTCAACCAAACTAGTTCCAACTTCTTCCCACGGGTAGTTTTAGGGTCTAGGAAGGTTCTACAACACTAATTACACTATATAAAAATAATTAGCAAGGGAAAAGTTTGGGTTTACCTCTTGGGAGTTGAAATCCCAAGGCCAAAGTCTCCGATCTACTTGGAATCACCTCCCTCAAGCTCCAAGCCTCCAATTCTAGCCTCCACACTAAATCTAGGCTCCTCACACCTACGTTAGGGAAAATACAAGGTGAGGGTTAGCATGAAGAAGAAGGAATGGAAGAAAGAGGGAAGAAAAATGGAAGAAGAACTCACCTTGAAGAAGAAGAAAGAAGAAGTGGAGAAGAAGAAGAAGTGAAGAAGAAGTGGAATACAAAGGAGGGGGCTGCTGTCGGGTGTGGGGCTGCTGGTTCTCACGGAAATGGGTAGGTAGGGGCCGACCACACACCTAAATAAAGGTTTACATAAGTCCAAATGACCAAAATGCCCTCCTAACTTGGGTTTTGGGTTTCGGGGTTCCAAAAGCACTCAAACTAATTCCAAATCTCTCCCACTAACCCACTAAAAATATAATAATAATTCTAAGCCCCAAAATAATCCTCACAAGGGTGTGGGCTGGGTCGAACATGGGTCCACTAGGGTCTGACATAGGTCCAGGCTAGCCAAAACCCTAAAACAATCATTAAAAAAATAATACAATCACTAAATAAATATTAATATAATTAATTAAATACAATACCTATTTTCTAGAATCGGGTAGTGACAAGCCTACCCTCCTTAAAATAATTTCGTCCTCGAAATTGAAAGACGAAACTAGGACAGGAATGCAAAGAAAAGAACCATACCTCAGGGCTCGAAGAGAAAGGGGTATCGCTCGCGCATTTTATCATCCCTCTCCTAAGTCGACTCACCTGGAGAGTGGTGCCTCCACGCGATGCGAACCAAGGGAATAGTCTGGTTCCTCAACACCTTCTCCCGCCGATCCGGAATCTCCACCGGCTGCTCTGGATAGCTAAAAGTAGGGACCATCGCGATCTCCGAGTGATCCAATACGTGACTGGGATCCGCCACGTACCGTCTCAACTGCGACACGTGAAACACATCATGAACTCCCTCCAGCGTAGGCGGCAACTCAAGCCTATATGCCATGGCGCCAACCCTCTCAAGAATACGGAAGGGTCCGACGAAATATGGGCTAAGCTTTCCGCCTCCACCGAAGCGAATAATGTCCAGCGTCGGAGAAATCCTTAGGAACACCAGATCTCCAACCTAGCACAAACAAGGTCTCAGCACTTAGTCTAAAACAAGCAATCACAAACAAACACAAGAACAAAATCTAGATTCTAAGCTATACCTCGAACTCCAAAGGTCTCCGGTGGCTATCGGCCCAATGTCGCTGCCTGTCCTGCGCCACCCGAAGTCTATCTCTAATGAGATTGACCTTCTCCGCTGCATCAACCACCATCTCCGGGCCAAGCAAAGCTCTCTCGCCTACATCATCCCATGTAGTTGTCACTACCCGATTCTAGAAAATAGGGTTATTTTTTTTATTTTTATTTGGTAAATTGTGTATTGAATTTAATTAATTATATTAATATTTATTTAGTGATTGTATTATTTTTTTTAATGATTGTTTTAGGGTTTTGGCTAGCCTGGACCCATGTCAGACCCTAGTGGACCCATGTCCTACCCAGCCCACACCCTTGTGAGGATTATTTTGGGGCTTAGAATTATTATTATATTTTTAGTGGGTTAGTGGGAGAGATTTGGAGTTAGTTTGAGTGCTTTTGGAACCCCGAAACCCAAAACCCAAGTTAGGAGGGCATTTTGGTCATTTGGACTTATGTAACCCTTTATTTAGGTGTGTGGCCGGCCCCTACCTACCCATTTTTTGTGAGAACCAGCAGCCCCACACCCGACAGCAGCCCCCCTCCTTTGTATTCCACTTCTTCTTCACTTCTTCTTCTTCTTCTTCTCCACTTCTTCTTTCTTCTTTCTTCTTCTTCAAGGTGAGTTCTTCTTCCATTTTTCTTCCCTCTTTCTTCTATTCTCTCTTCTTCATGCTAACCCTCACCTTGCATTTTCCCTAACGTAGGTGTGAGGAGCCTAGATTTAGTGTGGAGGCTAGAATTGGAGGCTTGGAGCTTGAGGGAGGTGATTCCAAGTAGATCGGAGACTTTGGCCTTGGGATTTCAACTCCCAAGAGATAAACCCTAACTTTCCCCTTGCTAATTATTTTTATATAGTATAATTAGTGTTATAGAACCTTTCTAGACTCTAAGCCTACCCGTGGGAGGAAGTTGGAACTAGTTTGGTTAAGTTTGGAGACCTTGACATTAGGTTTTGTGTCAATTTCGGGTGAAATCTGAAATTGGCCCAATTTTGGGTGATGCCCTAGGTTAGACGGACCTAGGTAGACGTTGTCGGATGTCTTGAGGGTGAGTGCGTATCTCCGTTCGGACACGAAAAGTCGTATCGCGGAGAAACGGACGTTTCGGGCAAAATTAGGGTTTTTTGTCGTCGCCGATTCTAAGTGCGTGTGCGTTTCCGCCACGGACCTAGAATCGATGCGAAAGCACTTTTTCTAGGATCTAGACATCGTTTAAAATACGTGGATAAATTTTGGGCCAATTCTTAGTTCGTTTGGTGTGCGTTTCAAGAGGTTTTCCGAACCGCGCACCGCATGTTCGTCAAAATGACCGAATGGCCATTTCGACTTGGTTTCCTCGTTTCAGGCTTGTGCGCATGTTGGGTTAGTATCGGGGAGTGTGTGCTAGAGTTCTTGAGTTATATTTTATATATTTTAGGGTATTGGTGAGTGTCGGGGTCATTGGGCGTAAGAGGGGCGTGTTGTTTGTGTGTTGTGTGCATTGTGTGGTGGTTGGGTATATGTGTCTATATATATATATATATATATATATATATATATATATATATATATATATATATATATATATATATATATATATATATATATATATATATATGTATGTGTGTTTATGTATATATATTTATATATATATATATATATATGTGTGTGTATTTATATCTATGTGCTTGTGTATGTATATGTCTATGTGTATAATTATATGTATATGTGTAAGTGTGCTTGTGTGTGTATATGTGTATATATATTTATATGTGTATGTGTATATATATATTTGAGAGTGTGTGTGTATATATATATATATATATATATATATATATATATATATATATATATATATATATATATATATATATATATATATATAGCTATGTATATTTATATGTGTGTGTGTGTGTGTTGATGTGTGTTTAAGTGTGTGTGTGTGTATTAGTGTTTGTTAGTGTGTTAGTGAGTGTGTTAGATTATATATAAGTGTGTATATATATATATATGTATTTAGTTGTATATATATATATAGATATATGTATGTTAGTGTATATATATAGAGAGTGATATATATATAGGCATATAGGAGTGTGTGTGTGTGTGTGTGTTTGTGAGATGGAGGGGAGGGTGAACTGCAGCAAGAGGCATCAGCTAGTTAGATTTAGATAGATAGATAGGTAATAGATAAATAGGTAGATAGTTAGATTTATAGATACTAGATAGGTAGATAGCTAGATACTTAGATATATATCTATCTAAGATATAGATATCTATATACCTATAGTAATATATTTATGCGTAGGGTAAGGTAAATGGGTATACGTATATGTGTGTGGATATCTATATATATAGGTATATAAATACTTAGATATATAAATATATGGTAGATATATATATTTCCTAGCCTAGATTAATAACTAGGTGTATAATTATTAGCTAGATAGCTAGTTAGAGGGGTTTGAGAGCGGTATCTCAATACCTTGAGATACCGAGGTATCTCAATACCTTGAGATATCCAAGATATTGAGTTTCGAGCGGGGTATTTGAGCATTAGCCTAGGAAATGTATTGGAGTGATTTTTATATGTTTATGTATATATATTTACGCGTGCTAGCATAGATTTTAGCGGGTTTAGGCGGGGTACGTGGCCTAGGGCGAGGTATCGGATACCGAGGGTATCCCGGTATCTCGATTAGGCGAGTTTGTGAGTTTAGTAGCTTAATGAGCTCGGTTTGACCTAGAATTTCAGGGGCACCCTAGTTTGACCTAGCTTTGACCGTAATTGTCCTCGTTAACCGTAAAAGTCAATGTTTGACCTAGTTTTGACCTAGAGTTGACTTTTTGGACCCCGGGTTGACTTTTTGACCCGAATTTCACCGGTTTGACCCGTTTGACCTAGAATTGTCCTAGAAGCCTATTTTTAATTATTTTATATCAGTTTAGTTGCTTAGAACCCTGTTTAATTCTTGCTTTTTGCATTAGGTCCTTGCGACACCGGTCCGGATCTCGATCCTCATCAGTTGCTCAGGACATCAGGCGAGTACCTACCTCTGATAGTTTCCATTTCCTGATAGCGTTTATATCACCTGTTCTAGAACTATAATACTTGATTCTGACACATTGTTACACGAGCTGGTATTAGTGGATCCCGTCATGAGATGCTATCCCCCTTACCATGTTCAGCGGGTACTCTATCACGTGTATTTCATCATGTGCTTCGGGTATTGATTCTCATGTGCTATCATGTGCTTCTTGTGCTCTTGCCTTCATATGCGCGAGCTATTATCATGTATGTAGCGTGTTGTGGTTGGATCCAATGGTATTAGTGGGGGAGGGGAGTAGGAGTTGGTTATGTGATCAAAGCCAAACAGTATTCATGTGTATGTCGGTTATGCAACTCACGCATAACGAAGTTATCGTAGTATTTTTCATGTGCAACCTAAGCCGATCACATAACGAACTTGTGCTCAAGGCACTTAGCTAGTATTCATGTTTCTCACCTACAGTTACTTTTCCACTACTTGTATTGTTCTCCAGTTTACTTTGCAACTTCTTATTGTGCTCCAGCATATATTTATTTCCTGTGCATCTTGTATACTTTTCTATTGCTCGTCATATACACCTTACCAATAATTTGGAGTTGCTTTCAGAGTTATGTACTTCGCTCCAGTCCTGACTGGGCATATTTTTTCCAGAGGATCCTGAGGACTATTGCCCGACGTTCTATGGGCCGGGTGTTGACGAGGGTTGTGACCCCGAGATCGAGGAGGAGTGCGCCGAGGAGACGCCTATAGCGTCCTAGTTAGCTAGGTGGGTTTCCTGGGTTGTTCCCAGTAGTTTATTTTGGATGATTGTACTTATTCTTTTGATATTGTGAGATATTGTAGCTATTATGGCCTTTGACTGTATATATTTTTGGATATTGTCTTGCTCTCTTTGGTTATGGTTTTCTTTTGCTATCATATCGTGCTTTATTTCTTCCCCTAGTTATTGTGATTGAGAGATCATATATATATTGCGTGGTTGCCCTCCATTTGGAGAGGATTATTCATATATATATTGCGTGGTTGCCCTCCTTTTGGAGAGGTCATGGCAGATTTTTTTTCTGTGAGATATATAGATAGTTAGTTGACCTAGAACGGACCTTTACAGCATTCTACCGTCGATTCTGCGGCGTAGGCTGGATGTACCCACGGCTCATACCCAATTTTTGGGTGCAGGTCGTGACACTCTCCGATCCAGAATCTCAACTGGCTGCTCTGGATAGCTTAGAGTAGGGCCTACCTCTATCTCCGAGTGATCCAATACATGACTAGGATCTGTCACGTACCGTCTCAACTATAACACGTGAAACACGTTTTATACTCCCTCCAATGCAGAGTCTAGTCTATAAGCAACTGTACCGACCCTTTCTAGAATAGTGAAAGGTCCGATGAATCACGGACTAAGCTTCCCGCCTCCACCGAAGCGAATCGTGCCTCGTGTCGGAGAAATCCTCAACACCAAACCACCCACCTAGAACAAAACACAACCTTAAGAACTTAATCTATAACAAACAACCAATAACAACCATAAAACAAAAACCTAAACTATACCTCGAACTCCAAAGGTCTCCGGTGGCTATCGGCCCAATGCCGCTGTCTGTCCTGCGCCACTCGAAGTCTGTCTCTAATCAACTGAACCTTCTCCGCTACATCCACAACCATCTCTGGTCCAAGCAAAAATATCTCTCCAATATTGTCCCATGAAAATGGAGTACGACACCTTCGACCGTACAGAGCTTCAAAAGGTAACATCTCTATACTAGCCGGGTAGCTGTTGTTGTAAGCAAACTCTACCAAATGGAGATGGTCCTCCCAAGAACCCTCAAAATCTAGAACATAAGTGCACAAATTATTCCTCGAGAGTCTGAATAGTCCTCTCTGACTGCCTATCTGTCTGGGGATGATATGCAATACTGAACTTGAACTGAGTGCCCAAACTCACCTACAAACTCCTCCAGAAATGAGAAGTAAAACGACTATCCCGATCCGAGACTATGCTGACGGGAACTCCATGTATCCTGACGATCTGCCTCACATACATCTCTGCCAGCTTCTCCGAAGACAAACCTACCTTGAAAGGCAAAAAGTCGGCTGACTTGGTCAACCTATCAAAGATGACCCAAATTGCGTCTTTCCCTTCTAGAGATCGTGGAAGTCCGGACACAAAATCTATAGTAATTTGCTCTCACTTCCACTCTGGAATAGGTAATGGCTGAAGTAAACCTCTTGGCCTTTGCCTCTCGGCTTTCACCTGCTGGCACACTAAGCATCTGGATACAAATTGTGCCACTTCCCTCTTCATGCCATACCAGCACACACTCTCTTGCATATCCTGATACATATTATTGGCACATGGATGCATGGAATACTGAGAGTGATGTGCTTCCAATTATACCTCCTCATGCAGCTCCCCTCTAGGCACACACAATCTAACTCTATGCTGCAAAGATCCATTCTCAGCAATGGTGAAATCATCCTCCAATCCTGCTCTCACCTGAGCTCTGATGCTCCTCAGAGATACATCCTCATACCGTGCTGCCTTGATTCTGTCCATCAAATCTGAGTATACCTACAATCTCCATATCTGTATCGCACAACCAGAAACTGCCACCTCAATGCCCAATCTTTCCAAGTCCTCCAATAAATATCGATCATGTATCAAGAACATAGCTACCGGATACCTACTCAAAGCATCGGCAACTACATTAGCTTTTCCAGGATGATACTGCAAAGATATATCAAAATTCTTTATCAGTTCCAACCACCGACACTACCTCATATTCAACTCCTTCTGTGTGAAAACGTACTTTAAGCTCTTGTGGTCTGTGAAGCTCTCTACACGCTCTCCGTACAAATAATGTTTCCATAACTTCATAGCAAAAATGACTGCTGCCAACTCCAAATCATGGGTAGGATAGTTCTTCTCATGAGGATGTAATTGCCTGGATGCATAGGCAATCACTTTTCCATTCTGTTGAAGAACACAACTCAAACATTTCTTTGATGCATCACTATAAATAGTGAAACCTCCAGACCCTAATGGCAACGTCAAAATAGGAGAAGACGTGAACCTCTTCTTTAATTCCTCAAAATCAACCTGGCAATTCTCCGTCAAAACAAACTCTACGTCCTTCCTGGTGAGTCTGGTCATCGGCTCGGCAATCCTCGAAAAATCTTGCACAAACTTTTTATGTAGCCTGCCAATCCCAAGAAATTCCTGATCTCTGCCACCGAACTCGGGGTCTTCCAAGATTCCACTGCTGTGATCTTCTTCGGATCCACTGAAATACCATCACCAGTCACAACATGCCCCAAGAACTCCACCTTGTCCAGGAAGAACTCACACTTGGACAACTTCCCATACAGCTTCTCCTTCCTCAGCACATCCAACACAATCCGCAAATGCTCCTCGTGCTCCTCCGGTGTCTTTGAGTATATGAGTATGTCATCGATGAACACTACCACGAACTTATCAAGGTACTGATGGAACACATTCTTCATCAAGTTCATAAATACCGCTGGTGCATTAGTCAAACCAAACGGCATCACCATAAACTCGTACTGACCATACCGAGTTCTAAAAGCAGTCTTCGGTATGTCCTCCGGCTTCACCTTCACCTGGTGGTAACATGATCTCAAATCTATCTTAGAAAACACCTTGGCACCACTCAACTGATCGAATAGATCATCAATCCGTGGCAAAGGGTACTTATTCTTGATAGTGAGATTATTCAAAGCCCTGTAATTAATGCACATATGCACTGATCCATCCTTCTTCGGTACAAACAATACCGGGGCTCCCCACGGTGAAGAACTCGATCTGATAAACCCCTTATCCTGCAATTCGTCCACCTGCTTCTTCAGGTCGACCAGCTCGCTGTTGTTTACTCTATAGACATATTGCGAAATTGGTTCTGTACCTGTTACAAAGTCAATAGAGAATTCAATATCTCGATCTGGCAGCAACCCTGGCAATTCCTCAGGAAACACATCCAAAAACTTTGCTATCAACGGATGCGATAACTCCTTGTCTTCCACCATAGCTCCACAAATAATGCCTTCTCTCTGCTATGCAGCTCCTCTAGCAAACTCAAACCCTGGCTCTCCTGGCGGACCAAACAAAACTCTACCTCCTCTACAATCTATGCTAGCACGATGTCTACTCAACCAATCCATCCTGAGTACAATGTCGTAGCTCAAAAGTGGTATTACAAGTAGACACGCACTTAACTCCCGACCTCCTAGAGTAACTCTCTGATCCTTGCAAATATCATTAACCAGGATAATGCCTCCCCCGGTCATGATCTTGCAAGTCCTAAGCAAAGACTCAGCTACCAAACCATGCTTCAGAGTAAAAAAAAAGATACAAACTATGGGAAGCACCACTATCAAACAAAGCTAAAGCTAGAATAGAATAAAAAAAAATAGAACCTGCAATGACATCTCCGGTGGGTTCGTCCTCCTCGACGGTTATAGCAAACGCTCGTCCTTGACGTGCACCTCCCTGCTGCTGATGCGGGACATAATGTTACTGCTATGTCGGAAGCGGTCTACTCGGCTGTACTGCAGGTAGTCTCGTTTGTGCCCTCGGAGCTGAAGCTGCTCCCTGAACTACACGACGAGGATTGGAAGGACACTCCCTCAGCTGATGCCCTTCAGTACCATAATACAAACAAACTCCCAACCTCTTCCTGTAAACTTCCCAGATGTGGCAGGGCTTCTTGCAGAAGTAGCAGAAAGATTGATGTAACTGTCTCTGCTGCTATGGTGCCTGGTGAAACGGTGCCCGAGCTGGAGTCTGGTGCTGCTGAGGCTGTTAGAAAGGCCTGGACGGGAAATGAGGATATTTGGCAGATACTGCACTATTGTTGGCCTCCAGAAAAGAATCACGGTCTCTCTTGGACTTCAAACACAACTCCCGCTCAACCTTGCGTGCCTCCGCAAGTGTCTCTGAGTATGTCTCAAAAAAGACAGAATAAGGATCTTTACTTCCCAGTTTAGACCCTCACAAAAATGAATAGCCCGAACCTCCAGCTCTCTCACCAAATACTCTGCAAATTGGCTCAACCTGCCGAACTTTGCAGCGTACTCCTCCACAGATATGCTTCCCTGAATGAGGCTCTCAAACTGCCACCCCAAGTCTAGCATGTTTGCCCGAGCAAAAAACTTCTTCTTGAATAGGTCCTTGAATACCTCCTAAAACTGTCCCACGTTAACAAGAATCGGCTCATTCATGAACCAAGTGTGGGCAACGTCGAACAGTTGAAGTCCTACCGCCTCAACCTTCAGATCCTCAGAAAGATGGGACACCCTCATAAGACGCTCAATGTCCTCGAGCCAATCATCAGCATAGACGATGCCCTCCGTCCCCTTGAAGACCATAGGCTCCAGCTTCTTGAAGTCCTGGATGTTGCCTGGCCAAAGCTGAGCAACCTGAGGAACAACCTACTGCTGGATCGGAACTCCTCTCTCGACTACGACCCGAGGAAGCTGATGAGCACTCTCGATGCCCTGTCGTAAAATGTTGGTCTGCCTCTGATGTGCCTCTGACTGAGTCCTCTGTGCCTCGAGCATCTCACGAAACAGTATAAACATCTGTGTCACCTCTGCTGACATAGGAGGTAGAGGTGGAAGCCCCTCAGATACAGCTGGTACAGTCCTCTGAGTAGGTGGTGGACCTCCGAAAGCAGCTGACACTCCAATCAACGGAGAAGTGACTGGTGTAGGCCCTTGGGACGTCGCAGACCTCTCAGAAGTTGTTCTCCCCAGCTGCGATCTAGTCTTAGGCGGCATCCTAAGACAAAGCGAAAGAAAGAATCAATATGACACATAATGTAAGACACTCAAGGAAAGGACAGTTTAAGAGATTAAGTATCAAATCAAAGGAGAATGGTTGAATGAATCAAAAGAATTTTCCCTAGATGTGATTGAGTATTCTCAGCCTATAACCTATATTATATATCCTGAAACAGGCTTGTAGAAGTACAACTAAGTCGTCGCACTACCACGACATCACACAACTTGTGAAGCCTGACCTGCATGGGCAAAACTAAAAACGTGTCACGATCTGCACCCGATGTAGGAATGCAAGTCGAGAATAACGCTCAGCCTACGCCGCAGAATTGGCGGTAGAACGATGTCTGGGTAATCTATCTAGCAATATAATATACCACCAAACATATCAATATACTCAATCACAGATCTAAGATAAAAACGAGCACGAATACAATAAAGAATAGAATAGTCACATACAACTCATGAGTCTAAAATAATACATCAATGGTCTGAAAGAATACTAACAAAAATAAGCTGAAGACAAATCCAGTACAAAAGAATACTAAGAAGCTACAAGTCCCGGGTCATCTGTCTCAGTCGGGATAAGTCCCTCCTTAGCCAGGGTCTCTGACTCTAAGCCCACAACAACCTGAGGTCCATAATGTGTAGGGTACCACTCATCAGTGTCATCTGGAAAAAAAATATCCAGTCAGGAAAGGAGCATATTACATCTCTAACAGCAGTTCTAATCAATGATAAAAAAAACTATGTAACAGTAAATAGATATGAATATACAAGATGCACAATAGATACAAGAGATACACAATAAGGAAATACTGGAAAAAATACAATAATGAACAATATGACAATGAACAAGAATACTAATGTCTAAGTGTGTGAGTACTAGCTTTAAGATGTGATCGGCTTGGAAACTTGCACAAGAGTATAATGGCCTGGTTAATCATACGTGCGATGTATGATAAACACTCATAAGGAACAAGACATGCACAAGGAGGGTATAATCATATATCTACACTAAAATACTCCTCACCCCCAACTGGTATAGTAGATCCAACCATGGTATGCTATGGCACGGGATTCTCTAGGAAGGTAGCAAATCTTCCATAGAATCAATGTTTGTACATGCACAAGATAATCAATGAAACAAGACTTGGACAAGATACACCATATATAAGGAATAACATCTCATGACAAGATCCGGATATACCAATCTGTGTAACCATCGTGTCAAGAAACAAGGATATCTATACTAGATACAATGAACATAGAGGATATCATAAATGAGAAACTATCAGAGAATGTACTCGTCTGAAGTTTAATGAATAGTCTCACAGATGTCTGATATGGTGCCTCGAAGACCTAGATATGGAATATAACATCAATACAAGGTTTCGGAAAGAAAATAAGTTAAACTAGTCAACTTCTAGGTCAACAAGTCAATTCTAAGTCAAAAGTCAAACTAAGTCAACTCTAAGTCAAACTATGGTCAACTATGGTCAAACTATGGTCAATTATGTCAAACTACCTATTTCTAGGTTGCATGAGTCTATCTCAAGAATGTTGGATTCAAACACTAGAGTCTAGGTCATAAAAGTTATATCTTAGGATACTAGGATACCGTATCTCAGGATATGTAAAACAATAGGTAAATCATCACATATACATATAAAACAAATATTAATTATATAAAATCCTAATTATAACATTAAATGGATACCTTGGTTTTGAACCAACTTGGTATCACAACACTAAACCTCAATCTTGATACCCAAACCCAATACCTTGGGTATCCCCAATTACCTTGATACTTACCTTGGTATCTCAAGGTAATATCCAATACCTTACTTATACTAACTACCCATAAATAATATATGCTAACAACTAAATATTATACATATAGTACACTAAACCACATTTAGCAATTAGGAACATATATACATGTCACGACCCGCACCCGGTATAGGGGCACGAGAGCGTGGGTACGTCCAGCCTACGCCGCAGTATCGGTGGTAGAACGTTGTCTAGGTCACAATAATACTATATAACTACATACTTGTCAATGATATCAATCTCCATAAGGAGGACAATATACATTTCACAATAGCTCATAATGTAAACTCAATCACAACATCTATAAGAGTATAAAGGCATGATAAAAGATGAGAGGAATGACATAGTTAAACACCATGTCTCAAACGTAAAAATAAATCACAGTCTACATGTCCAACATAAAGTCTCCACAAGGCTCAAATTAAACTTAACATAAGTCTAAACATAAACTGAAATAAACCTCAATAAGTCTCAGATGCATAAGATAAATACTATCTAGGTAGCAGCAAGTGATGTCTCATCTAAAGGAATAGTCTCCTCTAAGATCTCTGGTGTGTAGTCTGCATCTATACCCGGTCCATAGTGTGTATTACAGAAATCCTCAAGATTCTCTGGAAAAAATATCCAGTCAGGATTGGAACGAAGTACAAGCACTAACAGCAGTTCCACATATAATGACAAAACTATAACACAGTATAAAGAAATACAAGACAGATATGAAACTGGAAATAAGAATATACTGGACATAATGAAGTACTGGAATAAGAAATGCTGGTATAATGAAGTACTGGAGCATATGTCATCATCAATGTACATCTAGCAATAAAATAAAAATATAAGTACACGCTAGAATAATAAACTTGTATATATGTGAATGTTAGGATCATGACTAGAACATAAGGAGTACTATGTCAATATACTAGAGATACATGTCAAGAACATCTAACTAAGTGTGTGAAACATCAGCATATCATGTGATCGGCTTGGGACTGATCAGGCTTGCTATGTATGACTAGCTATGATTCATGTAAGGTCAGGCTAACCATCCGGATAGCTATGATGCAAGCAATAGTCAGGCTAGTCACACATAACAGGCTATGAGGTATGTAATGGTCAGGCTGCACCGACGTGAGGTGTGGGTGAGCTATGATGCATGTAAAGTTTGGGTATGATCACATAAGCTACTAATATTTCTCCGTTTTCCCCAGCTAGCACGATGGATTCCAAATCACGACTCCTCGTGACAGGTCTCGATAATGCCAACTCGTGTAAACAACAGTGTCAGAGTCATGTAGCTATACAACAAGAGTTATAGAGATAATCAACATAATAGAAACTGTCAGAGAATGTACTCGCCTGTAGTCCTTAGCTGGCAATACCAATATCCGGGTTCCAAAGTATCGTCTGAAGGATCCAACAGTCCTATAGATATAACATATAACACAATACTGCATCAGACATTACACTACACACACAATCAAACATAATGATCTCAGAGACTACGCTAGGGGGTCACGTCTGTAGTTGTTGTGCATAACAGACAGTCAAATGGTACGGTCTTGCTAGTACGTCCGTGTACATATGGCAGTCTGCTAACATGTTATCTGGTCAGGTCAATGTAACTACGGAGTATCCGTGGTTACGCTCGGGCATCTAGTACATAGACATATAATACATATTATTATCTAACATAAACATTAATACTAACTACTTTCAACTTATAATAGATATAGGTATATATATACTTACAATATACATATACACCAATATTAAATACATATACAATGCATATACATATGTATATATATATACTAATTGAGTTCATACTGTATATATATATATATATACATATATATACCAATATACCTTCAACATATACTAATACGTATGCCAATACGTACATGCCAATCATATACCAATACCATCATATACTGAATACACCATGGCTACATACGTATGAAATACGATGAAGATCTATGCGTATGCATGTACGTGTATATGCATGCGAGGGGAAATCGAACCTGGGTACGTGGGACAAGACGTGTGTGTCACGACGGCGTCGAGTCTGTGATGACAGCGTGCAGTCGAGATGGGCTGTGTCACTACCACATTCTGAAAACAGGGGTAATTTCGAATTTTTACAATATTTAATATTATGTTATTTATAATTAATTAATTGCATAATAGTATATTGATTTAAATAATTATTATGTGTGATGTGTAATTAAATATATAATTATATGCAGTGTTATTATTTTATATTAGCTAGCAGACTGACCTAGAAGCCAGTAGATAGCACATGTCCGAATTATGGAATTTTGAGGTTAATTATTTTATCTAGAATTTAATTCTTGGAGTTTATAATTAATTACTGTATTTTATTTAATATTTTGCGCATTTTCCTTTGCTTCGATATTTGGAGCACTATCCAGACTTTTGTCTTCCAACAAATTTCACAATCTTGCTCTAGACATGTCCGCCTTCAATTCTGCTATTTTTGCAACTCATAATTTTGCTCCCTGTGCATTGTTTCTGGCCGCACAAAAAATCGTCGCGGACGTTTATTTTAATTTCCTATTTTGTATCGTTGTGCGTTCCAATCAAAAATTGGAAGCCATCTTGACCTATTTTTCGTGCGGCTCAAATTAGGGTAATATTCTGTTCTGAGTCTTCTTCAATATTGGTATTGATGACTTGATCTGATTTTGACCCCAAGTACTCCTAATTAATTGTTGAACACAACTTGCATTTATTTCTATTTAAATTGAGGATACTAATTTATCTGATTTTAAAATCCCAATTTAATTCCAGTGCCCTGCAAATTCAGCCCGTACCAGTCTCACAGCGTCCCCTGACCATACAAAAATATCGGACCCCGAATCGCCCGCCCAATTTTCGTCATTTCATGTGTTTGTGTAATTTCCCGAATTTAAGGGGCTAAGTTGCAATTATTTAATTGTAGGTGCCAACCTAATTATTTTAATCAATGAGGGAGCCTATTAATTTTTAATTAAAAATCCTCACCCCTACATGAATTAATTTCTTCATGAATCATCATAGCCACTCATTTAAGTGGGTCAAATCCTCACCTTACATCACACCCTCTCTCTTCCTATTTAATGCCTTGTACCCTCAAACCCTAATCCCTAGGCAACCTAGGTTTTCCCCCACCTCTCTCTCTCCTCCATCCCCAACACCAAACCGTAGGATTCCTTTCTTCTCTTTTCTTCTTCTTCTTTTTCCTTCTCTTTCCTTCTCCTTCTTCTTTGATTTCTTTCCTTTTAAAAAAAAAAAAAAAAATTTCAAATAACTTAGACAGGGGGGGAACTTGAAGTTACTGTTCCCGACCCCCTGTTCATCCCGACTCCGGCCGACGGCTCAGTGAACTCCCCGGCGGCTCAGGCTCTCCACGGCGGGCTCCCCTCTCCGGCGACTGAGGCCGACCCGGCCGGCCGCTGCCCGTGCGTCTGGCGGCTGCTCCAGGCCAAGCCTCCAGCCCGGCGGCGGTCCCTGTCACCCCGACTCCGGTCCGGCCTCCTCCACTGTGCAGATCCGGCGGCTCCCCTCCGGACCGGCGGCCTGCTCCGGCCGACCCCCCCCCTTCAGTAAGCCTCTCCCCCTCTCCCCTTCCCTCTTTATATATATATATCTATATATATATATATATATATATATATATATATATATATATATATATATATATATATATATATATGTATATATATATATATATATCAAATGTATATGTATAGATATATATTTGTTATATATTTTAATTAATGAGAAAACTAGTAAATATATATATAACCAAGGTATATTGTAGATATATTAATAAATGTGTATAGTATTAAATTAAATTCATGTTTAAAATATATTAGTATGGTATATATATATATATTTTGTATATAATTAGTATATATACTTTGTATATACTAGTATATGTATTTGAGTATATATTGATAATGTATATATATATAAATGTTTGTTTTTATATTTAAAATTAGTGTGAAGTTAGTATATGCTTTTAATTAAATTTGTATGTATAATTAATGTAAAGTATTTATATTTAATTAATGTGGTAATTAGTATATGTATTTAATTTAAATTGTATATGTATAAGTATATATTAAATTGTATATGTATAGTATATATAATGTAAGTATTTAAAATATAAATATGTATAGTAATTATTTTATTTAATTGTATAAATAATTAGTATATGTATTTCATGTAATTTGTATATAAAATGTAAAGTATTTATATTTAATTAATGTATTTTTGGCATATATATGAGTATACACTAGTATAAATTAAATATGTAATTTTAAAAGGTATATATATATATATTGTAAATGTATTTAAATTTGGTGCATGTATAAAATATTGTAAGTATAAATTATTATGTTTATATATACATACAAGAATCATTATTTTAAAGTATATATATATTTTACTTATATCTATTATTGTAATTAAGGGATATTAAGATATAGTTGGCCTATCTAGTAGATGACCCCTACCGTACCTGGCATAGCCCTAAGGCCAGTGTATTTCTATTTTGTGTTAGTATAGCCCCTGATACACATGTTATATTGTAATGTGTTTATAGGACTGTTGGTTACCAGGGGATACTCTGGAACAGGACATCCATAAATACCAGCTAAGGACCCGAGGCAAGTACATTCTCTGATAATTTCCAATTCTTGATAATAGCTATAAGTTCAATGATCTTGAAATGTTACAACTGAATCTTTGACACTGTGCTACACGGACTAGTATAGCTTGGATCTGCAGTCATGAGATGTTACCTTGATTTTCGTATCGACATTGTACACGACATTTACATTGACATTGACATTTACATTAGACATTGATATTAGACATTGTAAATAATTTATTAGACATTGTACTTAATATATTAGACAATGTTGTGTATTCGTGACGTGTCATAATTGGATCCACAGTACTAGTTGGGGGCGGGGAAATGGCTAGTGAGAAATGTGATCAAATACCCATTGCATAATTAAATATTATTGGTGTCAATCATACCCCCACGTATGATTAGCCAGACTGTAGCTACTGTACATGTCCCAAGCCGATCACATTTTGAAACTACTATTTCAAACACTTAGAATAGTTACAGTTCTCTATTTTAGATCATATACTACATCACCCGTATATGATACTGTTCCTTGTTCTTCCATTTTTTACATGCACTGACTGTATCATATTGCCTATTGCCTGTCTCTTTACATTGCCTGTCTCTCTTAAACTGTCATTACATTTTCTTCTCAGTAGCTAGCATGACATGTTTTATTGTATTATAGACATTATCAATTAATTGAACTGTTATTTGAGATTGTGCTTTGCTCCTTCCTGACTGGAAATATTTTTCCAGACTATGCCTTAGAGGACCGCTGTCCGACACTTATGGTGAGTAGCTGCAGACTTGATAGTAGTTGTGATTCCAGGAGGTCTAGCCAGAAATTATTATTATTTCTTGTTAGTTCATTTAGTAGACTATTTGGTACCGGATTTGTCTCCGGCATTTTGATGATTCTTGGATATTGTTAAGTTAAGTTTTCTTGTGGACTTATGTTGTGTTAGATTAAAATTTTTGTTTCAAAATCTTATCGTGCTGTGATCCTGTGATTGAGTATATGTTCATCTATTTGTGACATCCGTGCCTCCTAATGGAGTTTGGATATTTGCGTGACATTAGTTAGATAGTATCAATACCTAGACAGCGTTCTACCGCCGATGCTGCGGCGTAGGCTGGACGTACCCACGCATTCGTGCCCCTAAACCGGGTGCGGGTCGTGACACGTTTTTAGTGGTGGCCCATGCAGGTCAAGACTTCGCGAGTTGTGCGATGTCGTAGTAGTGTGACATCCTTGTTATACTACTGCGTGCCTGCTATAGGACATAGGACATAGGATACTAGGACGAGAGCAAATACTCAATCACAATTTCTTGAGAGATTCCTGGGATGACCCCTGAGAATCTTGTTGAAACTTCCAATTTAAATTCATTCCCTTGTTCTGTCCATTCTCACTTATTGATATTGAATTTGATCATTGTTGATTTGTTATTAAATTAGGATTTTGGTTTCACTTGATTTGATTGTTGTTAATTAGGTATTTAAGTTAGGATTTTGGGTTTCATTGTAGGGTTGATTTTATATTAAAAAGAATTTGCAGACTGAATTATGATATTATCTGATAACACATGTCGATGAGGACAGTGAAAATGATTAACATTAGGGCTATTGGACTACGAAGGGTGGATTTTAATTTTAATTTTGAGGATTGAAAATGAATTTCAAATTTTAAAAATTTAGAGAGGTTGAGATATTATGTTAATAAAATCTTATTTTGAAGATTTCAATGAATTGCAAAATTTTGAAATTGAAGAGTTGAAATATGGTTATTAAAATTTTATTTTTGAGGATTCAGATTCGATTCATTAAACCTAGACAAGTCTGTAAGGATTTTGTGTGATTAAGTTTTCATTTCAGTATTTAAATAATTGACCTTGAGGAAAGTGTATACATTTACTTTAATTTTTATTCGAGGAGTTATTTTGAGGAATATTTATTTGAGGATAAGATTTTATAATGGGAGAGATATGATAAGTAGGTAAGATGCATGTGTAAGGATATGTTGGCTTGAGCATGATTGATATTCACTGCAAACTGACTTGGGTGATCATCAAGGGTTGTACTAGAAAGTGCAGTACTTAGTATAGTGTATTGAAATTGATATGCATTGAGTGATAAGATTAACTAGTATTAGCGATTGCAGTAGGTAAGGAAGCTAGCAGTGAGAGTGCTTGTGATAGAACTGTGGTACCTATAAGGATAGAGGTATCAACCATGGATGCATCTTTGATCTGTGCAATCAACTAAGGTTTATTTCCAATCTATTTATCTTGAATGTTGCTTCTTTAGAACTGTACTGTCCTCCCTTGATGATATCGCATTTTGCCTAAATTGATTCGTTGGGATCTGTCTTCAGGATGTTGCCGAAGACACTATCTACGAGAGCGGGAACACCAGCTTTAGAAGGGTCTGCCACCTCTCCACCTGAGGGACAGACAGCAGTAATTCCTCCTACATCTCCGATGCACGTAGGTGATCTTCCTTCTCCACCTGTTCAGAAGATAGCCACAGCTGTGACGGACGACCTTCCTCCTCCACCGACTCTGATTTCCGGAGGTTTGCCCTTTTACGGAGCACAGATGTTCACCTTGATCCAAGGCATGGTAGAGGCCCAGAAAATGGCGGCAGATGCTCAGCGAGTTCAAGCTGAGGCTCAGAGGGTGCAAGCAGAAGCGCACCAGGCACAAACCGAGCTGATGAGAGAGAGCATGGAGAACGCTCACCAGATGGCACTACAGACAGTTGAGAGAGTTGCCCAGCAGTATCCTGGCCAGTGGCAGCCGAGGGCATTTCAGTATCAACAGCAGTACCCGGCACCAGTTCCTGTACAGCAGGATCAACGAACTTGTCACTTCTGTAAGAAGCCAGGTCACCTTTGGGAGAGCTGTAGAACGAGGCTAGGACTTTGTTTGCTTTGCGGCACTGCGGGACATCGAGTAAGGGATTGTCTTCGAGCCTCTTATCTTCCCGGCCAGCGCACAACTTCAGATTATAGAGATCCAGTTAGGCTACCTGTGGAACCGTACATTGCTCAGCACCTGCAAAGGGAACCACCCCAGCAGGACAGGCATTTGCGATGACGGTCGGGGAGACCGATACTGCAGGTAATGTGTTAGCAAGTTCTGTTCTTTCCTTCATTCTGTTCCTATCTACTTGATTAATTGATTGATTCCTTGGTACAATAATTGTGTGCATGATTTCTTGTTATAATGTAGTTAGTGGTACCCCTGATACAGAGACTGTAATACCCTGGCAAAAGACACTATGATCATACATAATTCCTTTAGGTTGCATGTTGTATGAGTGTAGGTAGAATTCTCTTAGACTTTGATTGTTGAGGATTTAACTGTAATAAAGATTAACAAAGAGGTTATGACTTGACAAAGAGAGACAAGGTGCCAAAATTTTGAGGAAAAATATTAAATTAAATAAAGAGTTGGGAATTTGATATGGCGTAATTGAAGTTTTGTTAAATCATTGATTTTTAGAAAATTTTGAAATGATTGAATTTATTATTAAATTTGAGGAATTTAAGAAGGCCATCGATATATTGTTGGACTGCAAGTTGAGAACTTATATTTTGAATATTGTATTGGAGGTTCCATAAGTGTTACATCGTTGCCTATTATGGAAAAAAAAAATCGAGGGATAAGAACACCAATGGATTAGTGTTAAATTCAAATTTGGAACGAGATTCAATTTTTGAAATATGCACTGATTGGATTTCAATTAGAGGATGGAATATTAAACTCTTGCATTTCGTCATTAACTTAAAATTTTGGAGGATATTGTGATAAGAATGTGATTCGATTTATTTTTGAAGGTTTGTTTGGGATATGCTATTTATAAAATTTTTGAAAGAATTTATTGTGAAATAACAATATGGAGTAGTTCATGATTATATGATTGGAGGAATTAAATTTTGATGGTAGTAAATACATAAATAAAACAATCGAGGATTTAAAAAAATTTGAGGATAACTATTGATTTAAACAAATGGTTAAGAAATTAACATGGCATAATTGGTGGTTTAATTAATTCTAGGAAAGATTTTGACATGTTTAAGTTGGTTATTAAATTGAAAATTTTGGGAGATTGTCAATGTATTTATTTAATTGCAAGTTATGAATTTTAGAACCTTATATTTGGATATCACTTTTGGAGACTCCTTAAATATCATATTGTTGAGTATTTTGAGGAGTGGATATTAAATTTCGGGTATTGAATTATCAACTCAAAACTTTCAAGGAAATTTTGACAAATGGACTTTGATTTTATTCCGAGGAATGAAATAATTACAGAAATTTTATTTGTGAAAAGACATTGTGGATTATTAAAAGATTGCATGTATGATGAATTTAAAATTTGAAGGAAATAATTATGTGTATGAATAAACTCTACTTTGAGGATTTTAAATTTCGAGGACGAAATTCTTTTAAGGTGGGTAGACTTGTCACTACCACATTCTGAAAACAGGGGTAATTTCGAATTTTTACAATATTTAATATTATGTTATTTATAATTAATTAATTGCATAATAGTATATTGATTTAAATAATTATTATGTGTGATGTGTAATTAAATATATAATTATATGCAGTGTTATTATTTTATATTAGCTAGCAGACTGACCTAGAAGCCAGTAGATAGCACCTGTCCGAATTATGGAATTTTGAGGTTAATTATTTTATCTAGAATTTAATTCTTGGAGTTTATAATTAATTACTGTATTTTATTTAATATTTTGCGCATTTGCCTTTGCTTCGATATTTGGAGCACTATCCAGACTTTTGTCTTCCAACAAATTTCACAATCTTGCTCTAGACATGTCCGCCTTCAATTCTGCTATTTTTGCAACTCATAATTTTGCTCCCTGTGCATTGTTTCTGGCCGCACAAAAAATCGTCGCGGACGTTTATTTTAATTTCCTATTTTGTATCGTTGTGCGTTCCAATCAAAAATTGGAAGCCATCTTGACCTATTTTTCGTGCGGCTCAAATTAGGGTAATATTCTGTTCTGAGTCTTCTTCAATATTGGTATTGATGACTTGATCTGATTTTGACCCCAAGTACTCCTAATTAATTGTTGAACACAACTTGCATTTATTTCTATTTAAATTGAGGATACTAATTTATCTGATTTTAAAATCCCAATTTAATTCCAGTGCCCTGCAAATTCAGCCCGTACCAGTCTCACAGCGTCCCCTGACCATACAAAAATATCGGACCCCGAATCGCCCGCCCAATTTTCGTCATTTCATGTGTTTGTGTAATTTCCCGAATTTAAGGGGCTAAGTTGCAATTATTTAATTGTAGGTGCCAACCTAATTATTTTAATCAATGAGGGAGCCTATTAATTTTTAATTAAAAATCCTCACCCCTACATGAATTAATTTCTTCATGAATCATCATAGCCACTCATTTAAGTGGGTCAAATCCTCACCTTACATCACACCCTCTCTCTCTTCCTATTTAATGCCTTGTACCCTCAAACCCTAATCCCTAGGCAACCTAGGTTTTCCCCCACCTCTCTCTCTCCTCCATCCCCAACACCAAATCGTAGGATTCCTTTCTTCTCTTTTCTTCTTCTTCTTTTTCCTTCTCTTTCCTTCTCCTTCTTCTTTGATTTCTTTCCTTTTAAAAAAAAAAAAAAAATTCAAATAACTTAGACAGGGGGGGAACTTGAAGTTACTGTTCCCGACCCCCTGTTCATCCCGACTCCGGCCGACGGCTCAGTGAACTCCCCGGCGGCTCAGGCTCTCCACGGCGGGCTCCCCTCTCCGGCGACTGAGGCCGACCCGGCCGGCCGCTGCCCGTGCGTCTGGCGGCTGCTCCAGGCCAAGCCTCCAGCCCGGCGGCGGTCCCTGTCACCCCGACTCCGGTCCGGCCTCCTCCACTGTGCAGATCCGGCAGCTCCCCTCCGGACCGGCGGCCTGCTCCGGCCGACCCCCCCCCCTTCAGTAAGCCTCTCCCCCTCTCCCCTTCCCTCTTTATATATATATATATATATATATATATATATATATATATATATATATATATATATATATATATATATATGTATATATATATATATATCAAATGTATATGTATATATATATATATTTGTTATATATTTTAATTAATGAGAAAACTAGTAAATATATATATAACCAAGGTATATTGTAGATATATTAATAAATGTGTATAGTATTAAATTAAATTCATGTTTAAAATATATTAGTATGGTATATATATATATATTTTGTATATAATTAGTATATATACTTTGTATATACTAGTATATGTATTTGAGTATATATTGATAATGTATATATATATAAATGTTTGTTTTTATATTTAAAATTAGTGTGAAGTTAGTATATGCTTTTAATTAAATTTGTATGTATAATTAATGTAAAGTATTTATATTTAATTAATGTGGTAATTAGTATATGTATTTAATTTAAATTGTATATGTATAAGTATATATTAAATTGTATATGTATAGTATATATAATGTAAGTATTTAAAATATAAATATGTATAGTAATTATTTTATTTAATTGTATAAATAATTAGTATATGTATTTCATGTAATTTGTATATAAAATGTAAAGTATTTATATTTAATTAATGTATTTTTGGCATATATATGAGTATACACTAGTATAAATTAAATATGTAATTTTAAAAGGTATATATATATATATTGTAAATGTATTTAAATTTGGTGCATGTATAAAATATTGTAAGTATAAATTATTATGTTTATATATACATACAAGAATCATTATTTTAAAGTATATATATATTTTACTTATATCTATTATTGTAATTAAGGGATATTAAGATATAGTTGGCCTATCTAGTAGATGACCCCTACCGTACCTGGCATAGCCCTAAGGCCAGTGTATTTCTATTTTGTGTTAGTATAGCCCCTGATACACATGTTATATTGTAATGTGTTTATAGGACTGTTGGTTACCAGGGGATACTCTGGAACAGGACATCCATAAATACCAGCTAAGGACCCGAGGCAAGTACATTCTCTGATAATTTCCAATTCTTGATAATAGCTATAAGTTCAATGATCTTGAAATGTTACAACTGAATCTTTGACACTGTGCTACACGGACTAGTATAGCTTGGATCTGCAGTCATGAGATGTTACCTTGATTTTCGTATCGACATTGTACACGACATTTACATTGACATTGACATTTACATTAGACATTGATATTAGACATTGTAAATAATTTATTAGACATTGTACTTAATATATTAGACAATGTTGTGTATTCGTGACGTGTCATGATTGGATCCACAGTACTAGTTGGGGGCGGGGAAATGGCTAGTGAGAAATGTGATCAAATACCCATTGCATAATTAAATATTATTGGTGTCAATCATACCCCCACGTATGATTAGCCAGACTGTAGCTACTGTACATGTCCCAAGCCGATCACATTTTGAAACTACTATTTCAAACACTTAGAATAGTTACAGTTCTCTATTTTAGATCATATACTACATCACCCGTATATGATACTGTTCCTTGTTCTTCCATTTTTTACATGCACTGACTGTATCATATTGCCTATTGCCTGTCTCTTTACATTGCCTGTCTCTCTTAAACTGTCATTACATTTTCTTCTCAGTAGCTAGCATGACATGTTTTATTGTATTATAGACATTATCAATTAATGGAACTGTTATTTGAGATTGTGCTTTGCTCCTTCCTGACTGGAAATATTTTTCCAGACTATGCCTTAGAGGACCGCTGTCCGACACTTATGGTGAGTAGCTGCAGACTTGATAGTAGTTGTGATTCCAGGAGGTCTAGCCAAAAATTATTATTATTTCTTGTTAGTTCATTTAGTAGACTATTTGGTACCGGATTTGTCTCCGGCATTTTGATGATTCTTGGATATTGTTAAGTTAAGTTTTCTTGTGGACTTATGTTGTGTTAGATTAAAATTTTTGTTTCAAAATCTTATCGTGCTGTGATCCTGTGATTGAGTATATGTTCATCTATTTGTGACATCCGTGCCTCCTAATGGAGTTTGGATATTTGCGTGACATTAGTTAGATAGTATCAATACCTAGACAGCGTTCTACCGCCGATGCTGCGGCGTAGGCTGGACGTACCCACGCATTCGTGCCCCTAAACCGGGTGCGGGTCGTGACAGGCTGCTCCGGTCGTGCAGTGTTCTCCGACGAGTTCTGCGTTCAGTCAGGCGTGTCGTGGGTCCGGTCGACGGGATGGCTTGGCGAGGCGAGTTCAACAGCAGGTCGGCGGCGGCGGTTCTGTCGCTGTTGAAGCGGGATATCGGCAGGTTGCTGGCGGTTCAGTCGAGGACAGGCGGGTCGTGGCCGTGGCTTCCGGCGTTCAGGCGGTGGGAGGAATTTGGTCAGTTGTGGCAGTGGGTCGAGGTAGTTCGGCTGAGCGTTCAGCGGCGGGCGAGTTCGACGCAGGCCGGTTGGTCGTCGTCGAGATGGGGAGGCGATCGGCTCGTTGGTTCCCGCGGGGTTGGGCGAGTGGAGGCGGTAAAGTTCTGCGGTAGGGTGATGGTCAGCGAGCTGGTCGAACTCCGGCGTCGGGTTGGCAACGTGGTTCGGCGGTGAAGTAGGTCGGGGAAGATGGGTGAACAGGAAATAGGGGGAAAGTCGGTTGTGGTTTATTAGGTTTAGAAGAAAGGAAAAGAAAAGAAAAGAGTTTATATATGAAGGGGGTTTGGTTTGACTTAGAAGTTGACTTTGGTCAAAGCCCTCTTGGGAAAAGGGGTCCGTTCATGGTTATTTCAAGGACTAGGATTTCAATAAATTAAAAATGATTGGTTAAGATTCCATTGGTTCAAGGTTTTAGGACCATGGTTCAAGGAGGTCGATGTTGTAATTTCACACTCCCGAAAATTATGGAAAAATACGCATGATAGAAAAAAAAGGTTTGTTTACATGTCGAGTCCAACAGGGTGGATACCTTAATGCATTGTTGCAAAAAAGTGCCCAACAATTGGAAAATTTCACAAGGTGAGATCTTATGGTTTTAATTTATTTAAAATAAATGCAAGGGGTGTTCTAAATTAATTAGAAGTACAAGGAACAGAATTTAAGTGGGATACGAGCATCATGAATGAAGTAGACTCTGAATAGAATATTACCCTAAATTGGGTTGCTCAAAATAGGTTGAGGTCGTGTCTCCAATTTTGATTGGAACACACAAGGGTACAAAGTTAGATTTATAGAGAATTAATTGTAGTCGGTCGCGACGGATGTTGTGCGACTAAAATAAAGCACAACAAGACATGATTATGAGTCATATCGAGATGAAGGTAATAGTTTGGCACGTCTAGGACAAGGGTGTGAATTTAGTTGGAAGACAATAGCTAGTGTAGTGTTCAAATTATCGAAGCAACGATAAAGTACAATAATCAAATAAAATCATAGCAATTTAAATATAATAATTATCATGCAATCGTTTACACATTAATTATGAAAGACAAAAATACCCCTAATCTGAAATATGGGGGTGACAAGTCTACCCTCCTTAAAACAATTTCGTCCTCGAAATTAAAAATAAACTAGCACAAGAACAAATAATCAAACAATGAATTATACCTCAAGTCTCGAAGAGATACAGATACTGCTCGCGTATTTCGTCCTCTCTCTCCCAGGTTGACTCTCCTGGAGAGTGATGTCTCTATGCAACACGAACCAAAGGAATAGTCTGGTTCCGTAATGCCTTCTCTCTACGATCCAAGATCTCAACGGGTTGTTCAGGATAGCTGAGTGTCGGTCCAACTTCGATCTCCGAGTGATCTAGAATGTGACTAGGATCTATCATATACCTTCTCAGCTGCGACACGTGGAACACGTTATGCACTCCATCTAGAGCAGGTGGCAAATCAAGTCTATAGGCCACTGCACCGACCCTTGCAAGAATATTGAAGGGCCCGATGTATCGTGGACTAAGCTTTCCGCCTCTACCAAAACGAATCGTGCCCCGTGTCTGAGAAATCCGTAGGAATACCAAATCGCCAACCTAGAACAAACAATCTTAACACGCAATCTAAATAAAACAATCACAAACCAATAAAACAAAACCAATACCTGAAACTCTAGGGGTCTACAGTGGCTATCGGCCCAATGTCGCTGTCTGTCCTGCGCCACTCGCAGTCTGTCTCTGATAAGTTTCACCTTTTCTGCTGAATCTACGACCATTTCTTGTCCTAACAAAGCTCTCTCTCCAACATCATCCCAAGATAATGGTGTATGACACCTTCGTCCATATAAAGCCTCGAATGGTGACATCTCAATACTGGCCTAGTAGCTGTTATTGTAAGCAAACTCTACTGGTGTAGATGATCCTTCCACGAACCTCCGAGATCCAAAACGCAAGTACGTAGCATATCTTCAAGAGTCTGAATAGTCCTTTCAGACTGTTCGTCTGTCTGGGGGTGATACGCAGTACTGAACTTGAGTTGAGTGCCCATGCTAGCCTGCAGACTCCTCCAGAAATGGGAAGTGAAACGACTATCCCGATCTGAGACAAAACTCACATGAACTCCATGTAATCTGACAATCTGCTGCACGTACATCTCTGCTAACTTCTCTGTCGATGTACCCACTTTGAATGGTAAGAAGTGGGCTGATTTGGTCAACCTATCTACGATGACCAAAATCGCGTCCTTTTCTCCTAGAGAACGTGAAAGTCCTGAAATAAAGTCCATAGTCACGTGCTCCCACTTCCATTCTGGAATAGATAAAGGTTGAAGCAATCCTCCTGGTCTCTGTCGATCTGCTTTTACCTGCTGGCACACTAAACATCGGGATACAAAGCGTGCTACTTCGTGCTTCATAACATACCACCATATATGCTCCCTCAAATCTTGATACATCTTGTTGGCTCCGGGATGCATCAAGTACTGAGAGCGATGTGCCTCCTGCAAAACCTCTTCGCGCAGCTCTCCTCTTGGCACACACATCCTAGTGCCATGCCGTAAAGATCCATCATCCGCAATAGTGAAGTCATCTATCAATCTTGTCCGAACTTGTGCCCTAATATTCCTTAGAGTCTCATCATCATACTGAGCAGCTCTAATTTTGACCATCAGCTCTGATTGTATCTGCAATCCCCACATCTGAATCTCAACTCCTGGAACTAGTACTTCAATTTCCAAGCTCTCAAGATCAGCTAATAAATGTCTATCTGAAGTCAAACACATAGCCATCGGATACCTGCTCATGGCATCGGCGACTACATTGGCCTTTCCTGGATGGTACTGTAATGAGATATCAAAGTCTTTCATCAATTCTAACCACCTTCTTTTTCTCATATTCAGCTCCTTCTGTGTAAACACGTACTTCAAGCTCTTGTGGTCTGTGAAGATTTCCACACGCTCTCCGTACAGATAGTGTTTCCACAGCTTTAGGGCGAAGATAACTGCTGCTAACTCCAAATCGTGAGTGGGGTAGTTCTTTTCATGAGCACATAATTGTCTTGAAGCATAGGCAATTACTTTTCCGTGTTGTTGAAGAACGCATCCCAAACCTTTTCCTGAAGCATCATTGTAGATAGTGAATCCACCTGTCCCTGATGGCAATGTTAAAACTGGTGTTTTCGTCAATCTCTTCTTCAGCTCATCAAATGCGGCTTGACATTCCTCTGTCCAGACAAAATCCACATCTTTCTTGGTCAGCCTAGTCATTGGCTCTGCAATCTTGGAGAAGTCTTGTACAAATCTTCTGTAGTACCCTGCTAGTTTGAGAAAACTCCTGATCTCAGCTACCGAACTGGGGGTAGCCCATGACTCCACTGCTTCTATCTTCCTTGGGTTAACTAAAATTCCGTTATCCATCACCATATGTCCAAGAAATTCAACCTTGTCAAGGAAGAACTCACACTTTGAAAGCTTCCCGTACAACTTCTCTCTCCTGAGAGTCTCCAAGACCATCCTCAGGTGCTCTTCATGCTCTTTTGGGGTCTTTGAATATATTAGAATGTTGTCAATAACCACCACTACGAACTTGTCAAGGTACTGGTGGAATACCTTATTCATCAAGTTCATAAATACTGCTGGTGCATTGGTTAAACCAAACGGCATTACTGTAAATTCAAACTGGCCATATCTGGTCCGAAAGGCTGTATTCGGTATGTCTTCCTTCTTCACCTTCACCTGGTGATAGCCTGATCTCAAGTCTATCATTGAAAACACCTTCGCTCCGCTCAATGGATCGAAAAGATCATCTATCCTCGACAGCGGGTATTTATTCTTGATAGTGAGGTTATTCAGGGCTCTATAATCGATACACATGCGTACCGTGCCATCCTTCTTCGGTACAAATAATACCGGTTCTCCCCATGGTGATGAACTGGATCTAATAAAATCTTTGTTTTGCAGCTCCTCAACTTGCTTCTTCAGTTCTACCAACTCGTTGTTGTTGAATCTATAGACATGTTGTGGAATAGGCTCCGGTTCTGGTATCAAGTCTATAGAGAATTCAACATCTCTGTCTGGCGGCAAACCTGGCAACTCCTCTGGAAATATATTTAGGAACTCCGCTATAAGTGAATGTGGTAACTCCTCTTCTTCCATCCTGGCTCCGCAAAAAGTGCCTCTGCTCTGCTCCTCTGCTCCTCTGGCGATCTCAAACTCTGGCTCTCCTGGTGGTCGAAATACTACTCTACCTCCGTGACAATCTATAGAAGCATGGTGTGTACTCAGCCAGTCCATTCTGAGTACAATATTGTATCCCGGGAGTGGCATGACGAGTAAACTCATGCTCAATTCCCGGCCTTCCAATGACACTCTCCGGTCCTTGCAATAATCACGGACTAGGATAATGCCTCCTCCTGTTATGATCTTGCAAGTCCTATCTAATGGTTCCATTTCTAAACGATGCTTAAGGGCATAAGATACAGATACGAAACTATGGGAAGCGCCAGAATCAAATAATGCAAATGCTGGAAAAGAATCGAGTAAAACTGAACCTGAAATCATGTCTCAAGCTGGCTCGGCCTCCTCAATAGTCATGGCGTAAGCTCGTCCCTGTGGTGCTCCTCTCTGCTGGTGCTGGTGCTGAGCAAACCTCTACTGCTTTGGTGGAAGTGGAGGTCCTCTCTGCTGGCCTCCTGGTACAGTAGGTGCCCTGGCTGGTCCTCTCTGAGCCGCTGCTCCTCCCTGGTGAGTCTGAATAGCTGGGCAGTCCCTCAGCTGATGTGCTGATGATCCATATGACAAGCAGGTACCTAACCTCTTCCTGCAGATGTCTCTTGTATGTCCTATCTTTCCACAATACGCACATTGGGCAACGGGCTAATTTTGTCTCTGTGGTTGTTGCTGCTGGATATGTCCTCGAACTGGTGTCTGTTGCTGGTGTTGCTGCTGGTACAGCCTCTGTTGTTGTTGTTGTTGTTGTTGAAAGTGTGGGCGCTTGGCATGTCCTGTGTTACCACATGTTGTTCCAGAAGTGTCGCGTCCTCTCTTGGGCCTGAGGTCCAAGTCATCTTCAGCAATCTGGGCGTCCATCAGAATACCCTCAAATATAGTTGTGCGTCGTCCCGAAGTACGAGACTTAATCTTTTTATTCAATCCCTTTCTGAATTTTCGTGTTCGGTCTCCTGGGTCTCGAATCATCGATGGCGCGAATCGACTCAATCGACAAAACTCTGCAGCATATTCGTCGACTGACATGCCTCCTTGGACTAAGTCATGGAACTGACTTTCCAGTGCTCCCAAAGCTACGTCGGGAAAGAATTTCTCCTTGAAGAGCTCCTTGATGTCCTCCCAAGTAAGTCCTTCGACAGCGAGTCTCGGCTCTGTACGATACCATGTCAGGGCGATATCAAACATCTGGCTGCCAGCGGCCTCTATCTGAAGAATCTCCAGAATCTGTGCTAAGCGCAAGTTCCTCTCTATGTCCTCTAACCAATCGTCAGCATAGAGTATTCCTTCTGTGCCCTTGAACTCTGGAGGCATCATCCTCTTAAAGTCCACTATAGTACCTGGCCTCTGTTGTTGCTGGCCAGGATGCTGCGGTTGTCGTGCTACTCTCTCCACAGCCTGGAGAGCTACCTGATGAGCGTTCTTCATGCTCTCTCTAATCAATTCTGTCTGTGCCTGGTGTGCTTCTGCTTGCACTCTCTAAGCCTCAAATTGAACACGTTGAGCTTCTTCTATTACTCTCTGGGCCCCTTTCATGCCCTGCATCAGTACGAACATCTGTGCCCCATCAGTGGATACTCCTCCGGGAATCGGTATCGGTGGTGGTGGAAGGTTGTCTGTCATAGTTGGGGCAATCCTCTAAATAGGTGGAGGAGGAATCCCGTTAGCTGCAGATACTCCCACAGGAACAGGAGATGTAGGAGGAACTCCAGGTGTCTATTCGTCAGGTCGAGAGGTGGCAGTCCTCTCTGAATCTGCTGCTCCCACTCTCATGGATCTAGTATTCGGCGGCATCCTGATACAGATCAAAAGAATCAATTTAAGGTGATAGATACGATATTATCAAGGAAGGACAGTAAAATGCTAAAGGAAGCAATCAATTCGAATAGCAATATGAAGTTCAGAATTTCCTAGTGTGATTGAGCATACTCTCATCCTAAATCATATTTCCTATATCCTATTGCAGGCTCGTAGTAGTACAACTAAGTTGTCGCACTACCACGATATTGCACAATTTGTGAAACTTGACCTGCATGGGCCACCACTAAAAATGTGTCATGACCCGCACCCGGTATAGGGGCACGAGAGCGTGGGTACGTCCAGCCTACGCCGCAGTATCGACGGTAGAACGATGTCTAGGTCACAATAATACTATATAACTAAATACATGTCAATGATATCAATCTCCATAAGGAGGACAATATACATCTCACAATAGCTCATAATGTAAACTCAATCACAACATCTATAAGAGTATAAAGGCACGATAAAAGATGAGAGGAATGACATAGTTAAACACCATGTCTTAAATGTAAAGATAAATCACAGTCTAGATGTCCAACATAAAGTCTCCACAAGTCTCAAATTAAACTTAACATAAGTCTAAACATAAACTGAAATAAACCTCAATAAGTCTCAAATGCATAAGATAAATACTATCTAGGTAGCTACAGGTGATGTCTCATCTAAAGGAATAGTCTCCTCTAAGATCTCTGGTGTGTAGTCTGCATCTATACCCGGTCCATAGTATGTATTACAGAAATCCTCAAGATCCTCTGGAAAAAATATTCAGTCAGGATTGGAACGAAGTACAAGCACTAACATCAGTTCCACATATATTGACAAAAACTATAACATAGTGTAAAGACATACAAGACAGATATGAAACTGGAAATAAGAATATACTGGACATAATAAAGTACTGGAATAAGAAATGCTAGAATAATGAAGTATTGGAGCATATGTCATCATCAATGTACATCTAGCAATGAAATAAAAATACAAGTACACGCTAGAACAATGAACTGGTATATATGTGAATGCTAGGATCATGACTAGAACATAAGGAGTACTATGTCAATATACTAGAGATACATGTCAAGAATATCTAACTAAGTGTGTGAAACATCAGCATATCATGTGATCGGCTTGGGATTGATCAGGCTTGCTATGTATAACTAGCTATGATTCATGTAAGGTCAGGCTAACCATCCGAATAGCTATGATGCGAGCAATAGTGAGGTAGTCACACATAACAGGCTATGAGGCATGTAATGGTCAGGCTGTACCGACGTGAGGTGTGGGTGAGCTATGATGCATGTAAAGTTTGGGTATGATCATATAAGCTACTAATATTTCCCCGTTTTCTCCAGCTAGCACGATGGATTCCAAATCACGACTCCTCGTGACAGGTCTCGATAATGCCAACTCGTATAAACAACAGTGTCAGAGTCATGTACGCTATACAACAAGAGTTATAGAGATAATCAACATAATAGAAACTGTCAGAGAATGTACTCGCCTGTAGTCCTTAGCTGGCAATACCAATATTCGGGTTCCAAAGTATCGTCTGAAGGATCCAACAGTCCTATAGATATAACATATAACACAACACTGCATCAAACACACAATCAAACACAATGATCTCAGAGACTACGCTAGGGGGTCATATATGTAGTTGTTGTGCATAACAGACAGTCAAATGGTACGGTCTTGCCAATGCGTCAGTGTACATATGGCAGTCTGCTAACATGTTGTCAGGTCAATGTAACTACGGGGTATCCGTGGTTACGCTCGCGCATCTAGTACATAGACATATAATACATATTATTATCTAACATAAACATTAATACTAACTACTTGCAACTTATAATAGATATAGGTATATATATATACTTACAATATACATATACACCAATATTAAATACATATACAATGCATATATATATATATATATATATATATATATATATATATATATATATATATATATATATATATATATATATATATATATATATATATATATATATATATATATATATAATTGAGTTCATACTGTATATATATATATATATATATACATATATATATCAATATACCTTCAACATATACCAATACGTATGCCAATACGTACATAACAATCATATACCAATACCATCATATACTAAATACACCATGGCTACATACGTATGCAATACGATAAAGATCTATGCATACGCGTGTACGTGTATATGCACGCGAGGGGAAATCGAACCTGGGTACGTGGGACAAGACGTGTGTGTCGCGGCATCGTCGAGTCTGTGATGACAGCGTGCAGTCGAGATGGGCAGCTCCGGTCGTGCAGTGTTCTCCGACGAGTTATGCGTTCAGTCAGGCGTGCCATGGGTCCGGTCGACGGGATGGCTTGGCGAGGCGAGTTTAATAGCAGGTCGTCGGCGGCGGCTCTGTCGCTGTTGAAGCGGGATATCGACAGGTTGCTAGCGTTCAGGCGATGGAAGAAATCCGGTCAGTTGTGGCAGTGGGTCGAGGCAGTTCGGGTGAGCGTTCAGCGACGGGCGAGTTTGACGCAGGCGGGTTGGTCGTCGTCGAGATGGGGAGGCGATCGGCTCGTTGGTTCCCGCGGGGTTGGGCGAGTGGAGGCGGTGAAGTTCTGGGGTAGGGTGCTGGTCAGCGGGCCGGTCGAACTCCGGCGTCGGGTTGGCAACGTGGTCCGACGGTGAAGTAGGTCGGGGAAGATGGGTGAACAGGGAATAGGGGGGAAGTCGGATGTGGTTTATTAGGTTTAGAAGAAAGAAAAAGTAAAAAAAAAGAGTTTATATATGAAGGGGGGTTTGGTTTGACTTAGAAGTTGACTTTGATCAAAGCCCTCTTGGGAAAAGGGGTCCTCTCATGGGTATTTCAAGGGCTAGGATTTCAATAAATTAAAAATGATTGGTTATGATTCCATTGGTTCAAGGTTTTAGGGCTATGGTTCAGGGAGGTCGATGTTACAATTTCACACTCCCAAAAGTTATGGAAAAATACGCATGAAGGAAAAAAAGGTTTATTTACGTGTCGAGTCCAACGAGGTGGATACCTTAATGCATTGTTGCACAAAAGTGCCCAACAATTGGAAAATTGCACAAGGTGAGATCTTATGGTTTTAATTTATTTAAAATAAATGCAAGGGGTGTTCTAAATTAATTAGAAGTATAAGGGACTGAATTTAAGTGGGACACGAGCATCATGAATGAAGTAGACTCTGAATAGAATATTATCCTAAATTGGGTTGCTCAAAATAGGTTGAGGTCTTGTCTCCAATTTCGATTGGAACACATAAGGGTACAAAGTTAGATTTATAGGGAATTAATTGTAGTCGGTCGCGACAGATGCTGTGCAACTAAAATAAAGCACAACAAGACATGGTTATGAGTCATACCGAGATCAAGGTAACAGTTTGGCACGTCTAGGACAAGGGTGTAAATTTAGTTGGAAGACAATGGCTAGTGTAGTGTTCTAATTATCGAAGCAACGATAAAGTGCAACAATCGAATAAAATCACAGCAATTTAAATATGATAATTATCATGCAATCATTTACACATTAATTATGAAAAGACGAAAATACCCCTAATCTGAAATGTGGGGGTGACAATATATATATATATATATATATATATATATATATATATATATATATATATATATATATATATATATATATATATATATATATATATATATATATATATATATAATAACTAATATAACTGCATATGTGTCACTGAAAACCCTTGGCTGTCGTCGCTATAGCGTCTGATACGCTGTCGATACTGCTGCTATACTGCTGCTATAGCGACAGTTTGCTGCTGCCGTCGCCGTTGGTGAGCCGCTGCTGTCGTCGTTGCTGCTGCGGCCGTCGCTACTGCTGCTGCTGTTGCTATTGCTGCTGCGGCTGTTAACGCTATTTTCCTACTGCTGGTTGGTGACGTCTGAACCGTCGCCATAGTTGTTGTCGCCTCTCCTATCTCTTATATATCTATATATATACAAAATATAATATATATATATATGACATAATATATATATATATATATATATATATATATATATATATATATATATATATATATATATATATATATATATATATATATATATATATATATATATATATATATACACAATAATACATATAACAATATAGTATCATATATATACATAGTTACAACTATATAGGATATATGTACATAATAAATACATATAACAATAACATACATATATATAGTAACATATATATATATAACAACATATTTACATATTTACACATTATATATACACTATATATATATACTACAATATATATACATACACTACAATATTAAATAGCTCTTACATATGTAGAATAATAGCTACATAAATATATATATACACATAGGTAAAATAGTTACATATATCTATGACACATCCATACATAAATATATATACACAACAATATATATACACATATATATAATTACACATCACAATGACAAGAGAAATAGATCTAGAAGAAATTGCACAAACACATGGAGTGTATCACACCCGTATCCCACTAGATCTAGGATACGCTTGCGACACGAGTCCACCACACATCCAAACGTATCCTGAAGGACACGAACAAGTCTAATATATTATTTATAAACAATACGAAGAGTCAAACACAAATCTACGTATCCGTGTCAAAATATAACATGCTCAAAGTCCCATGTCGGAGAAAAACCCCCAAATCAACACGTATTACCAAATTGTTGGGATACGACCTACACGTACCCAATTATAGACACTATACTAGCCCCAAACACACAAGCACATGCCAAATTGATCTATAGGACCAATTGACATACACAACAAATGTCAACATCGAAATTCTCCAAAAATTGACACAAAAAGTACCATAACTTTCACAATAGGCCTCCTATAAACACAAAACTAAATCTTATGGGTAGCCTATGCATATGGGTTAATTTATCATGGTTAAATCTCATATTTAGAACCTAAATTAAGGAAAAAACTGAATTATACCTATTGGGAGATGGATTTCCAATAAAACCTTCAAATGTGATAAAATTGGCCTCCAACTTGTAGATCCTTGCTCCTCTTTGTAGATCCTTACTTTCTTCTTCTAGATACTTGCTCCACTAGTCTCCAATGGTAATTTCGGAAGGAATTGGAAAGAAATTTGGTAAGAAAATGATGTGAAAATGAAGGAATTTGGTTGAGAAAAATTCTAGATCTAGTTTACAAATGAAAAAATGAGAGAGAAATTTCCCCCCTCTTTAAATATAGGTCGGCCCCCTTTTCCCTTCCTCAAATCACTATGTAATATCCATTATACCCCTTGGGACCTCTCATAAAAAAATAATTAAGGAGGAAAGCTTCTAGTCTAATGGTTTAATTAAATTTATCATCCTCTTAATCAATGGGCTTTCTAAATGGGCTCAAATCTAACAATTAATACATGTTGGTCCATGTATCTAAACTAAACTAGTTAGGTCTACTAACACAAGTCCAAAATAAATAAATAGCATCTAACAAAAATTAAATAATACAACAAATAATTATTTAATATGCACAATATTTAATTAATTACGAAATTACTAAAATACCATTTCCTAAAAAATGTGGTAGTGGCACCATCTTAGGCACCACGAAAGATGGTAAAACCTGCATAAGGAGAATACCCATCAGTCTCAAACGAAGATTATAAAAGTGTACAATGGCCGCACGTCACTTCTAGGTCGCAGCCACACGCAGGAGGGGATGTCTCGAGATAGCTAAGTCCGCACACATGAGCAAGATGAGGTCTCGTCCATGCGACTAAACTACAGATAGGCTTTGCGTGAATGTTGCAGATAAGTTTCCATCTATGTGACCCAGTCACATATAGGCTCTGCGTGCATGATTACAGATGATTCTCATCATTCAGCCAAGCTATAGATAAGCTCTGTGTGCATGCTGCAGATAAGTTCACACCCATCTGACCAAGCCACATATAAGCTCTGTGTGCATGTTGCAGATGTTTATTCATCTATACGGCATAATTTTGTGTGGAGGGGGGGTTGCGCGTGTTCTAGATAATTTTTCATACACGTTGCGAGGTCGTATACTTTTGTCTCTGTCTTCCTTCCACCATGACACACCCCTACCTCCAAAGAGAATGCAAACATCGGGTGTCATGCCCCAGTACCAAAATACGGAGAAGGACATAACCAGCTATCCCGTACAAGTTGATATACGTCGTACGGCAATTACGGCTGTATAAGACAAGAGGGTGCATGCTACAATCAAGTCTCCTATGGTCAAGAACTTCTATGTCTCAATCATTCAAACAAGAAACAGTAAGCATTGAGAATATATGATAAGCAATAAGGTGTCACAAATGCTTTCTCAAAATATTTTGGAGTCCAACTGTGCAAAATAAGAAGCTGAAAGAGTAACATAAGTACATGACAGTGATCAGTTGCAGTCTGATTTAATACAATCATGTAGAAAACTAATATCCAGATGAGCCAGCTAACAGGTGCCGATGACTAAACGCCAAAAATAAGTAAATGTACAAGACGAGCAGGAAAGAAGAAATTCTACTCGCTATCCCCTGTGACCATATTCCTGGTGTGCACCATGAGTTGGGGGAAGTACGCTGGATCCTCAGTTGCTGGCTCAAAACCTGGCCATACAAAACCACTGGGGTTAGACCCCAAATAGCAAGTACCACAAAGAAAGCATGAAATAAAGAAACAAAAAACCAAAGGAAAACCTATAATATTACATAGGTTCAGTGTCGTAACTTAGGTCTATGGCATATCCCAGTGCTAAGTCTCAACCCTACAACCAAATAAGGATAAGGGTCGAACCATCATACTATGATAGTCCACTTTCCTAGGCTACTAGCTGAATAATACAATCACAACCAAGTCCATTTCTTCCTAAATTGGCCAATCATTTGTACGGCTTGCTATTTTGTGGAGTCTGAGGTTATCTCAGAATAATGCATAATAAGTATCCTCAGATCACGCCAGTGCCAAACATGAGCTAACCGAACCAAATAAATAAAATAGGCACTTGCAGGATACACCAGTCCCCCATAGGGCCATTGTGCTAAAAATATGGTATTAGCGGTTTCAGTATTCTTACACTAAAATAGTGGCTCAGCATAATAATAAGTCAGATATTGTACTCCACCAACGTAGATGATATACAGTATCTGTGGTGGCCAGTCCACGGTGCACTTAGAATGAATCTCTGTGGGAAGGTTCGTTGGCATAATCTTGGAATACCGTTCCCTCCCATGTTACTACCACTTTTAGTTACCTAATTAGCTCTATATTGTACTTGAAATCTCAAGGCATGGTCACATGAGAATTTATCTTAAGATGTCGTACAAAGTACGGGCACGCTAGATTCGAATCCATAGAAGTCAAATCTGGATTCACCCGAGCGTGTATTTAATATTTAGACAATCAATATCCTAGCCACGCTTTGG